>CM067305.1:4594527-5194527 GCA_034231615.1 Meghimatium bilineatum | reverse complement strand
TGGAGTGTGCAGTGGACCCATCTTACAAACCCAACTCGAGTTCACTAGTTGTGTGAAACCCGTATCAACCAGATTATGTTGTCAATACAATTGGATGTATGAGTAATGTTTAGCAATTCATTAATTGTTGAATCCCTGTTACATCAGCTCCGCGTTGCATTACATGAAGTTGGGGATATCACAGCTCAGTGTTACATCACATGAAGTTGTGGATATCACAGCTCCGTGTTGCATCACATGAAGTTGGGGATATCACAGCTCAGTGTTACATCACATGAAGTTGTGGATATCACAGCTCTGTGTTGCATCACATGAAGTTGTGGATATCACAGCTCCGTGTTGCATCACATGAAGTTGGGGATATCACAGCTCTGTGTTGTATCACATGAAGTTGGGGATATCACAGCTCCGTGTTGCATCACATGAAGTTGGGGATATCACAGCTTCATGTTTCATATTCACCTGCGAGTGGGAGTCTCCTGTTACTGAAAGCTCTGTAGAAATAAGTGACATTTTTTTTCCTTTGTGAGTGTATGAAAAGATGCATAACTAGAATTTTGAGAAAAAAGTAAGTGAGAAGGTTGTATTGTACAGGTATTAATCCAACCTGTAGTTGAGACATTGTTAATTATTGTATTAGTTTAAAACTGTAATATTAACAATAATTAATGTGAAGTTTGTATTAGTGTTTGGTTTTTGTCCTCAATTCTCCCACACAGCAGGAAGTACAATTCTTACTTCCCTTTAATGGCCTCTGCAGGTTTCAATAGATTGTCTCAGCACAGTTAAACCTCCTTACTCTATCCCTAACCAATTCTGTCTGACAGAAAATAGAAATCAGTTGATGTTGCTAAAAGAAATTAACTTGTACATTTTCTTCTGTGAGAGAATTGAGTACATATTCCTAATGTTCTATACCACATCCCGAAATGAATTGTGGCTGTGTGGATTATGATATTCCGTGTACAGTTGTGTTGTCCTCAATACATTTTTTTGTTTGAGGTTGCATGTATACAGTCAAACCTATCCAATCATATTACCAGATTTCATGTATATAAAGAGATTATATCTTTAAACAGACTATTTATACGTGTATACGGTAGATATATACAATATAGAGTATACGGCTGAGGTTGGGGAAAATACTGCCACCGGTGCAAATCCAAGTCATTTTTTACAGACCGACCATGCTGATGCTGTATTACTATATGCATTGGCTTCCAAGTTCTGAAAATATAACAACACAAGTTATCTAAAGCATGCTGTAAACCACCTTGCTAAACTGTGACAACGAGGAAATGATGGCATGAAAATTGTTTTGTTGAGAGTGCAACATGTACTCAGAATGAAAAAAGAGACTTGGAGAGTGTTCTGTCTACATTCTTGAATGATTGACATAGAAAGTGACCAAAAATTGTGACTTTTTGTCTCTAAAATGTGAAGACTCATTGTTGTTAGGTTTTACTGAGTGTGAAGACTCATTGTTGTTAGGTTTTACTGAGTGTGAAGACTCATTGTTGTTAGGTTTTACTGAGTGGGAAGACTCCATGTTGTTGTATATTCAAGTGGCAGAAAGTAATTGCTTGTCTATAGTGAAACAAGTTTTATTCTGAACCATGAAATGGTAGAAATTGTCTCCAACATTCAAATTCCATGCAGACACCACCGTTGTCCATTAATTTCTGTAACCATCTGAGAATAGCTTCAGCTGACCTCAACATTAACTCTAGGGAAAGACTTTTTGTAGCCTTCATTCGTTTTGGTTGTTCCTTTCTGTGGTTGTTTGTCTCAATCTTGGTAAAGACCTATCTGGTTGAAAGGTCAATTCTGTGTATTTGTATTCCACAAATGTTATGTTTGTCTTGAGAAGTATATTTGATACTTCTCTGTGGTGAGTTGCAGAAAGAACATTCTCAAAGTGGCCAAAAAAGCACCATGAACACTCATTAAAAACCTCGCTGCCAGTGAAACAAACCATGATACATGGGAAGAATCTGCATGAAATAAGGCTACGTGGTACTCTACAGTAAAAAAAAAGGCAGATGGTCTTGTGAAAAGAGAAGAACTGCAGCAACTCAACAGTGAAGAGTAGCTAAAGTGTCATGGGTATATCAAGCACTATCTTTAGTGGTCATCCCATGCCGAACTATCCAAGGATATTTATGACCAGAATCAGAGTTATCGGTCATCTACAGACTCATTGTCAAGGAGATAACTCTAACTGAATTTCAAAATCGGTTGTAACAAACGGTCATCATGTGCTGGACGAATAATATATTTGTCTAATATTTATTTATTAAACTAAAAAAAGTGCAGTTGCTTTGAGAGGTTCTGTTTATCTGTACACTTACATGACTGGTAAAATAACTACGCACCTAAACAATCTCATATACAGTGGAATCCCATTATAACAACTTGGTCTGGACCAAGAAAATATGTATATGCAATAAGAGAAATTCACTGAATACAGTATAAACAATATAAAATAAATATGTTATGTTGAATTGGGAATTTTGAAAAGTGTTGTTATATAGAGAAATTTGTTATAAAAGAATGCGCTATAGAGGGATTCCACTGTATTGTTCCATATGATTGTCTCTGTGTTGCCGGAACCTGAAGGGGAAACAAAAATAGCAACACTTTAACCTGACATGAATGAGGTTTGGGGCAGACTGTCCTATTGTGAGGTTTCAGGTTAGAGTTGACTGTCCTAACATGAGACTTGAAGTTGATTGTCTTATCTTAGTCACTCCAAAGGAGATGCTCTTCAAATGTGCCATACCAAAAGCTGCAAATATCACAGCCAAGTTGTAAACCACAACATAGAGCATTCCAGACTATATCCTGCTAACCTAGAAAAGAAGAATTTAATTGTGGTTTTTATTCAATCAGATAAACTTTTTGCCCCACTCTGAGAAACACTGACTAACTTGACTTCTATAACTTTGGAAGTGATTCACTATAAACACTAACTTGACTTCTATAACTTTGGAAGTGATTCACTATAAACACTAACTTGACTTCTATAACTTTGGAAGTGATTCACTATAAACACTAACTTCTATAACTTTGGAAGTGATTCACTATAAACACTAACTTGACTTCTATAACTTTGGAAGTAATTCACTATAAACACTAACTTGACTTCTATAACTTTGGAAGTGATTCACTATAAACACTAACTTGACTTCTATAACTTTGGAAGTGATTCACTATAAACACTAACTTGACTTCTATAACTTTGGAAGTGATTCACTATAAACACTAACTTGACTTCTATAACTTTGGAAGTGATTCACTATAAACACTAACTTGACTATAAGTTTGATAGTGATGAATTTGGTAGTGATTAACATACAGTAGAATCCCTCTAAAGCACATCCTTTTATAACATATTTCTCTGTCTAACAACACTTCTCATAACACCAATCATATTTATTGTTTGTACTGTTTATTATTCCTGGATTTACCTGTTGCATTTCAGTTTTGCGCAGTAAGTACATATTATGTTGCAGAGTAATAACAGAAATTTGTTTTATGCCTACAGTACAAACAATAAAGAATAAATATAATTGGGGATTTTAAAAAGTGTTGTTATATAGGACAATGTGTTATAAAAGGATGCGCTATAGATTCCACTGTGCAGTGTACCTGACCTGTCCACATTATCAAACTTCAATGTATTGCTGTAAGGTGATGGGTTCTGTTCTTATTTATAATATATTTATGCTTGCTTGTATGTGAAGATTAGCAGTAATCAAATCAGCGTTCTTGAATATGGAATCAGTCATTCATATTTCATTGCTGCCCCCCTTTGATTTTCAATTTTATATTTTATCTATTTTCCCAAATTTTATAATGATTGAGATGTTTTGTGGGAATGTGCTTGTGCAAATTACTGTGACAATTGTGAATTATTAAATCTGTGTGTATGCGTTAGCGATGTTATTAAGACCAGATTTCTAGGGGTAGTAATGCCTGTGATTCATTTCTAGTCTTTCATGAGTTTTCCCGCCACTGTTTGCTATGACTGACTTAATTTTCTACAGTAAAACAGATTCGAACCAGAACCTCCAGAGCTTGAGTGAGGGTCATGCACTTATGAAAACCAGGACAAAGTCTGTCAGATGTTTGAACCGATTGCACTTGAGCTTCCTGAGAACAGCTATATTGCACTTGACCTCCCTGAGAATAGCTATATTGCACTTGACCTCCCTGAGAACAGCTATATTGCACATGACCTCCGTGAGAACAGCTATATTGCATGCTGTGTAAGACTGACTCTGTGAAGTTTTCAGAATTGTCAATTACATCACTGTTTGCAATTTTTTACTGTCATGTTAATCTTTTCAAATGACATACGATATCCCCACGGTCAATTATGTATTTTATATTTAACAATTGGGGGGGTATTTACCAGACATAGGGATCTCCCTATAGTGAATCTGTGTCGTTGCGTCCGTCTTGCTTATAAAGTGAAATTTCTTAAAGATCCCTGTGGATTATCTAGTGAAGCTACAGAGTTTCAAGTTGAACTCTCGGCACGCTGCGTGGCGCTTTTTTGAGAGGGATGGTGTACATATGGGATAACCCAAGTACATTGAAATCGATCCTCTATGTATGAAGCATTTTTTTCTACAAACTAATTATAAATAATTATTGCATTTTATTTGGTTTTGCAAGATCCCCACAAAAGAGGGATTTAGTTAAAATATCATCATTGATGCACATTGAACCATAAGTGTTACAATTTCCTCAAGATATTTCAGTGACCACATGAACTGTTGGTTCACCAGAGCTGCAATAGAATTACGCACATCAGGTTAAAGATGCTATGGGATAACTCAGTAAGTCGAATATTTCTTTAGAATTAGCATCTGTGGATGTGCCAGTTTAGTTAATCAATAGTATCTAGAATGTATGACATTTAAAACTGGTGAGTTTGTTCATGCTCTCAAATGATTCACATCAAAACCTAACAATGTTTTAGAAACCCTTACATCAGAACCTAACAATGTTCTAGAAACACATCAGAACCTAACAATGTTCTAGAAACACTCACATCAGAACCTAAAGATCTTCTATAACTGCTCACATCAGAACTTAAATATGTTCTAGATTCATCATTAAGTGCCATTTCCGCAGCAATGTTTGGCTGCAACAGACCTCGAACATTACTTGTCTTGGTGGTGCAGTCTGCTAGACTGTAACCAGTCCATCTCATGATGTTTCCCACTTGTATCTCTGCCTGCCTCTTGCTCGACTTTACTTACCCGAATTTTCCGTATTGATACGGATTTCAGGTTTTTAAAAAACCTGTTCGTTCATAACTCTTTTCTTGTGATTCCTATAGTACAGTTATTTCTTGTATTATTTTCTTGTGATTCCTATAGTACAGTTATTTCTTGTATTATTTTCTTGTGATTCCTATAGTACAGTTATTTCTTGTATTATTTTCGAATTGTGGTCCTAGCAAACTGTATCAAAGAACTGGATTGAATTATTAGCATACAGAGTTCAGTTCCAGGATGAAACTTGTGATTGAAGTCCTTAATCCACTAAGCAGAAAATGGGTGCCCTAAGTTTAAAAACAATTTGAAATGTTGCCAAATCTGTAAGTGATCTTAACATCTTAATCTGGCATGAAGACACATTTGGAGATTTTGAAAATGATTTGGGGATTTTTCTAGTCTGAGTGGGCAGACATTGTTTTTCTTGTTAGTTTTCCAGCTTGTTATTTTCAAGGATGATTCATTCTGCCGGGTAATATTTTTCCAGCTTGCGTATATTCAAAGATGATCTGTTCTGCCAGGAAATAATATTGATCATTAAGACCAAATCAGGGATGAATAGGTTGTATCAGGACAGGATCTTATTTGCATTGGCAAATCATATCTAGGAAATTGAGCTGGTGATTAAACAGACACTGAGGATTAAACAGACACTGAGGATAGTAGACAGGGGGCATTGACATGGAGCTCACAGAGAAAAGGAAGATATAAAAAGGCCTAGAACAACATGGAGAGAATGATCTGAACCAACGGCTTGACTCCGCAGGAGTTCCTTCTCTTTCAGCGGATGGTGATGGCATGTATGCTGACAGTTTCCATGACGATTTGATTGTATATGTTCTTAGTCTTACCCATAAATCTTTCCTTCCTCCCCCCCCCCCCCCCCCCCCACTCGAACAATTATAAATTTCTTGTCTCATAATAAGCCTCATACATAAAGGTTTATTCATCCAACAGATTCTTTCTCTCACCCCCACGCCCAATTTTCATCTGTCCTGATACATATAAAGTGAGATAAGATAAATTCTTTGTGGTATTGGCACACAACTAAACATCCAAACACTTGAGATCCTGCACATACAACTAAACATCCAAACACTTGAGATCCTGCACATACAACTAAACATCCAAACACTTGAGATCTGCACACACAACTAAACATCCAAACACTTGAGATCTGCACATACAACTAAACATCCAAACACTTGAGATCTGCACACACAACTAAACATCCAAACACTTGAGATCTGCACATACAACTAAACATCCAAACACTTGAGATCTGCACACACAACTAAACATCCAAACACTTGAGATCTGCACATACAACTAAACATCCAAACACTTGAGATCTGCACATACAACTAAACATCCAAACAGAACAATATTCCCTCAACATTGCTATTGTGCAGTATACACACATAAGATAACTAAACATCCAAACAAAACATTATTATTGTACAACATCCAAACAGAACAACATTACTGTTGTGCAATAACATACAATGCTGACTTAGTAGTAGAGGGGTTAGTTGACACCCCTCGCAAACTCTAGAATTAACTCATAGTTCACAAGCCCACCATTCACTTTATGACAGGGATACTCAACTATATTTACTCGGGAGCCAAAATGGGGATCATCACGGGCCAGATTTATAATTTAAAAAAACCACATTGAAGGATTTTATACATTTAGTTTTTTTATAACTATGTTTCACTATTTTACCAATCAACCGCTGGCCACTTATTAGGTCTCCGCGGGCCACCAATTGAATAGCCCTGCTTTATGATGATATGACTGAATGTATTATTAGAACTAAGTTCAACAGCAAAATGTCCACACATTACAGTGAAATCCCATTATAACAACTTAGTCCGGACCGACAAAATATGTATGTAATAACAGAAATTTGCTATATACAGTACCAAACATTATAGAATAAATGTGATTGAGGGTTTTTGAAAAGTGTTGTTATATAGGGAAATATGTTATAAAAGAATGTGCTATAGAGGGGTTCCACTGCATACGGTTCATGCTTAAAATTATTATTCTATATTATTAAATGTACAATTTCAGATTTTATATTGAATATTGACTTCTTCCAGGTGATTGGCACAAATTCTGTATCATTTCTTTTAAACTTAGACCCAGCCACTAGATGCTGCTTGATTGCACAGACATTTTCTTTCATCTGTATTGATCTGTGACAACAGATCTCATAATCAGACACATCTTGTAGAAAGCACATCAATGTATCTTGGAGTTTTCCTTCCTTTCATGTTGGAGTTTGTTGTCACTCAATAATTCTAGAATTACTACTGTTCATAATACGTTTCACAATTATGTGTATGTCAATACGGAAACGTATCACAATTTTTTTTTCAATGTGCGTGTTATATAGCCCATTTTATGATCATGTTTTCTGTAATTAATACAAATTAAAATGTTTGTATAATGACAAACCTGAATCCCAACAAAAAATATTTGCATAGTTTATAAGATTTGTCCATATATTCAAGACAGTTTGTCTTCTATTAATCAGCAGAGATTTATATGAATCAATGTATTCTTGTATGACTTATATTCTTTATTGTGTATTAAAATCCAGTAGTATTGGCTTGTACATATTTTGAGATGCTTAGTGATGATTGATTTGTACAGAATTACACTTCAAGTCACTGGACTGTCTCTGGTAGTGTTTTTTTTATGTGTGTGAGGCCTCTATACAGAGAGCAAGGTGGTGGTTGTTGCATGGGGAGATCATTGTATGCAAGATGTATTATTGTTGTTGCATGGGGAGATCATTGTGTGCAAGATCTATTATTGTTGTTGCATGGGGAGATCATTGTGTGCAAGATGTATTATTGTTGTTGCATGGGGAGATCATTGTGTGCAAGATGTATTATTGTTGTTGTATGGGGAGATCATTGTGTGCAAGATGTATTATTGTTGTTGCATGGGGAGATCATTGTGTGCAAGATGTATTATTGTTGTTGCATGGGGAGATCATTGTGTGCAAGATGTGGAGACGAGAAGAAATGGTGATGTACAGGAGAATGCTGTTGTGGTATCAAAAGTTATTGATGCACAGGAGGATGTTGTAATACTTTGGGAAGGTTGTGTTCTGCGTCCTGTTGCTGGATAAAGGTTACGGTAAGCTGTTATGAACCAGCGTTATAGCACATGGTTTCCCATAAGTGTTGAACTGTTTATTCTATGATTAACCAGAAACCACCTGCGTAGCATTGCCTTCTATACATGTTAAAGGCACAGTGACTCAGGACATGGCATTTGTCTGGAGCCATAGAGAGGTTCAGCAGAACCAGTAGGCAATGGGTGGTGGGAAATGAGCACAGTGAACCCTATTTTGTCTGCAATAACTTGGAGCAGTGCATAGATACGCACTTACCTTCCATGTGGTGTGAGTTATTTTCTATCCCTGGTAGGTATTAAAATTCATTATAATGCCATTGAGTCATATGACATCTGGCACCTTTTCGTACTTATTTCTGTACTTAACTACCAGAGCCTCTTTAGAGCTTATTCAGAGTAACTCTCATAAGCAACTAGGAGTACTGCAGATCCCTGTGAAGAACCTCAGTTTTTGTGTTCAGACTGATTTGGTTGAACATTGAGAAGAGAGAGTTCTTAGAAGTTATATAGAACCAATTCTGATGTATGGAAGTGTATCTTGGACACTCATCAGAAGAGTAAAAAATTATTTTGAGGCAGCACAGATGTGGTTTTATAGAAGAATGTTATGAACACCATGGACAGATAAAAAGCATAATGAAGATAAAATATATTGAAAGAAGTTGTAATAACAGGCACGTTGAAGAGAAAGAGAGAACATCTGTATCAGAAATGATTGATAGTACATGAAATAGAAGGCTGTGGAAGTACATAACTAAGAAGAAGAATGGGAGGCCAACAATGTCTGGCGAAAAGGAAGATGTCACCCATTGAGTTTTCAAAGGTAAAAAGCAAAGAATATCCAGAAGAGGGTGTGGAGCAAGAACATATTCTTGCTTAACTGTACTCTTACCATCAAAGCTGTTTTGGTATACAGTCACCCAAACTGTTAACCCCTTAGATGCAGAGGTATTCTTAATGATATGATGAAGAGTCACTGCCACTTTGCTGAGTTCCTCCGCTTCTTAGCTTCCCAGGGAATAAAATTCATCTGGATGCTTATAATAAAGCATCCAGATGAATTGTTTCCCTGGCAAACTAAGAAGATTTCTGCAAAATGTCAGCAACTCCTCAATGTATCCTTAAGGATACCTCCGAATATTTTCATGAAAGGTGTTTGACACGGGTAAACATGTATGTTGAATTTGAAAACTTCACAATATAAACACAACACATCAAAATACAGTCAAATCCCATTATAACAATTTGGTCTGGGTCAATGAAATATTTATGTAATAGCAAAAATTTACTATATACAGTACAAACAATAAAGAATAAATAAAATTGGGGATTTTCAAGTGTTGTTAAATAGAAAAATTTGTTATAAAAGAATGCGCTATAGAGGGATTCTACTGCATTACCTTTCTTAAACACAAAACTCAAACAAAACATTTCTAAAACACAAAACATATTTCTGAAACGCTAAAACACAAACTCATAAGTTCTAACAACACTTCACTGGCAGTACATGTTTTTTTTTTTGTTCTGTTTGTTTTATATTTTGCATGTTATTAGCTACAACATCTGAAATAAAATTATCATCACATTCACTTGATCGGGAATTCTGAGAGAGAAAGAGGGAGTGTAGTAGATCTACTTCAAATGTGAATAAGAACTACCTTCAATTTGATATCGTTAAACTAAGCACTAAACATTGGCACAACAATTCTATTTAGAGATTCATAACTATTCCATCAATCCATTCACATAACCATTCCATCAATTCTTTCACATAACCATTCCATTCTCAAAACTATACCAATGGGCCAATTCACATAATTATATCATAAGATATCAAACCGAGTTTGATCCTCGCCACAGACAATTGTGCATCAAAACCAATCAGAAAGCAATGGCAAACTACTGAACGTATTTATATCACTACAGCCAAAAAAAGGGGTTGATGACTATGTCCTGAATGTTACCAATTTTATATATCATAGGATCATACATGTCTCCACTTGTGTTATTATGCTGGCAGGTCAAATGTCCATACACTACAGCAAATAATCTCTCACAGAAAACAGCCATAGATAAAATTTTAATAAATGTGCAGTCAAACAATTTTTTTTTAAACATTTCGCTTCACAGGAGGGAGGGAGGGGGTCTCTCTGATGCCAATGTATTAAGAAAAGCTGCTGTGGGTTTTTTTTAAACCTCTTCTGTTTTAATAGATTTCTTGATGATAAATGTTCTATTTTCGTAAGCAGGTGGATGGAATGTGGATTTTAATCCAACAAATCTACAGACTTGATACAGAACAATGACAATTTGGTCAATAGAACATTGTCAGTTATAATGGCCATGAACTTATGCAAGTAGAACATTCTCAGCTGTAGTAATTATGAACTTATACAGGTAGAACATTTCTCAGCTGTAGTAATCATGAACTTATACAGGTAGAACATTTTCAGCTGTAGTAATCATGAACTTATGCAAGTAGAACATTCTCAGCTGTAGTAATCATGAACTTATGCAAGTAGAACATTATCAGCTGTAGTAATCATGAACTTATGCAAGTAGAACATTCTCAGCTGTAGTAATCATGAACTTATACAAGTAGAACATTCTCAGCTGTAGTAATCATGAACTTATACAAGTAGAACATTCTCAGCTGTAGTAATCATGAACTTATGCAAGTAGAACATTCTCAGCTGTAATAATCATGAACTTATGCAAGTAGAACATTTAGGAGCCAGTCACAACATCACGTGTGATTTTATCACGCACCCCCATTTAGGAGCCAGTCACAACATCACGTGTGATCTTATCACACACCTCACCCCCCCCCCCCCCCCCCCCCCAAATATATGAGCCACTCATTAATCTACGACTGCAACTTTTTTTTTTAAAGGCAAGTAATTTACACATGCTATTTTGTAGTTGTCCAGACTACCGTCTGCTCTGTGCACGCAAGAGCAATTTTATTGGAAATGTAGAACACAATTTTATGTGATCTGGCCATATGCTTTCATACATCGCCCGTGTATTCCTGTGTCGCAAAAGGAAGCAGAGAACAGTAACACTGCACCTTCCATACAACTCATAAACGGCCGGCAAAGGAGGTTGGATATAGGAATGACTACTTGACCCTCTTATTTGCAACGTAAAAAATTTGGAAGAAAGTTACAGCAAATGTCCCTCTTGTGAATATCCATACTACCATCACATTTAGTAAGTCATCAGGGGGAATTGTAACATTTCTCGATAACATTTCTTGAAATATAATACTAATAATAAGCCCAGGGTCATAGGGGTGCCACACGAGACATTGGCACAATGTCAGGGTCGTAGGGGTTCCACACGAGACATCGACACAATGTCAGGGTCGTAGGGGTTCCACATGAGACATCAACACAATGTCAGGGTCGTAGGGGTTCCACACGAGACATCAGCACAATGTCAGGGCCGTAGGGGTTCCACATGAGACATCAGAACAATGTCAGGGTCGTAGGGGTTCCACGAGACATCAGAATAATGTCAGGGTTGTAGGGGTTCCACACGAGACATCAGCACAACTTCAGGGTCATAGGGGTGCGATATGAGACATCAGCACAATAACAGGATTGTAGGGGTGCCACTCAAGACAATAGCACAACAAGCTCTCCAAACAACTCTATCCTCAGTCATTCAGAGAAGTGTAGAAAATACATGCCCAGACCATTCATTAATTTAGAATTTTCTTTGTCTGCCTCTTCTCCTTCCACCATTAACTGTTCCTTGCACAATAATTTTTTTAAGTGAGTCGTGTCTCGTTACATGTCCAAACCAAACAAGTTTATGCTGTGATAAGAATCATAAATAAAAAAAATACCAATCTCGGGAAGAAAATAAATCACTATCTGGCACAAGTAACAAGAGCAATAGACATACTCGATCGAGGATCTTCACTTCATACTACATCTGGAGTTCAATTATCTTCACTTCATATTCAACTACATCAGGGGCTCAATCATTTTCACTTCATGCTACATCGAGAGATCAGTCATCTTCACTTCCATGTAAGATCAAACTAGATATTTCTACATATAAACAAAATCAAAGATCATGGTTCCCAGACAGACAAAGCTAATCAAAACTTCTCATATTTCACTAAAACACATACACATTATGTTTACACAATTTATCCGCTTGGGTTTAAAATTTGGAAAATGCTAAATTATTGTCCTTGTTGCTGCACTTTCCAGTCTACAAAATACATAAAAATACATGAGAAATGTGTTAATTTCGTGATTCAATGAACAAAGCACATTACGGTCTGTGGAATCACATACAGACATCTACAAATAATTCACAAAACAAAAGCATGTTATGAATGATCGGTAGAGGTCATTTACAAAAGGTTATTCACATGTAAATTAGACTAGTCACACCGGTTCATTTCAAAACTCAAATTGCAGGAAGACCAAAGCTACAGAATGTCCCTGGTTCGGATATCATTCTCCCTGC
This sequence comes from Meghimatium bilineatum, assembly GCA_034231615.1. NCBI lineage: Eukaryota > Metazoa > Mollusca > Gastropoda > Stylommatophora > Philomycidae > Meghimatium > Meghimatium bilineatum. The sequence goes on along the minus strand of CM067305.1, from coordinate 5,181,594 downwards.
GCTCCAATAGAAGCTTATGAGAAACACGGCAGTTGAAACTTCTTAAAAGAAGTCAGAATTAAATATTTATGGTCAAAGTATTATCTCTGGTTGTTTGATATTTTTCTGGGTAACAAAACCGATTTCACAGAGTAAACCTACAAGGCTCAGTCTGCGTTCACGCTGTTCCTAGTTTCATATAACAGATGTGGTCTCTTTCAGCAAATAGTACAGTGGAATCCCATTATAACATAGTCCGGACTAACAAAATATTATGTAACAACAGAAATATGTACGTAATAACAAAAATGTATGTAATAACAGAAATTTGCGGTAAACAGTACAAACAATATAGAATAAATATAATTATGGATTATGAAGTGTTGTTATAGAGACATGGCATCTTGTTGAAGGCCTTACTTGACGGTAAAGGTGAGGGAAGGCGAGCAAGAAGTAGGCAGGGATACAAGTGGGAGAGTAACATCATGAGATGGACAGTAGCAGTCTAGCAGAATGTACCACCAAGACAAGAGACAGGAGAGGAGATATTGGAGGTCTGTTTCAGTAAACCTTCGTTGCGGATATGGCACTCAATGATGATGTATAGGTAAATTTATTATAATAGGATGTTCTATAGAGGTATTCCACTGTATTTGTTAACATTTATTATAATAGGATGTTTTATAGAGGGACTCCACTGTATGCTAACATTTATTATAATAGGATGTTCTATAGAGGTATTCCACTGTATTTTTTAACATTTATTATAATAGGATGTTCTATAGAGGTATTCCACTGTATTTGTTAACAGGAGCTATTTCACAAAATTCAAAATAGACTTGGGACTTAAATTGAGACCTGAGAGGTGAGAAATCAAGATTAGCACAGCAGAGCTGTCCAAGATTGTTTGCCTCACTTTAACAAGTGATGTATACTTTGTTATGGGTTCTCATTCTTTTCTCACACTTCCACCAGATCTCTTCTGTAGCAAGACAATGGTCCTACTAGATTTCACCCTTTAATGCAAGATGTAGTCCAGTCAATGAAAATGCTGGCTAATTTGTGCAAAAGGTCAGACGCATCCAACTTCAGCAGTGGTAACTAATACATTTTACTAGCCCACAGATTGATTCAAAATTACTATATGTATTGATTCTGGAGCTCACAAAATATCACATTAAATTCTATCGCAGGCATGCAGTAAACCACTATGCTAAACAGTAATAATTAGGAAATATTTATGTAAAATCTGTGATGTTTTGAGTGCATCACATGTTCAGAAGGAACAAAAATGAGACTTGGAAAAAAAATGTCAGTGCACCCTTTAATAATTTGCACAAAAGGAAACAAGTTTTTACTTGAGTTTGGTGTGATACTTTTTTTTCATAAAAGAAGCTCTTTGGATATTTTAGCCATAAGTTGTGGTACGATCCCCGGCCTGACTGACCTAAATTTGGTCAGTCAACCAACAAATCTTACCCAACTCTGGTCAGTTGAATATCTTGACACCTGTACTTTTCATTCACACATGACAATATTTGTACACTGCTACTAAATACATACACAGAACACTCAAAGAAAATACTAAAAACTGTACATCTAAGCACAAACCAGCAGACAAGACATCATATCTATTGCTCACTTTGCTCTAAGTATGTACACAAGTAACATGACAGCAGCAAACACTTAGATCTTCAATACTTTGTGCTTTTTTTTTGCTAGCATTGCAATCCAAGGAGGATTAGCACTGCAGAAATAATCAATCTTCTCCAACCTCTATCCCTGTTCTTTGTTTTCAGATTTCTTATCCCCAATTCTTGTAGGTCTTCCTCTATGTTCTTTAACCATCCATTTTAGCTTACCAATGATTTACATTAGGATTTGATTGTACTGTATATAACAAATTTCTTTTATAACATTCATATTTCATCACCTTCAATGTGCACTGAAGCCTGTTGCGTTGAACACAATCCATACATTCTTATAATGCCATCTGACTTCCTAGTGTACCCTCCTAAATTATTTTGTTTGATCCAAGTGATACTTTGTACTGATACTGTATAGTTTACTATATCAATTGTATATGTCAAATGTCATGCTAATGTCATATAAACATATTGTGTCTATTTTCACACATTGACACATCCAGATACGGACTATACTATTTATTTTATTATTTCTAATTTGACATTTTCCTTTTACACTGCATTTTAATAGATACTGAAGAATACTAAAGAAATTAGGAATATAGTAGTAGAGTAGGTATAATATCCTGTATTGAGTATATTGAAAGTCAAGTACAATTGTTTGGTCACATTATAAGAATAAACCCAATTCAAAATAAAAGAATATCCAAATGTAGAGCCAAAGGTTGGACAAGAAAACAGTGGACAAAAAAACATCAAGAAATCTTGAACAAACATGGGCTCAACACAACCAAGGCAATATATCGGATTTTGCAATGAAAATGATCCCCCCACTCTTATACTTAATAGCAAGAGTGGATACGACCATCATTCACCTGGGGAAAGAAAATACCCAATAGACTTCATCTTCTTGGAATGTAACTATATATAAAACCAAAACTTTCCCAATAATCAATCAATCAAGTTCCATGCTGACTGGCGTAGACGATCATGTGTCTCCACGACTCTCTGTCTCTTGTGTTGTCAATAAGCTCGGTTGGTGAGCTTCTACCGTGCCACGATACAAGCCCATCTAGTAACTTTTCTCTTTGTCATCCACTATCTCTTCTCCTTTTTATCTTTCCCAATAATAGAGACTGATAAATCATAGCTGTCAACCTATTTATTTATAAATCTATATTTTTAATAATTTATTTCTGTAGTTCAATAAAAAAAATGTCTGTATTTAGCACCCAAAACAAATCCCCCAGTAAATTAAGTTTGCCCCTGAATATGAGCGTGAGGTAAAAACATGCGCATTAGTAATAATTACCGGTACTACAAAATCTAATACTAAGTGACCTTGGTTGTTTTTTTACGTTGTTTTTTTTTGTGTGTTAAACTGGATTTTTTTTAAGCTTTATTTGGGCCCAAAATCCATATGAATACAGAAAATCTGAACTAGTTGACACCTATGGATAAATCAACACTGAACTAAAAAGACACTATAACTCTGCTCGATTTGTGGAGATGAGTCTATAAAACTTTAAGCTACTGTAACATTGTTGAATTTGTGGAGATGAGAATTTATAAAACTTTAAGCTACTGTAACATTGTTCAATTTGTGGAGATGAGAATCTATAAAACTTTACGTTAACGTAACATTGTTGGATTTGTGGAGATGAGGATCAGTGCACTTATGGGCTTGTCCTGTGTGGGCTTGCACTCATAATTCATACAGGAGACAATAAAAATGTAATAATAATTGGTTTTCAAGTTTCTGCCTTCTTAAACAATATTTTTTAAATACAATTTTTGATATATTTTTTTACTTTCCGCACATACAAACTACATTTGTACACACTTGTCCCACATTGGACCACAGTTGTTAGTGAAATGGCATCCTGTTCAGGTGATTCAAATTTCACAGCTCAACTTCAAATATTTTTAAAATCACTAACATAATCAGTTTTAGCCTAGGTCGACACAGCCTAAGAAAATGTGTACCAAATCTTCTGAGAAAGTAACGGTGGCGGGCCTGATGCTGACCACTTCATCCCCAAGTATGCCGGGTAAATGAAAATTACAGGCCTTATAGCATATTCCCCATTACGTCTCAATGGCACGGAAGTGAAAACTACATCACACCAAGAGGATATACAGATATACCTTCATGTCCTGTACACATCATAACCACACAAGAGGATACACAGATATACCTTCATGTCCTGAACACATCATGGTTATTCAGTATCCATAGAATCATGAACATTTTCATGGTTTGGACATGTATGTCAACATGATTCCTTGTCACAAATGATACAACAGGGAACAGTCAAAGGTGGAAGAAGCAGAGGTTAACAAACCATAATGCACAGACAACATCAAAGACTGGACATGTTGAAATATTTCCTTCCTCATCCGTATCACTGATATTAGAATCTAATGGAGTACTCTGTGTATATCGATTGCAGTATCCCTATAACCATGGCTGGTTATGGAATTATGTACATAAATGGAGGATCTAGTCTTTAGCACATCTGATAGAATATGTATTGTCGAACCCCTCTATAGCACATCCTTTTATAACAAATTTCCCTATTTAACACTTTTCATAATCCCCAATTTATTCTTTACTGTTTACAGTGTATATAGCAAATGTCTGTTATTACATACATATTTTGTCTGTCTGGACAAAGTTGTTATTATGGAATTTGGCGGTACTGTATTTAGCAAATGTCTGTTATCACATATAGGCATAGATGGAAAAGACATCAGGCTGATTAGAAATATATATTGGGAACAAACTGCATCAATAAGGTGTGAAAACAGCTACTCTCCATACATAGAAATAAGAAGAGGGGTAAGACAAGGATGCATTTTATCACCAAGCCTATTTAATATCTACACAGAGAATATCTTTAAAAATATAGAAGAAATACCAGGACTCAAGATCAATGGGAAAATAATAAACAACCTTAGATATGCAGATGCACTGTTCTTTTAGCAGAAAGTGAACATGAACTACAAAGACTAATAGATCAAGTCAATAAATCAAGTAATGAATATGGACTGGATATAAACATTCAAAAAACAAAATAATCAGCAAAGACACAGAAGAACAGGAGGTAAACATAAACATACAGGGAGAGAAACTACAACAAGTAAAACATTATCAATATCTTGGACACATAGTCACAAATGATGGCAGATGTGAAACAGAAGTTAAAAGGAGAATAGGAATGGCTAAAAGTACCTTCAATGGCATGAGGAAATTATTAATATCTAAACAAATTACAAACAAGTTAAAAATGAGAATTATAAAATGCTACATCTATTCCATATTAATGTATGGCTCAGAAACATGGACACTAAATAAACAATTAGAAGACAAAATTGATGCCTTTGAGATGTGGGTATATAGAAGAATAGGGAGAACATCATGGAAAGAGAAGAAAACAAATAAAGAGGTGCTAAAGACACTTAATATGAAGAAAGAACTACTAAGAGAAATAAAGATCAGGCAAATAAAATACTTTGTGACACATTAAAAGACATGACACCCTATTGAAGACCTTACTTGAGGGTAAAGTCAAAGGGAAGCGAGCAAGAGGTAGGCAGAGATACAAGTGGGAGAGTAACATTACACGATGGACAGGTTAGTCTAGCAGTGTGCACCACCAAGACAAGAGACAGGAGATGTTGGAGATATGTTGCAGACAACCTTCGTTGCGGAGACACACTTGATGATGATGATGATGTTATCACATACATATTTTGTCTGTCTAGACAAAGTTGTTATAATTGGATTTGGCTGTACTGTATTTAGCAAATGTCTGTTATCACATACATATTTTGTCTGGCTGGACAAAGTTGTTATAATGGGATTTGGCTGTACTGTATTTAGCAAATGTCTGTTATCACATTCATATTTCATCAGTCTGAACCAAGTTGCTATAATAGGATTTGACTGTACCAATGTTTGGCATCAGTTTAGACACAGTTGAAAGATGTACTCAGACGCAATACTTCATCAACTCCTATGTGTATGTGAAACTTAGATTGTGTACAGACAAACATGAAGCTTAACCCACTTTCCCACCGACCAGCACATCATATTTATCAAATAACAAGATAAGATTACCAGATGCCACCAGATTCTTGAAATAGCTACTATCACTAGAATCAAAAATATTATAATGTTCTTTCATACTATGAATCAAAATACATACACACAATCTCAGCCCAAAATAAATTTACCTTCACAACAACCCCCACAAACAATATAACTTCCCAACATTTATCACATAACTTCTCAACGCTTCCCCTGAAACAACATAACTTCTCAACGCTTCCACTGATACATTCCAAACATTTGAACTAGTTAGTTAACACATCCAGACTTTACAATGTTCTTTACATCTCTTTCCTACATCTAAGATGTCTGTCTCAGTATACTAACCACTGTGTTGGTTTACCAATCCCCTCTTGCCACCTAAAATAACACCCCCACCCACACATTCAACTGAAAAAATAAACTTCTTGGTTCTTGTGAAGCAAAATAATCCGGAATGTAAAATGTGACAGAAATTTTGTTGCACAGGAATCCATAGAATGCATCCTGCGGAAATTAGAGATTACATAATAATTTCCTGTGTTTTTTTGCGTTTTGTGTAGGACATAGGATGGTGGGTTTATTAACCCTTTCAGCCTTGGCACATCAGCTAAAAAATGCAGGGTTTTATTTCTAGTAAAAGGGGAATAACTCCGCAAAATAAAACGTTATTGTGCAAGAAAATTAATACAAAATACAATTTGCAATCAATTTTGTATGATTCAAAGTCCGATTAACAGATAAATGGAAGAGGTACTGATCTGTGAACATATCTTAGTGAAAAGACAACACATTCTACGGAAACATGCGTGCCATATTCTAACAAATTTTACATACCGTTATTATTTTGTTCAACAAGCGCAGAATTCTCAAATCACCCACAAATGAATCTAAAACAAGTTCATACCTCTTGAGCATGCCACTTCTTAGTTCTAAATGCAATTGTAAATCTTCTAAAATATGAGTATACCACAGACTGATGTTAGCTACAAATTAACAACTCAGAAAAGACAACAAAACACATCTTAAAAAACACAGAATAGACCAGCAACAAAATCACAATTAATAACTCATGTATCATAACTAAAAATGTAGAAATATTTCATTAACTACAGTTTCCTCTACCGATTCACATTTTTAAAGTCTCCATACAATAAAAATTTGGTCCAAGTTTTCTTCTTCAGCATTCATTCTCAAACTCCCGCTAGATCACTCTTGTAGCAGGACAATTGACCTCCTAGATTTCCAGCAGGATGTAGTCCAGAGAATGGAAATGCGTTGTCGCCGTTTTATTTGCACCAATGGCCTGCCACATCCGTCTTCAGCAAAGCCCATGTTTTCAATGATCCACACTTATTTTATGCATGGTAGATCTATTTAGAATTGATGACTTTCATGCATTTTTAGTGTTTCGTGGTTTTGATCCGCTGCCTTAATATATCTTGTCTGCTACCTGTATTTGACAGAGGAGCAAAAAATAGCAATACTGCAACCTGCCATGCATGTTGCAAGAGGTGACTAAGGAAGTTTGATGTGGGAATTGCTAGGGATTTCTAGATAAATTATTATAGATAAATAATTTTATTATAGAGATTATTATAGAGAAAAAACATAAAATAGCATACAGGATTTGAACCAAGTCCACTCAGCTTGCACCACAAGGGATGTGGTGTGGTCGAATATGGAATACATGGTGACTCATATAGTGAGGTGAATAGAGGCCAGCTAAATCGACCTGACTACACACATAATCCAGGTTCTGTTCACGTAACTACTACACTGTTCTTGCTGACACGACATACCACAATAACTCAGTCACTTCCACGTTCCATCCACACACACAAAAAGTACACATGAAACTAGGTCTGAGAATATTTATAAGTCAAGGTTACTGCGGCACATAAAAGCTGCAATGTTTACAATCAACGAACCATATAAGTTGGTAGGTTGACAAATTACCAGCTATATTCATATTTATTAAAAATGCATCCTAAAATAATGCCAGCATAAGACTATACATTTCTTTCATCTTCTTCGTCTTCTGCGTTTGTTCTCAAACTCCTGCACATTAGCAGGATGCAATCTGGAGAATGGATTGTGTTTTATCATGGTTTAGTTTTCTGAGATATCTACACCTTTTGATCTGACACATCTGATTTCAGCATGGCTTCTGGGTCACTTTGACCCTTTATGGGATGCGGTAGCAAACTTCACCCCAAAATCTCTTTAGTCACCTTTTATGACATGCATGGAAGGCAAACAGTGTTGCTATTCTTTGTAGAATTCCACCCCCTTTGGGCCCCGGTCTAACATGGGTGACATTTCTCTCAACGAGTAACATAATGTGCATAAAAATATTAACAAAGATTACAGAAACAAATCAAATTCGTCTGCCGGCAATAAGAGGATGTGTTTATGTAATATCATGTGATTATTTCTAAATGAATTTAAAGTATTCATTGAAAAAAAATATATAAAAAGTGTTAAATATCAGTTTTATGTTGAACAGGATTGACATTTCGACCAAAAACACTTTATCAAGATACGGGCTAACAAACACAGAATGGAACCAAACAATACTTACCAAACCATATACTGAAGATTTACTGAAGTCTCCTGATAACTCAATATTTAAATATTATTCCACCGCACACTCTTATTTTTTCTTGTATTTATGTTATCTGTACTCTTGTACTCTTTCTGTTATGTTATTATTATTACCATGCTTACCTCTCCATTTTGTGCTTTCATTTTGTGTTTGTTCGTTTCTTTCTTGATAAAGACCTTTTGATCGAAACGTAGATCCTGTGTATTATTCACTGTAAAACTGTGATTTAACCTTTATCTATCTTTTCAATATTCACTTAAAATACGGTGCCACCCGTGTCGCAATTGATTTCTGAACTTCTAATTCAGGGTTCAAAGAATAGGGCCGCAGTCTTCTTTCCAGGTATGTTATATGAAGCGATTATGGAAAGTTTGCGATAGTGACAACCTGTCACCTGTGAAAAAAATCATCATTATCGCTGCATGTCTCGTCTTCTATCAAGTGGTCACCATAGAGATGAAGAGTTGCAGACTGGCTGACATTGCACCTTTGTCCTATTGTGACAGATTCCTAGGTGACTAGGAACGATAAATCTGCCATCAATAGATCTGACAAAAGAATGATGAACTTGTTAGCCCAGAGATGAATGTAAGATGAACTTGTTAGCCCAGAGATGAATGCAAGATGAACTTGTTAGCCCAGAGATGAATGCAAGATGAACTTGTTAGCCCAGAGATGAATGCAAGATGAACTTGTTAGCCCAGAGATGAATGCAAGATGAACTTGTTAGCCCAGAGATGAATGCAAGATGAACTTGTTAGCCCAGAGATGAATGCAAGATGAACTTGTTAGCCCAGAGATGAATGCAAGATGAACTTGTTAGCCCAGAGATGAATGCAAGATGAACTTGTTAGCCCAGAGATGAATGCAAGATGAACTTGTTAGCCCAGAGATGAATGCAAGACTCCTGGTAGGATATAATGATACTGGGATACTATCGCAGCAGTGCCTCCCTTTGGGAACTAAACATGCACCCATAGCAAACCACCCCTTTCCCCTTATGCAAACATGCCTTTGACATGATACAACAAATATTTTAGGAGTTCAGGTGTCACCTCAGTTACTCAGCTGAGGTGAACACATGCACGTGCATTTTTCATGTTTTCAGTACTATTTTCATTCACTCTAAGTTATCATCATCAGATGCCATGCTGGCTGGTGTAGGTGATCATGACTCTCCACAGCTCTCTGTCCACAGTATTATGTATCAAGACTGTTGTTTCCCTGCCGTGCCAGGGTGTCAAACTGTCTAATATTTTCTCACGTTGTCGCCCTCTGTCTTTGTTGCCTTCAATCTTGCCTGTTGTGACTATGTTCTCCAAACCTGCCTGTCTCCAAAGTGGCCAAAACATGAAAATTGTCTTTTTCTTATATTATTGATTAATTTCCATTTTGCATTTGACTCTTTCAACACTTCTACATTAGTTTTTCTGGCAGTCCATGGTATTCTCAGCATTCTTCTATAGAACCACATCTCTGTTGCCTCTAATTTCCCTCTTTCCAGTTTGTTATCAAAGACTCGCATCCATATGTTAGTATGGGAGTTATATAGCACTGCAGAACTCTTTTTCTCACTTCTAATGACAAGCTCATATTACACAATATATTTTTCATTTTTCTGAATGTAATTTTTGCCTGCCCTATAAGTACATTCTAAGTACCTGTCTGATATGTCAACCATCTTCTTCTTATTGCTGTAGAAATATATCGCTGTTTGGTGTCTTCTCTTGCTTATTTGACTTGAATTCTTCCCAGCCAATATCTAAGAGTTTTCTAAGACATTTATTTTCAAATGAATTAAAATCTGCCGAAGACGGATGTGTTGGGCCATTGGCGCAAATAAAACGGCAACACAACGCATTTCCATTCTCTGGACTACATTCAACTGGAAATCTTGTAGGACCATTGTCCTACTACAAGAGAAATCCAGTGGGAGTTTGAGAATGAACGCTGAAGAAGAAGAAGAAGAAGAAGAAGAAATGAATTAAATTTCTTCTCCAGTGCTTTTGTTATTTTTTCAGTTTTAACAACCATATGTTAATATGGATGCTACACTGAAGTTATACATTGCTCATACTGTCTGCATTGTGTGGACAAGTTATGAGAAGAGAAAAGATAGAACACATCGTAACAGTTGACAAGATGAGCTAGAGGGGTAGAGGAAGACCAAGAGAGAAGATGCTTCACAACCTAGCATTGTGGCATGGGAGAACATTGGTATCGGAAATGATTGACAGCAAACGATAAAAGAGAAGGCTGTGGAAAGACATGATAACCAACTCCCCCTATAGCATGGACTACATCATGTGTAGGTTCATTTATTCACTATAAATTTTAAAATATGCTATAACAATAACCAATACAATATGTTCTATTTTAACCAGTCTTGTAGGTACTGTGGGTAATATTCTATTTTAACCAGTCTCGTAGGTACTGTGGGTAATATTCTATTTTAACCAGTCTCGTAGGTACTGTGGGTAATATTCTATTTTAACCAGTCTCGTAGGTACTGTGGGTAATATTCTATTTTAACCAGTCTTGTAGGTACTGTGGGTAATATTCTATTTTAACCAGTCTTGTAGGTACTGTGGGTAATATTCTATTTTAACCAGTCTTGTAGGTACTGTGGGTAATATTCTATTTTAACCAGTCTTGTAGGTACTGTGGGTAATATTCTATTTTAACCAGTCTCGTAGGTACTGTGGGTAATATTCTATTTTAACCAGTCTCGTAGGTACTGTGGGTAATATTCTATTTTAACCAGTCTTGTAGGTACTGTGGGTAATATTCTATTTTAACCAGTCTTGTAGGTACTGTGGGTAATATTCTATTTTAACCAGTCTCGTAGGTACTGTGGGTAATATTCTATTTTAACCAGTCTCGTAGGTACTGTGGGTAATATTCTATTTTAACCAGTCTTGTAGGTACTGTGGGTAATATTCTATTTTAACCAGTCTCGTAGGTACTGTGGGTAATATTCTATTTTAACCAGTCTCGTAGGTACTGTGGGTAATATTCTATTTTAACCAGTCTCGTAGGTACTGTGGGTAATATTCTATTTTAACCAGTCTTGTAGGTACTGTGGGAAATATTCTATTTTAACCAGTCTTGTAGGTACTGTGGGTAATATTCTATTTTAACCAGTCTTGTAGGTACTGTGGGTAATATTCTATTTTAACCAGTCTTGTAGGTACTGTGGGTAATATTCTATTTTAACCAGTATTGTAGGTACTGTGGGTAATATTCTATTTTAACCAGTCTCGTAGGTACTGTGGGTAATATTCTATTTTAACCAGTCTTGTAGGTACTGTGGGTAATATTCTATTTTAACCAGTCTTGTAGGTACTGTGGGTAATATTCTATTTTAACCAGTCTCGTAGGTACTGTGGGTAATATTCTATTTTAACCAGTCTCGTAGGTACTGTGGGTAATATTCTATTTTAACCAGTCTTGTAGGTACTGTGGGTAATATTCTATTTTAACCAGTCTTGTAGGTACTGTGGGAAATATTCTATTTTAACCAGTCTTGTAGGTACTGTGGGTAATATTCTATTTTAACCAGTCTTGTAGGTACTGTGGGTAATATTCTATTTTAACCAGTCTTGTAGGTACTGTGGGTAATATTCTATTTTAACCAGTCTTGTAGGTACTGTGGGTAATATTCTATTTTAACCAGTCTTGTAGGTACTGTGGGTAATATTCTATTTTAACCAGTCTTGTAGGTACTGTGGGTAATATTCTATTTTAACCAGTCTTGTAGGGACTGTGGGTAATATTCTATTTTAACCAGTCGTGTAGGTACTGTGGGTAATATTCTATTTTAACCAGTCTCGTAGGTACTGTGGGTAATATTCTATTTTAACCAGTCTCGTAGGTACTGTGGGTAATATTCTATTTTAACCAGTCTTGTAGGTACTGTGGGTAATATTCTATTTTAACCAGTCTCGTAGGTACTGTGGGTAATATTCTATTTTAACCAGTCTCGTAGGTACTGTGGGTAATATTCTATTTTAACCAGTCTTGTAGGTACTGTGGGTAATATTCTATTTTAACCAGTCTTGTAGGTACTGTGGGTAATATTCTATTTTAACCAGTCTTGTAGGTACTGTGGGTAATATTCTATTTTAACCAGTCTTGTAGGTACTGTGGGTAATATTCTATTTTAACCAGTCTTGTAGGTACTGTGGGTAATATTCTATTTTAACCAGTCTTGTAGGTACTGTGGGTAATATTCTATTTTAACCAGTCTCGTAGGTACTGTGGGTAATATTCTATTTTAACCAGTCTCGTAGGTACTGTGGGTAATATTCTATTTTAACCAGTCTTGTAGGGACTGTGGGTAATATTCTATTTTAACCAGTCTTGTAGGGACTGTGGGTAATATTCTATTTTAACCAGTCTTGTAGGTACTGTGGGTAATATTCTATTTTAACCAGTCTCGTAGGTACTGTGGGTAATATTCTATTTTAACCAGTCTCGTAGGTACTGTGGGTAATATTCTATTTTAACCAGTCTCGTAGGTACTGTGGGTAATATTCTATTTTAACCAGTCTTGTAGGTACTGTGGGTAATATTCTATTTTAACCAGTCTTGTAGGTACTGTGGGTAATATTCTATTTTAACCAGTCTCGTAGGTACTGTGGGTAATATTCTATTTTAACCAGTCTCGTAGGTACTGTGGGTAATATTCTATTTTAACCAGTCTCGTAGGTACTGTGGGTAATATTCTATTTTAACCAGTCTCGTAGGTACTGTGGGTAATATTCTATTTTAACCAGTCTCGTAGGTACTGTGGGTAATATTCTATTTTAACCAGTCTCGTAGGTACTGTGGGTAATATTCTATTTTAACCAGTCTCGTAGGTACTGTGGGTAATATTCTATTTTAACCAGTCTCGTAGGTACTGTGGGTAATATTCTATTTTAACCAGTCTCGTAGGTACTGTGGGTAATATTCTATTTTAACCAGTCTCGTAGGTACTGTGGGTAATATTCTATTTTAACCAGTCTCGTAGGTACTGTGGGTAATATTCTATTTTAACCAGTCTTGTAGGTACTGTGGGTAATATTCTATTTTAACCAGTCTTGTAGGGACTGTGGGTAATATTCTATTTTAACCAGTCTCGTAGGTACTGTGGGTAATATTCTATTTTAACCAGTCTCGTAGGTACTGTGGGTAATATTCTATTTTAACCAGTCTCGTAGGTACTGTGGGTAATATTCTATTTTAACCAGTCTCGTAGGTACTGTGGGTAATATTCTATTTTAACCAGTCTCGTAGGTACTGTGGGTAATATTCTATTTTAACCAGTCTCGTAGGTACTGTGGGTAATATTCTATTTTAACCAGTCTCGTAGGTACTGTGGGTAATATTCTATTTTAACCAGTCTCGTAGGTACTGTGGGTAATATTCTATTTTAACCAGTCTCGTAGGTACTGTGGGTAATATTCTATTTTAACCAGTCTCGTAGGTACTGTGGGTAATATTCTATTTTAACCAGTCTCGTAGGTACTGTGGGTAATATTCTATTTTAACCAGTCTTGTAGGTACTGTGGGTAATATTCTATTTTAACCAGTCTCGTAGGTACTGTGGGTAATATTCTATTTTAACCAGTCTTGTAGGTACTGTGGGTAATATTCTATTTTAACCAGTCTCGTAGGTACTGTGGGTAATATTCTATTTTAACCAGTCTCGTAGGTACTGTGGGTAATATTCTATTTTAACCAGTCTCGTAGGTACTGTGGGTAATATTCTATTTTAACCAGTCTCGTGGGTACTGTGGGTAATATTCTATTTTAACCAGTCTCGTAGGTACTGTGGGTAATATTCTATTTTAACCAGTCTCGTAGGTACTGTGGGTAATATTCTATTTTAACCAGTCTTGTAGGTACTGTGGGTAATATTCTATTTTAACCAGTCTTGTAGGTACTGTGGGTAATATTCTATTTTAACCAGTCTTGTAGGTACTGTGGGTAATGTTATTGACTCATATAGATTGATATTGATTAACCGTCCCCGCAGAAACTGACGTCAACGTTATATTTGTGTGTCCTGTTTTTTATATATAACTTGTTCACACTTAGTATGCCCATTATGAGTACTTGTATTTATAATGTGAAAATTGAATATGAATATATATATGTGTGTGTATAGATTTGTTTGTTATAATTTGACTAATGAGCATATTTGTATGAGGGTTGTGGTGTCTATGAGGGTCGTGGTGTCTATGATGGTCGTGGTGTCTTGTAGTTTGGTGGTAAGGTGCTTGAGGAAGGAGATAGACAATACGATGAAAATAAATATTTTTTTAAAAACAGTATACAACAATTATAATTAGGTCCTCGATGTTCATTACATTTATCTGGACATTCAATGCAGAGACTTTAAACATTAAACACGGCCGTACTGTTAAACTAGACTGTCACGGAAATCAGAATGTTTGTCCAAACTAGATGAAATCACTCAGACTATCAAAATTAAATATTTAAATTAGATAATTTTTCCAAACTAGATGAAATCACTCAGAATATCAAAATTAGATATATAAATTAGATCGTTTGTCCAAATGAGATTACATGTGTGTTTGTTGTTCTGTCTTTTTGAGCAGCATGTTTCTCCTTGCCTGTGAGATTTAATGTTTGATAATTGATGCACACACTTATGCTGGTGTTGCTACATGGAGAGCAAGTTTCTGGATGACAGACTCTTTGGATGTGGCTTCGGTGTAGAAACTCTTTACAGACAAATATCAGAACAAGAGGAAATCACACAGACTGTCCATAATTGGAGGACATCACTCAGAATCTCTGTACAAAACTAGAAGACACCAGACTGTTTATTCAAAAGGAAGATATTGTTATGCCTGCCCTGAACTATAGGATATCATTCCAGCAATATAAAGCTAACTAGCATAATCAATTGGATATCGCGGTAGTTTCACAACTTTAACTCTTAGTCGACTAGGATCAAAACCAGCAAATAGGGAAAAAACGATAAATGTCGTTTGGTCAACTGCCAGTTAAAGCAGAACTGGTCGACTAATTCTTCCTTACTGATTCTATAAATATTCCGCGATTCTGGACGAGTTGACCAGATTAAATCACCTGCCGCAGATAGAGATATATTTAAACAATCTGATATATCACTACACATTGTCGTCTTGAGCGTCCTCTTCCCCTGTTGCCGTTAACACTGCCTTCAGCTATTAATCTTTCCATGCTGTTATGTCTTTTTATATGACCAAAAATTACAGATTTCTTGTTAAGATGTTGTTACGGAGCTTCTCTTTGATGTTTATTGATCTTAACACTTCTTGATTTGTCTTTTTAGCTGTCAATGGTATACATAAATTTCTTCTGTACCATCTCATTTTGAAAGCAGTGATTCTCTTTGCTACTGTTTTATTTAATGTTCATACCTTACAACCGTATATTGCCACTGGAAATACATATTTTCTGATCATACAAAGTTTACAAAGATTTTTCATTTGGGTAAGTTTCAATGTTGCCACTGAAATTCTTCTCTTGATTCTTCTCGCACAGTCTCCTGAGCTATTTATATTAAGTGATCATTACACCTACAAATATTAGCTGCAAGTAACTTCAGATATAAGCATGGCCAAGCAACCAAAAGAAGGAAGAAACTCCAAGTACTGTGCGATCTCAAGCTTTACTTTCCCCTTACTATCATTCTATGATATGATATGTATTGAACAAGCTTCTATTCACCCAGTATAAACGTATAGTTTCTACTGCACAAAACCAGATACTGGGATATAAATAACCAAACTGTCAGAGAATATCTGACAAGGTGGAGAGTGCCGCAATAACAAAACCAAAAAGAGATAACTAGGATAATGTACTATTGTTACTGGTCTAGCTAATAACTAACAAATAATAAAACTAATGACAAAAATAAATGAGTAAACAAATAAATAAGGACTTCTTCCATGTTACAGTCCAACAGGGATAGTTTTTTTCCTTGAAAAGTCCATGTTCCTTTGTTTCCTGTTACATTATTTTTTACATTAGGTTTTATTATTTGTGATTTATTAGTCAGACCAGTAATAATAGTACATTACTTTAGTTATCAGTTACTGGGATCCTGTACATCTACATATAAACATACATGTCATATTGTATTTTGTTTTCACATCAACCCAACATAACAAATCAACACAACGAAAACCACCATCACATATAAGATTTCTCATACACTTTATCCCAGTATCAAACCTAAAATAACAGCAAAATCACACAGTTTCTTTATCATATCACTACTGGCATTATTAAGCATTGTCTACGTGATGTTCTCATTCGATACAATAATTGTGATTGAAGAGGCATACCAAATGATACAATCACCATGATTGGAGAGGTATAGAGGTATTACCACTACCAATCCAACATATACAATCACCATGATTGGAGAAGTGTTACCACCACCAATCCAACATATACAATCACCGTGATTGGAGAGGTATAGAGGTATTACCACTACCAACCCAACATATACAATCACCATTATTGGACAGGTATTACCACTACCAATCCAACATATACAATCACCATGATTGGAGATAGAGGTATTGCCAATACCAATCCAACATATACAATCACCATTATTGGACAGGTATTATCACTACCAATCCAACATATACAATCACCATTATTGGACAGGTATTACCAATCCAACATATACAATCACCATGATTGAAGAGGTATAGAGGTATTACCACTACCAATCACCATGATTGAAGAGGTATAGAGATATTACCACTGCCAACCCAACATATACAATCACCATGATTGGAGAGGTTTAGAGGTATTACCACTACCAATCCAACATATATAATCACCATGATTGGAGAAGTATTACCACTACCAATCCAACATATACAATCACCATGATTGCAGAGTTATAGAGGTATTACCACTGCCAACCCAACATATACAATCACCATGATTGGAGAGGTATTACCACTGCCAACCCAACATATACAATCACCATGATTGGAGAGGCATTACCACTGCCAACCCAACAGATACAATCACCATGATTGGAGAGGTATTACCACTGCCAACCCAACATATACAATCACCATGATTGGAGAGGTATTACCACTGCCAACCCAACAGATACAATCACAGTGAATGAAGACGGTATCACTACTACCAACATCACACCAATAAACATCAACTAGTCACATTTATAACATTGCACTGGTTCCAAATATTTTGTACGGTCAAAAAACATATGAAGGTGTGCGGCTGGGGAAAAAACACGCAGCCCAACATCCTCTGCCCTCAAACAAAGTTACATTTTTATTTTACAAATCACAATCATTTTCACGTGTCCATCAGATCTGTACATAAAATATGACCTACTTAACGCAACAGCCATTGGATGTTCATGTACAATGAGATATGAAGAAAGCTACGACAAATAGGAAGAGGAAATAAATTTATGTAAAATGATGATTGCTATCTACTATCACTATCATCATGTGATAAGGAAGATGACTTTGGTGGATGATGGTCAAATAGGCTTGGCCTAGGAAGGACTCTGAAAATATTATGCATTATGTGGATCAGTTTGGCTTTCTAAAACTGAAAACTAGTCCCAGGACTCCCAGATATAAAACTTGAATATGAACTTCACGTAGGATGGTCCTGCCTCCCCACCTGACAGATGGTCCTGCCTCCCCACTTGACAGATGGTCTTGCCTTTCCATCTGAAAGATGGTCCTGCCTCCCCACCTGATGAATGAGCTCAGTCCTGGAAATATAATGCTTAAACTCATCCTAAAAGGTGTGGACAAACTCTGGCTTCTGTTGTGGTCGCAGACTGACACGATTGAGATTCTCAGCAGTGGCGTTCATTAATGGATGGTTTACTCGTGTCTACTTTAGCTCTCTGGCCTAGCTGGGGAGGAATCAGAGCGGTTGCAGGGCTGGAACTAGCCGGTAGCAGTGCCGCTGTAGTTATAGTCCCAGTACTGGATGTTGCTGCTACCATTGCAGATGCTAGCACTGCACTTCGGTGGTGATGCTGAGGTGAAGAATGTGCGTATGTTTCGGGAGGGTTTGGGATAGCACCAGCTGCAGTGGCCTCTCCTGCTTCTCCACTTTTGCTGTCCTTGCCACGGAATTTTTTACGCCAGGATGGAGCACGGCGGAATTTACCACCTTCACCCTAGATTGTAAAAGAAAAACAAAAAGAAAGTTAAAATCTGACTCCAAATCACAAAAGAAATAGAAGCACAGTTTATATCAATCAAAACACGTACGTATACAACAAAAATCAGGTTTACATACCCCAAAGTAAATTCATTATTAATATGATGGTTCAATCTCTACATCTGTTAATTTTTAGTATCTCCCTGACATAGAGGTTAGGCTGTTCTATTTGTGCTCAAGAGATCGTGGGTTTAAAACCAGATCACATCGTCTTGTTTATAATGTGGATATTTTTCTGAGATTATTGGTGAGCATCGCTTGAAGCTACGAAGTTACGTGGTACGAGTGTACTCTACGCAGGTGATATCTCACTTTGCTGAGAGGGACAGCACACATAAGGTCTTCTTAGTACAATGAAGTCAATCCTCTACACCGTTTTAGTTCTACTAATTATTCAAATACTTAGTCTAGTACATTTATAGGAACACATCAAAGACTTGGCTGGAACCGTGGCATGTCAACAAATACATTTTTAACATGTGATGTTGAACAGCCTACAACAAATAATTATACCCGCACCTGTGTTGCCGTGGCCCGAAAGGGGAGCAAAGAATAGCAACACTGTTTACCTTCCACGCATGTCGTAAAAGGCAACTAAGGAGGTTATGGGATGGAGTTAGCTGTCCCATTCCCATATAGGGTCAGTGACCCAAAGCCATGCTGAAGTCGGATGTGTAGGCCGAAAGGCGCAGATATCGCAACAATGCTATAAACCATGACACAACGCATTCCATTCGCCGGACTACATCCTGCTAATCTGCAGGAGTTTGAGAACGAACGCAGAAGAAGAAGAAATAGTTATACCACCTAAACTGCTATTAAGCAACCTAAAACAAATAATTTTAACATCTAAACTAATGTTAAGCAACCTATAACAAATAATTTTAACATCTAAACTAATGTTAAACAACCTAAGACAAATAATCTAAACGCAATGGCAATGTGATAACAAATGGCTTCCTAAAACTTGCTGGAATAATTGACTTTTCCCAACAATTGTTTTATTATTTTGTGTTTAGCTTTAAAAGTTCACTATTCAACCCAGGATCTACTTTAATATGTCACATTTAATGTTACAAAGCTGATTAGCTGCTATTATCATCATCATCAAGTGCCGTCTCCGCAACGAAGGTTGGCTGCAACGTTATCTCCAACATCTCCTGTCTCTTGTCTTGGTGGTGCACTCTGCTAGACTGTAACCAGTCCATCGTGTAATGTTACTCTCCCACTTGTATCTCTGCCTACCTCTTGCTCGCTTCCCTTTGACTTTACCCTCAAGTAAGGTCTTCAATAGGGTGTCATGTCTTTTAATGTGTCCAAAGTATTTTATTTGCCTGATCTTTATTTCTCTTAGTAGTTCTTTCTTCATATTAAGTGTCTTTAGCACCTCTTTATTTGTTTTCTTCTCTTTCCATGATGTTCTCCCTATTCTTCTATATACCCACATCTCAAAGGCATCAATTTTGTCTTCTAATTGTTTATTTAGTGTCCATGTTTCTGAGCCATACATTAATATGGAATAGATGTAGCATTTTATAATTCTCATTTTTAACCTGTTTGTAATTTGTTTAGATATTAATAATTTCCTCATGCCATTGAAGATACTTTTAGCCATTTCTATTCTCCTTTTAACTTCCGTTTTACATCTGCCATCATTTGTGACTATGTGTCCAAGATATTGATACTGTTTTACTTGTTGTAGTTTCTCTCCATGTATGTTTATGTTGACATCCTGTTCTTCTGTGTCTTTGCTGATTATCATGGTTTTTGTTTTTTGATCGTTTATATCCAGTCCATATTCATTACTTGATTTACTGCTATAATAAAGGTTAAATAGTCATAGAAGATTGACTTCATTGCACTGTGCTACTATGTGCTCCATCCCTCTCAATAGAGCAGCACTTGTGCCTTCTCTTGGCTGCCTTCTAGGAGTACCACATATAGCTCCACAGCTTTAGCAATATTCCCTAAAGATCTCCAAATAAATCCACTTTTTAAACAAGACAATACAAGTTGGATTCAAACCCATGACCTCTTGAGTACCATGCGCAAGTTTGTTGGGCTTACCTGCAACAGATAAAGATGTAGTACCCTAACTCTAACCCTAGCCCTAACCCTAGCTCTAACACTAGCTCTAACCCTAACTCTAACCCTAACTCTAACCCTAACCCTAGACCAGTTTCTAGACTTTTCCCACTCACACAATCCTCCTAAATAAATATCTCCACCCACTGATGGGTAATTATAGTCAAAGGAAATAATCACTGAAAACACTAATATATTTTGTTTTGTTTTTCACAAAAAATGTAGTCCCATCTAACAGTATTAAACCACAAACTCAATATCTGGTCAGGTAAAATATGTCTGAACATAATGAACCCAGAACTTCTGGATAGACCAGTATACACTAGCAACTGAGCTGACCCCATTCTCACCTGTAGTTCAACTAAACATAACTATATATATATACTGTACAAAGAATACAATAACCATATAATTTCTGGGTTACATAATCTTCATAAGAACATTTATCAAGAACATTTATCAGTTAGATAACCTTCATAAGAACATTTATGACCATAAGAACATTTATGGGTTAGATAATCTTCATAAGAACATTTATCACCATAAGAACATTTATTATTATAAGAACATTAATCACCATAAGAACATGTATGGGATACGTAATCTTCATAAAAATATTTATCACCAACCATAATTTCTACAAAGAATAACATATTCAGATGTGATGACTGTCTAACTTCTACTGATTTCAAATCTAGATACCAAACATAAAATCCAATGTCGTATCCATATATCCAATTATTGAATCACACACCAAAATTGTCCTACTATTTCTGGAACCCATCCACAAGGTATTTACAAATAACAGTACTTACAAGCATGCAATATTACATTATAAGTAAAAATGAATAAGCTGTGCTATTAAAATTGAACAAAACAATTAAAACCAGACATGCAACCACCAGGCAACTAGCAAATATATGCCAAATGCAACTTGATGTCATGTCATAACTCGTTGCAAAATCATGCAGAAGTCCTCTTGTGGAGTAAGCCAATAAGACATCAGGCCATATATATACAAATGTGTACTGGCTTAATATTGTATTATGGAGGTCGTGGTGACTGGATTACCAGAACCACAACCTCCACTGTTTTTGATGATTGTAAAGCTCTGATATAACCACATTCGACTAACGTCCATGGTTGAAAGAAGTGTACTTCACGATAAGAGATAAATTAGACTAAACCAATGGTGCCCGTCCCCACTACATTAGTTAGTTAGTAGAAAGGATCGCTGGAATTATATCGGACACGCACTACGAATGGATACTGAAAGACTCCTCGGAATTACATCGGGCACGCACTATGAATGGATACTGAAAGACTCCCCTGTCAAGCTTTGATGTGGTCCCCAAATGGCAAAAGAAAACGAGGAAGACCAAAAGAAACTTTACGCAGACTATTACAAGGGAACGTTTCACCATCGGTATCAGAAACAATGAAGATCTAAAGCAAATTGCAATGAAACGAGAGACATGGAAATCTATGACATCCGCCCTATGTGCCGTCTTTGGCCCTAGAGGAATAACTAACTAACAGTGCCCGTCCCCACTATATTATGGAGGATAAATATGAAAGTGCCTATCTACCTATCTATCTATACACCATTCAGCTCCCTGCAGAATATAGGTGTTCAACAAACCTCATCCATCTTGTCCTATTTTTAGCTATTGCTTTCGGCTCTTTCCATGTTCTACAAAGTCTTTGCATCTATCTATCTATCTATTCGATAAACCCTTTTTTGCCTTTTAGCGTCAGGTTTTCTGGAGTTGGCCCCCATATGTGCAGAGTATATTGTGGAATTTGTCGCCTCTTTTATTTCGTGGTCAGCCTCTAAGTCTGCCTTCACTGTATCTGTGTAGCATATCTTGCTGTGGTATGCTGTCTGATGGAAGTCTACTGATATGTGCAAATCATTGAACTGTTCTCTTAATATACTCCAAGATTGGGGGCAAAGCCGGTTTTTGTCTAATGTCCTCATTCCTCACTCTGTCCCTTAGTGATATTCCTAGGATTCTGCGTAAACATGTCATTTCAGCTGTCACAAATTTACATTTGTCTTGTGCTGTCATTGTCCATGTTTGGCCTTGGTAGCACAACATTGGCATAAAAATCATTTTGATTAGTATTATTTTGGTGTTTAAATCTACATTTTTGTTTCTGAAGATTGGTTTCATTTGTCTAAGGCCTTGGTATACTTTACTATAACTATTGTGTACTTCTATGCTGCTCTTGCCATCTGTTATATACATCTGTTGTTAGGTATGTGAATTCTGTTTATATCCTGTCAAAAAATTCCGGTCTTCCGATTTCGTTGTTTGGTGTGTCACATGGAGCATAGGTCTGTATTTTTATAAATGTTGTGTTTACACGGTCTATTGTAATCGTGACAGACATTTTTCGTTCATTTTGATGTGTAACTTGAATTATGTTCTTAGCGAATATTGATCAACGAAAAAGCCTACCAAAAGCAAGCACTGAATAAACTATAGGATCGTGTAATTTTGATGTAATTTCTTACAGCCCATTAGAGTTACTTGTACCTCTGTACTTAATTCTTTTCTCTCAATTATTTCTTAGTCCTCCTTTTTCCCTGTAGATTCCAGAAAAATTCCTCTTATATAATTTCCGGTGGTCTTTTAACTCCTTCTCTCCAGCAATAAGCTGAAACAGCCATTTGTATAACTACTTCAAAATATATTACGGCAAGGTAGGAAACCTTTATAAAGTTAAAGCATGTCCTATCCAACTCCAGCACTGTTTATTTAGTATTTCCTCCACTGAAGTTTAAATGTGTTTCACAATTAATAAAAATCTAATAGGAAACTCAAATTACAATAAATATAAATAATAGGAAATTCAGAAAAGAATGTGCTGGACCGGATGACGCAGCAGCTACACTGTAAACCAGCAGCTCTGTGAACTTCACACTCCCCGGCGGAAATCACACACAATTTTGTGCTGGTTATCAGAGAAATGACAGCAACAAGAATGATTGTGATGTTGCTGCTAAAATACTTTTGTGAAGAACATCTTTGTTCATACCATTTTAATCTATTACAATTTATAGATGTTTGGTATGCGATCCTAAGACAATAACCTTTAAAATTTGTCTATGCAGGTTTCTGTAGTGCTAAGTTGTGTGTCATGATTTGTGGTGTAATTGTTGTGTACTTAGTGGTCACATTATAAAATAATGTGAGTGCTCTTAATATATATTATGTTATTGTTTTCTGTATCAGGCCTGCTACTAGTTGTAAACATTTCAACTGTTTGTTGCTTTCTATTCTCATTGTTGTAATGATTAGTTGTGTTTTGTGCTTCAACTTATTCAATGTATTTTGTTATAAACTTTTTCTGGGTATTAGTTGTGTTTACTATCAGAATACAGTTCTTTATAATCTCTTATATTATATTAATATTTAAGAAACTCAGCGTTTCTTAAGTAATTTGCATCCTACAATTTGTGTTGCACCCATGCAATGATGATTTTGATGCTGTACAGATGTTCACAGAATCAGTCTGCGAGTCTGTATACAGGACACCTGTGCAATATTAATCATTTGTACACACTGCAAGAAAAACACATGTAGAGGTGTTGAAAGAGTTAAATGTGAAACGGACCTTAATCAACAATATAAGAAAAAGGCAATCTTCTTTTTTTGGCCACTTCATGAGACAGGCAGGCTTAGAGAACATAATCACAACAGGCAAGATTGAAGGCACCAGAGACAGAGGGCGACAATGTGAGAAAATATTAGACAGTTTGACAACCTGGCACGGCAAAGAAACAACAACGACTTTGATACATAATACTGTGGACAGAGAGCTGTGGAGAGCCATGACCGCCTACGCCACCCGGCATGGCACCTGATGATGATGACACACTGCTATCAGACACACAGGAGGAACTAGTCTAAGACTTGCACACTGCTTCTGCTAGAATTTTAACCATGGTTGCCCCAGGAACTTAACCCCCAGTACTGCTGACACATTCCACAAAAGCAGACTCTGACAATAGATGTGAACTGAATATTTGTTACAACCATGTTTCATTGCATATCAGATCAAAGGGCTCATTGTTATATTCACAATACTATTCTAATAATAATAAAACCCATAACCCATCATTAATAATAGGGTTGTCACATTGATCACACATAACCCATCACTAATAACAGGGTTGTCACATTGGTTGTACATAACCCATCACTAATAACAGGGTTGTCACATTGATCACACATAACCCATCACTAATAACAGGGTTGTCACATTGGTTGTACATAACCCATCACTAATAACAGGGTTGTCACATTGATCACACATAACCCATCACTAATAACAGGGTTGTCACATTGGTTGTACATAACCCATCACTAATAACAGGGTTGACACATTGGTTGTACATAACCCATCACTAATAACAGGGTTGTCACATTGAGACATTTTGTGCAGAAAGATCTCTACACATATCTATCCTCTACCATCTCGATGCATTTGGAAAATTCACACCCTGCCCAATCCTTGATATTTCCAGCCATGTCATCTTCTGGCCACTGTGTCTTCTTCCACCCTAATTACTAGTGTTCCTACAGCTAAATACACACTACATCTGAATTGTTTTTCTTTATAATCCCAAGAATTACGAGCGATTAGCTCTTACTTCCTATAAGCAATGGGTTGATTTCTCCAGACTGTTAGTTCATACCCAGAGGATTCTAATTCTCATTTGAGAAAAAGCTTTCTATTCAGGGGAGAGGGGGGTGTGGGGGTGGTACATTTTCGACGTTTTGTAGCTTTTCTACCTCTACATGCAGAGTTAGAATCGGATTCAACTTCCCTGATAAGAATCCTTTCTGTCAGAGGTGTCCGTAGCAACCCAGCCATGGGCCATTGCCACTGGGATGGATGAGGTAGCCAGCTATACTTTTCCACCATCCAAGGGGGCTCTTAAATTTTTAAGAGCTAGCTTGTTTTTTGTGATTCTGGGCTCTCTCTGTGAATTGTCACATCCTGCACAGAGTTCCTTTTAACCAAAGCCCATAAGCCACCTGTTCACAGCTGAAGCAACAAATACATCTTGGCACTTAGGAACATGGTCAGGGCTGGAGCTCATCTGATTCACACAGCGTGATGTGCATGTCTGGGTTTTCTGAATGCTGCACCACAAAGGAAAATGTATAGATGAAATGCTCTAGGACTTCCATAAAAGGAAAGCCTCACTATATTGGCATGTTATCTACTGAGAGTGTACTGTTTCATATTGGTTGGTCTGATAGGTCAATAGTGACACCGTCAGTGAGGTCAATAGTGACACCTTCAGTGAGGTCAATAGTGACACCTTCAGTGAGGTCAATAGTGACACCTTCAGTGAGGCTAATAGTGACACCTTCAGTGAGGCCAATAGTGACACCTTCAGTGAGGTAATAGTTTGACCTTCAGTGAGGCTAATAGTGAGGCCTTCAGTGAGGCATAATGCACCTGCTTTATTTTAAAACATTATCTACTCAAACCACTATTACACTTCAAGCTCCAGTGGTCAAAATGCATGTATACTACTACATGCATAGTGTCTTTCCGATAACTTACATCAGATTTGCTATTCCTTAATCTGCGGTCTAACTACAGATTCACAACTTTTCAAAATGTCTGTATTTCTTAAGAAAAATACATACTTTTATTTACACTTGTATTGCACAGAATATGGTTTAAAGTATTTGATTCCAGTACAAATTGAAGTTCAAGATAGATAATGTATGGTATAAAGTATTTGATTCCAGTACAAATTGAAGTTCAAGATAGATAATGCAGTAGATTTAAAGAGATATGTTTGGTAAGTAAAAGTTCGACAATCATTGTTAATGCATACGTGGCAGCCTTTCTAAGAAATTAAACAGGGACTATCTGCGGCTATGTCAATAGTGATAGATACCTATGGTTGTGAAAATGTCAAGCATGCTCGACTGGTTAGCTTTCCGGTCAGTATCCAGTGTACAGTACAAAAACAAGGTCTCTCGTACAGCTGACCTACTAGCAATATGGTACAAGCATCCACTGTTCAGTGAATGTGGTAAAACAATGTATTAGTTACCATGCCGCAGTCAGATGTGTCTGCCATTTGCATAAATAAAACAGTGACACAATGCACTTCCATTCCCTGGTCTACCTTGTAACTCGAATAGGACCATTGTCCTGCTACAAGAGATCCAGTGGGAGTGTGAGAATGGAAAAAAACCGGTACTGGTTATCAGCAGCTCAACCTCTAGTACAGATCAAATTCAATTTATTTTTTCCTTTGGTTTCAGTGTTTTATTTCTATCGCAATTTTTTTAATGAAACTTTTCGTTGAGATTTGAACTATTTGTAGTATCCGGCATTTCTAAAACTGAACTTTTTTTTATTTTAATATTTTTTTATCATTCTATTGCTACAAAAAGAGAAATCATAATGCATCATATGGAATTTGAACCAGTACCGTTTAGATGGCACCTACTTGCCTCGCAGCTTGAGTTTACATATTTTTCCATCTTTTAACACATAAAATATTTTGTATATACTTTGAACACATTGATATCCATAAAAAAGATGTGATTTTAGTCAAGACT
Organism: Meghimatium bilineatum; assembly: GCA_034231615.1. Classification (NCBI taxonomy): domain Eukaryota; kingdom Metazoa; phylum Mollusca; class Gastropoda; order Stylommatophora; family Philomycidae; genus Meghimatium; species Meghimatium bilineatum. Next base: position 5,154,339 of record CM067305.1, on the reverse strand, counting down.
TTCAACATGTATATACCACAGCTGTTATGAATATGAACTTGTCAAACAACGCGGACAACACATACAATCGCACAGATAAGTAACTTTCTCAAGAACCACAAACATTTAACATCAGCACATCCCAGTGAGCTCAGTTCAAATACCGTTTGCTGCAAGGATTTTTCTGTAATAATAAATCCTTGATGCTTCTATATTATATTATTGCTACAAAATATGATTGTAGTCCTCATCAACATGTTTTTGTTAACTCTCATTCTTGAAATATAGGTATTTAACCTACTGCAGTCTCCCTTGAAATATTGGTACCTAATATACTGCAGTCTCCCTTGCAATATTGGTACCTCACATACTACTCTCCCTTGCAATATTGGTACCTAACCTACTGCAGTCTCCCTTGCAATATTGGTACCTAACTTACTGCAGTCTCCCTTGCATGCAACATTATGTATAATACAGAAAACTATGCAACAAAACAGAGACCAGCAAAGAGAGAAAGAGAAGCAACCCACAAAAAAAAGCTGAATCCAACTTGCAGGAGGAAAACCAAACTTATAAAACAAAATGAACTAAATTTTAATAAAAATAGGCACACATAAATGCAAAACCAGCCAAACAAGGAATAATATATTTTCAATGTCTAGCCAAAGAAGGAGTACTATTTTTACAATGTCCAGTCAAACAATAATTAATATATTTTTAATGTTTGAAAATGATTTACAAATTACAAATTATGTTTCAGACTAACACAATATTTTTTGAGCATCTGTTTCTTAGAGTTAACATTATAAAATGTCCGGTCTACCATCTTGCCTTAATGACAACAAAATCATTTGATATATCTCTTGTCTTAAATATAAACAGAAATCAGATTAAGTATGCATCATTGTCGATGATCTCAGACAATCTCACAAATCAACCTATAGAACAGTGATCTGCAACCATTTTTGGTCCAAGGGTCATATACAGAAATAGACAGTTTGTCGCAGGACAAATAAGAAGCTAATATGAAAGCTTAATTATATACATTAATGTTACTAAATATTAAATTTAACATCTTTTAACTGATGGACATTTACATATGTAATTTAGGTACAGGCAAACGAATAAAATGTATTGTTTTATGATTCTTGACCCACCCAAGATCAGTACTTACATTATTTTTTTATTTTTTATGTAATTTGGGCCTCCGGGCACGTCCAACTGGCCATAGGTTACCAAACAATGATTTTTTTCCATAAATAAAGTCATTGATACCTAACTTAGTGCAGTCTCCCTTGCAATATTAGTACCTAATTTAGTGCAGTCTCCCTTGCAATTTAGTACCTAACTTACTGCAGTCTCCCTTGCAATATTGATACCTAACTTACTGCAGTCTCCCTTGCAATATTAGTACCTAACTTACTGTAGTCTCCCTTGCAATATTGGTACCTAACTTACTGTAGTCTCCCTTGCAATATTGGTACCTAACTTTCTGCAGTCTCCCTTGCAATATTGATACCTAAAGAGGCACCTGTCTTCATCCTTGAAATTTTACAAAGCAGTGGTACTTAATGTCCAGTGGACACAATCCTTCAGTGCTGTTATATGTAGGCGAAACATGGACTGTGTATTGATGACTTGTGAGGAAGCTCAATCACTTTGATACAACTTGTCTCAGAAAAGTTATGAACACCAAATGCCAAGACAAGATTCCAGATACTACTTCTTGACAGATCTGGTTTCCTAGCACTGATACTATTCTAATGTCAGTTACTTGATCCACCTACCCAAGCATGGCAAGAGTCATGCTAAGATACAGGGTTTCAGACTCATAACCATGCAGAATACGATCGGCAAGTTGTTAGAAAAGATTGTGGCGTGGAAATTGTCCCTACATCTAGAAAAGAATAATAGACTACCATCAACATTGGGAGGTTATCGTCCAGGTAAGCAGACTTGGCACAATGCCGCTGTGTTCGCGCAGGACATTTTTGAAGGTTTTGACAAACGTATGGAGACATGCGCTGCTGCAATAGACCTGGAGGATGCTTATAACAGAGTGCCCTTGGATTTCTTGATGACCATAATGCTGCAACTCCAAGTAAGTCCATTTGTTGTCAGGTGGATTGTCTCTGCACTTTATCAGAGACATGTTGTTCTTAGGTTTGGGAGTTGGTCTTTGCCACCAACAGTCATAAATCCAGTCCTACCACAAGGGTCACCTCTGTCCCCAGTACTATTCAATGTGTATACAGTTCAAATTACAAGCTGTCAGATTGCAGGACCAGGGAGAACCATGTCTTATGCTGATGACATCTTGGTATATAGGCAGGGCAGAGATAGAGAAAGAATTGCCAGAAATTTGCAGAGGGAGCTTGATCGCATAGGAGAATGGTGCATTAATTCTGGAGCTTTTGTTAATCCATCAAAGGCATCGATAACATGGTTTTCCCTAAACAATCACATAGTGAACACGTCCACACCATCGGTTACTTTGAGAGGGGATGTCCTCGAGAGAACCAGTACAATGAAGTACTTGGGGGTCATGTTGGACCGAAGTCTGAGTTTCAAAGATCATGTTGACCACATAATTGTAAAGGCTTATAAAGGTCTTGTGGCGATGAAAATTATGGCTGCTGCTCAATGCGAACAGAGACTGCTATTTCTGCTGTATCAGGGATTGGTGGTGGCGGTGGTAGAGTACGCACTGGCAATTCTGACACTGAGTCAAACTCGAACAGAAAGATTGGATAGAATCCAAAATGAAGCAATGCGAATAATTTTGGGGTGCACGAGAGATAAGTCAGCTCGGGCTATGAGATACCTACTTGATTGTCCAACTGCGTAGCAAAGAATACAAATGTGTAGGGCGCTGGACTACCTAAAAATCACAGCTGATGAAGAGCACCCTCTACAGAAATTATCAATGTGAAAGGAAGTCGACAAAAGAGAGGAAAGTCGTGGATGGGGCACGCAGAGGATGTTATACAGAGTGTCTGCAGATTGGAGGATGTACTACCTGGTGCCGAATGGAGTCTGGCACCCTCGGATTACCCAACAGCCTTCGAAGGAGTAATAACACTCAATAGAGAGTGCAGGGAATGGTGTCCGACAGTGGTCAAGTCGGAGGTGCTCGCTCTGATCAGTGAGAATTCCAGGGAAGGTGATATAGTTATATATACAGATGGGTCGGTTGAGAGACACATCAGGAGTTCTTGGGCTTTCACGGCTCAAAGGTGGGGGGAGACTATCAGAGAGGAAAGTGGTGCATTCGTTCAGACGACAAGCAGCTTGACAATGGAGATTCTGGCGGTGACCAAAGCTTTGCAATGGGTCTGCTCACAGACTTTCTGCGAGCATGCCTGTATCCTCAGTGACTCCATGAACATGATTATGAAAGTTCAGACGGGGTACGTTCGAGAACAGTGGCTGGATGCAGTGAATAATTCCTGTGTGCGTACAGTGACTTTTATTTTTGTGCCGGGACACGCGGGAGTCCGGGGTAATGAAAGAGCAGATAGATTGGCCGCCCACGCTGCTACTACGGCTGTTGGTGGAGCAATGGATCGGGCAGACATTTTGAATGCCCTACGTGAAAACGCACGAACAAATGACTGTACAAGTAATGATGACTCTTATTCCATGATTAGAATAAAGGAACTTGGTTTGAAATGTGGTGTCGCTAGAAAGGAGAGTTTTCGTGGGCGAAAAAGAATGATGGTCAATCAACAACGTACTGGGACTGTCAGTCAACGTGTAATGGCGGATACACTCAAGGAAAGATCTGAGCACCTATGGACTTGTCCGGAGTGCAATGACGATGATCCAACGACTAACTAACTAACTAATGTCAGTAACAGATCTGGTATTCCTAGCATTGACACTTCTGACGCAGACACAGTTTTGTTAGGCAGGTCATACGATGCGCATGCCAGATCATCAACTGCTAAACGTACTTCTCTATGATGAGTTGCAGAAAGACATACATTCTCACAGTGGCCAAAAAAGAAGCGCTATAAGGACCCATTAAATACCTCACTGAAAGTCTTTGAAATAGACCAGGCTACATTGGAAGAACTTGCATGAAATAGAGCTATATCGCGCTCTATAGTCGAACCTAATAGTTTCAGTATAGTTGTTTCATCAAGTTCTCATTTCCTGTTTCCTTTTCCGAAAATCCCATCTCCATGACTACTTGTGTACACATATACTACTGTCACCTTGAAAATTATATTGTTTACTGTCAGAGATTTAGTGCCTCTATGATAAGTACCATTGTTTCTACTGTTTTTATTATTTGTTCACTGTTTATTTTGTATATTCTTGAAAATACCTAATGGTTGAAATGTTTAAAATGTCTTGTATTTAGTTATTTATATGATTTCATTTATATATATCTCAGAGTCTGTTGGTGATCGTAAAACTACACAAAAGTGTTATACTAAGTCCTATTTATAGTCCAAAAAATGTGCAGCATCTTGTGAAAAGAGGAGGAATGCGGAATCCCAACAGCGGAGTGTAGCTAGAAAGTTATGGGTGCATAAATAACATCTATAGTGGTCATCCCGTTCCTGAACTGCCCAAGGACATTTGCTGCCAGAATACAGTGTATTGGACATCTACGAACTCATAGTCAAAGAAATAACAAACTGAATTTCAAAAGTGGATGTAACAAATGGTTATCATCATCATGTGATGGATGAAAAACATAACATCCTTGGATATGTTCTTATTCCCATCTCTGTCAAGTCCTCATGGTCTCTATTCGTTCTCTATGTGTTCCAATGTCTTCTCTTTTTCCTTTTTCTTTGCTGGTTCCACATCATTGATCATCTAGTTACATATTTACTGGTTTTTCTGAGCATGTGCCCAATTAATCTCTATTCTCCTTAATGTGACCTTCCACCAGATCTTGGTCTTGCAAGATCTGTTATTCTGTTATTTCCACAACCTTTCTTCCTTCCATGTCAGCTAGCTTTCATTCAGCACCAGATCTTAATCTTTTCATCTGCAGATCTTATTTCCACCATTTTCTTCCGTCCATGGCAACCCTCATTCAATGACAGTTTTCATCAGATCTTGGTCTGCTCGTCTCAAGATCTCATTTCCACCTGCTTCCTTCCTTCCATGGCAACCTCATTCAATGACAGCTTCCCCCATATAGGTTGCAGTTCAGACAAGTAACTTGGACTTGGTTCATATTATCATCTTCACATGCTAGGATGTCCATATGTGCTCAGATCTCTACTTCAGACAATCTACTTGTTCTTGTGTCAATTTTGCTTTGTTGATGGTACTCTATGCAATTCTCGTGCTACGTTCTCTCAGGGTAATGCTAATGCTCAATCCCAACACATTTGTTTACTCAATATCCTCAAACTCTGGTCACAAAGAGAGTTCACTACGATGTCTGTTCTCTGATCACAAAGAGAGTTCACTACAATGTCTGTTCTCATACTCCTCTGATATACCCAAAGGATATATGGACACATGTATATACAGATGGATTAGCGAAAGAGGCAGTATTAGATGTAGGATCAGGAATATATATAGTAACACCAGATGGAAAAGAAATAGAGAAATCCATACCCACAGGCAAACATTCCACAAATTTCAAAGCAGAAATGGAAGCCATAATAGAGGCAGCCAAAATGCTCATGAATTGCTTGCCGAGTCACAACAGACATGTAGTATTTCTAACGGATGCAAAATCAGTATTGCAGGCATTGAAAGATCCAAAGAACACGAGCATGAATGAACGTACGGCCTGCTTACTACACCTCAGCAGTACCACCAAAGAAACAGTACTGCAGTGGATCCCAGGGCACTGTGGCATACCTGGAAATGAAAAAGCTGATCTGGCAAGGAAAGGGGGATCACTGGAACAAATAGAAAATGATAATACGTACTATGAAAGTAAGACCATGTTAAAAGCAGAATATAAGAAAAAGTGGAAGCAAATGCACCCAACTGCAGAACCAAATGACCCCTACCACCAAATGTCACGCAAGGAACAAACCATCATTTTCAGACTACGAACTGGTCACAACAGACTGTGAAGTCACATGTTCCGAAAGCTGAAGATTGGTGAGACAGACCTGTGCAACTGTGGACTGAGCCCAGAGACTGCAGAACACATTCTTCATGCCTGTCAACTCTACCAAGAAGAGAGGGAGAAAATATGGCCTACTGAGACGGCACTGCTTCCAGACTTGAGGGGTTCCATGGATGACCTGAAGCGAATCACACAATTCATTGAAGCTATTGGTGCTGTAACCTGATATCTGACCGAAGAACGATGAAGAAGAAGAAGATACTCCTCTGATCACAAAGAGAACTGACTACAATTCCTGTTCTCATACTCCTCTGATCACAAAGAGAATTGACTACGATGTCTGTTTTCAAAATTCTCCAATCACAAAGAGAGTTGCCTACGATGTCCGTTTAGAGAAGCAATGATTTAGTCTACATTTCATTTATTTTCATGACAATCGGTTTTCGGGCTGTGACAAATTAGATCACCCTCCATTACTAATAGTTATACAACCTACAGAATTTCAATAGTTATACGACTCACGAGCTTCTAATTCTAACAGTTATACAAATTTCATATGTTACCTAAATCTCATAATTAATGCAAAAAATCATCCGTTATCTAATTCTGATCAACAATACAAGAAATCATCTATCTAATTCTGATCAACAATACAAGAAATCATCTATCTAATTCTGATCAACAATACAAGAAATCATCTATCTAAATCTGTAGGATCAACAATACATGAAATCATGTGTTATCTAAATCTGATCAACAATAAAATAAATAATGTTAACTAAATCTGATCAATAATACAAGGAATCATCCAATTCTGATCAACAATACAAGAAATCATCCAATTCTGATCAACAATACAAGCAATCATCCAATTCTGATCAACAATACAAGAAATCATGTTAACTAAATCTGATCAACAATACAAGAAATCATGTTAACCAAATCTGATCAATAATACAAGAAATCATCCAATTCTGATCAACAATACAAGAAATCATATTACCTAAATCTGATCAACAATACAAGAAATCATCTGTTATGTAAATCTGACCAAGAACACAAGACAATAATACAGCACAAAATTGATTCAATTCCATAATACAAGAAGATATATTCAAGAGTAACACAAGTATCTTCTTCTTCTTCTTCAGTGCTCATTCTCAAACTCCTGCAAATTAGAAGCATGTAGTTCATAGAACGGAATGTGTTGTATCTAACTATGACACTGCGTTGTGTTAAAATGTGTTTTAAAAAAACTAAAACATTCACTTAAAGCAACTCACAGTTTAGAGACAACATACTGAATTTCAAATAGAAACCAAACCCTTCAAAAAACACACAATTTAAAGTGATGGTTGGGAGAAATATAGTTAGTGGTGAAACCAGTAATTATGTGATTTCACTGTGAGAATGTGCACACACACACACACACGGACATATACATACACGCGCACACAGGGGTAGATGTGGTAGTGCTTGGAGAGTGATACATTTGTGCTACATCAGCCAAGATTTAACAAAGGAAATGAAACCAGGATGGGGAGGAAAAAACAAAAAAAACAAAAATAAACAAAAGGAATCGGGGTTACTAGGTTAAGAAGAAGTTTTATATATATATATATGTGTGTGATTATACGCTGATTATGAAGCTGATACCTATAAGAATGCTGATATGATTATAAGTATGCAGGTAGGAGAGATGCTATGATGAAAACGAATAGCTTGCATGTTACTATAACAAACAGCACGTTATATCAACCTGACATAATGACAAATGCTCAAAATATAATTTTACTAGATCCCAGATCTGTCATAATTTGAGTTTCTGGTTCCAAATCAAACTGTTAGATCATGTTCACATGCACATTTTTTTAAGATCCACAGAAATTATCGCTTGAGCTTTGTAGTTGCAAGCATTGCGCAATGCTGTTGACATGCAATTTGCTACTCTGTGAAGTGGGACACAGTAAAAATGGATTAGGTTTAGGTATGGTGCTCAGATCTCCGCTTCAGTAAATATGGGTTTAGGTTTAGATATGGTGCTCAGATCTCCGCTTCAGTAAATATGGGTTTAGGTTTAGGTTGGTTATCATCTCCCCACACCAGACATATCCATAAGTGCCGGTTCAGTAAATCTCTTAGAATGTAGCGGCTGATGGTTCCTGTTCTGTGTTGTTAACGTTCATCTTGAAATTTTCATGAAATGTTCTTTCTGTGCTGTGCTAATTCTCACTCCCAATTTGAATATTTGTGACACTGATTCATGCTCAACGACCTCAAAATCTTCTGACTGTAAAGACTCATAGAGAATTGAGTTTGTCTGCTTTGTACATAGGTTGACCTCTTGTTATAGAAGCAGAACCCGCCAACATGTCAGCTCACTCGTTTCATTCCATATAGGAACACTTCTGTAGTCAATCCATCAATCTTTTCAATCCTCCTATTGTTTCAATCCATTAATCCATTCAATCTGTTGATCCATTAAATCCGCTGATCGTTTCAATCCACTAATCCTTTCAATCCACTGAAACTTTTGATAACTTTGCAGTCATTAAGTGTTCTCTCACAGCTGTCCAGTGCCACTTGGAATATAAACGCTGTGAACATTTGGTCATGAAATGTGTACCTCTTGTGGTGAAAAATGCTTGATTGGTCATGACATGTGTACCTCTTGTGGTGAAAAATGTTCAATTGGTCATGACATGTGGTGTACCTCTTGTGGTGAAATCTTCATTCGTCCTGAAAAGGACATTTGGCGTGTTATGTCTGTTTACAGTTTTGCTGCAATACTGCCCCTTTCGGTTGACAAATACAACTACTGAGCAGTTATTTTTGTGCTTGTCCTTCCCTCTCAATCCCTAGAACTTGGCCAGGGTACATTACTGTACTCTTGGTTCCAGACCCACTGCGTGGAAGTGTCATAGGGTCTTGGTCAGCTTTGGTTCGCTGACCCTGATGCACAGTTACAAGCTATGTGTAGCTAGTCCCTATCACTCTGGTGTGCTTGGCATCCTAAGTCTGTTTCCTTGTTCATGAAATGTGTACCTCTTGTGGTGAAATACACTCGCTTTAACTGCAGACACATATCTAGTTTGGTTATATCAGAGCTTACGGGCATCAAAATAAAGGAGGTCCCGGTTCAGGTAAACCTTCCACTACAACCTCCAAAGTTATAACTCAAAGCTCTGAGCGATTGTATTTCTGTTTAATTATGTGTAGCTGGTGTAGCTTATGTTTCTAACTGGTAATGTTTGTGCATTAATTACAAATTCTATTTCTACTAACAAGTCAACTGCTTCAATATATTCGAATACATTTGTACTTCTCAACACTTCCATATTATTCAGAGTTATCCATTTCATCTTTATTTTGTATGTTGCCATTTACTTCGTATCCTGGCTTACTCCCCTTAATACCAGCATACCTTAATCCCCTTAATAACAGCATACCCTTAATCCCCTTAATATCAGCACAGCATACTCCCATTTATATCAGCATATAATTTCTATCTACTTCTTACACTTATTATTTTTTTGCCAACTATAATTTGCATATATTTCTTTCCGCAAACTTTGTTAATTTTTCTTTCTCTATCAGGAAATTCACAAATATTCTAATTTAATCATTCATTAAAATATTAACTTAATCATGAGATTTTCAATGATTTTAGCCAGATAAGAGAAGATAAATGTGACTATAGTAATAATATCAGATGGGAGTCTAGTGGGTTCTGAGATTACCTTTGGCCGTTCTCATCTGCATTTGTTTTTGGCCTGTTGTGCAAAATAAACATTGACATTTATAAAGATAAGCATTGCATGCAAAAGTGAAACAAAAAAAAGCCAGATAATATGAACAGAGGGATATGGCTTAATCCTAGCATTTTGATCTATTTTAAGATGGTTGACATTCAACTCAGATATTACCTAACCACAGTCTCTCCTCTTTGAGGCCGACAAGTAGTCGACTTTCACCTCCGTAAACAGCAGACTTTGTGAAAAATAGTGGAGAGAAAGACAACTTAATGTTTGTTGAAGGGTTCAACACACACATCAACAGCAAGAGAGATAGACTCACATAATAATCACAGAAATCAAACAAGGGGTAGACATGTTAGGGGAGGTAATAAATGATAAAATATTCTGATATGATGAAAGGGAGATAACTGCAAAGTTATGACCACAATGATAATTGTTATGACACATCTAGGCCTACAGGACAGTGATGCTTCCAGATCTGTTTCTACAAGTTGCATATTTTATACATAACACTTTAGTCCTGGAATCCATATCAATGACACTAATTTTTTTTTCGCTTTCTCACATTTATATTCCAGTATTTGGATTGCAAGATGCTAAAATCAACATTTGACCAACTGTTAAATTTTGGTACTTGTTTGTTGGAGATTATTGCCACAGAAAAACATGAACTTTCAGTTTCAATATTTTTTTTGTAAAAATCGTCATACATCCTGATATAACAAAATGGACACACTTCCGTGGTTAAATGAATCACAAAAAGGCACCCACAATACATTACTCTGACATATAACAATATTGTGAACTATGACATTTGATGATCGGATATCTTGATATATCCAAGATGGGCTCATATCTAGTGTTGAATATGTGTGCCCCACAAAAACAAGGCTATAAACCTATATGGTTATAAATAACTGGATTTTGCACTCATATGTCACACATTTGTAAACTAGTCAATGTTCTCTGTCCTACTCACACTCAAACAAACATTCTCAATGCACACAATTACATATATATATGCATGCATACACACGCATATGTTATTTTTTTTAAAATATTGGCAACAATCACCCACACACACATATCACCCATCCAATTAAAATTTGATCAATCACACACAAAGCACCAAAAGTAAAATTGATCAATATTCATTCTCTCTCTCTCTCTCTCTCTCTCTCTCACACACACACACACACACACACACACACACAAGCTGCGGTAGTGAAATATTATCTCATTCCCAAGTTTCAAATCCACTCCTTATTCGTAGTTTCAAATTACAAATACTCCTGTGGTTCACCAAAATACCAGAAATTAAAGTATCAGGGTTCATGCTCTCTGAAGGTTAAGGAATGGTGCCGCTGTTACTGAGAAAGTAGAGTAGGTACTTTATAGCAATAGCAGGATATTATCTTTTGCCATTGATATTCTGGTGTACAGGCAGGGAAAGAATACAAACACAACTAGACCGCAACTGCTTGAAATCCTGGTGTTCAGAGTCTGGTGCGATCAACCAGAAGGCTGCTCTCACTTTGTTCTCGCCAAACAATCGCATCACCGGCAGAAACCCCAGCAGTGAAATAATTTAATGTGATTGAAATTTCTTGAACACTTGTATTGTGTTATCTGGGAGTGACAATCAATCTTTGCTTCAAAGAACATGTTGACCGTGTCATAATCCAAGCCCACAAAGGTCTATCTGCATTGAGAGTAATAGCAGCTTGTAACGTTTTACAACTTATACACAACATATACTGCTATATACACTCCCGTAGTCGTAACCTTCGATAACAGTTACCATGTTGTTCCAACAGGCTGATGTTGTGCTTGAACTGGTTGCAGGCACGGTGTGGGAGGGCAGAACAACAAAGAAACTTGTCGCAAGGGCCAGAGTTGTGCCCTGATGTCACCATCTGTTTCGACGGCATTGGACTCGAAACACCATCGAGTCGGATGGCTGCTGGAATAGAGGGCGGAGCACTTATGGGAATGCCCCACGTGCTGTGAGGCCAGTTTCTAATCAAGAAGAACTGCTATATCAGAGCCTTATTGTTTCTAGTATGGAATACTCATGGGAAATATTTACAGTTAGTGACACATTGCCAGACTGGACAAGATTCAGAACAAGGCCATGAATATCATCTTGGGATGTGCCAAGATTACACCCTGTGTGGCGATGAGATTTCTCATTGATTTCTCGACAGTAACTGACAGAATCAAGATGTGCTGAGCTTGGGCATATCTTAAACTCAGTGGTGACACACTTCACCCATTACATCTGGATCTTAATAAAGTTCCAGGCTAAGGGGTAGATCATGGTTGGGACAGGCAGAAGATATTATCGGACAAGTATATGGCTCTACTTGCATTGATTCTTGGGAGGAGCTGCCCACTTCAACTGCATTACATGGTACCTTCTCTGTAATCATCACACTGGACAGAAGCTTCAGGGACATAAATCCGGTAGTGGTGGATGCAGAAGTCAAAGCGCCAATTGATGATAACACTATGGAGGATGATGCAATTTGCACTAATCGATCAGTCATTTGTCATCAACACTGCACTTGGGCGTTTTCTGCACAGTTCGTTGGGAAAATTGTCCAAGAATTCAGCAGTGCCTCCACTACAACCACGAGCAGCCTTACAATGGAGATAAAGACTGTAAAGGAGGCACTATCATGACTGATGTCACAGGGATATTTTTATACTTAAAATATTTAGTGACTCAATGAAAATTATCCAAAAAAGGTGAAGCAGGAGTCGTCCGCCATCAATTGGTGAAAGTATTCACACAATCCATGATCAGAAAGATTACCTTTAAATTCATGGCAGGACATGCGGAGGTTGAGGGCAATAGGTGAGACGATACACTGGCGAGCATGGCCACAGTGTCAATGGATACATAAATGACATAGTTAATGCATTAAGGAACCCCATTCTCTCAAAGAAAATTTTCACAAGTATGAATCATAGCCATGATCAAGACTGAGTGAGAAAGATTGGTGTAAAAATAGTTTTTTTAAATCATGCGCACACACGCATGCGCACACACACACATACACACAACACAATCTAAATTTGACCAACATTCTACACACACACACATATCGGGAACTTTAAACTCAATCCTATGATCCCCATTTTAAAATCTGACAATGATAATCATATCCTCAACAAAACTATCCATGAAAACTTATGTTCCCCTACACAAATCTGGCACGCACACACAGCCTGCTTGAAACCAGTGACTAGACACCACTGCATGCCACGTGTACATCACATCATCATGCTCATTAACTCTCCCCCCCCCACCATGATATAGTTTTAGACAGAATTCACCTCGTAACTGTAGTAAGCAAAAGTGATCTTAGCATAAACAGTTCTTGTGTGCAATTAGTGCCTACAGCCAAGGAAAATAATTACACAGGTAGGTACTAATTCCAAATCAGTTCCACAAGGGTTAAATATAAATATATTTAGGGTTAGGCTTAGGATTAGTTATGTAAAAAATAACTAACCCTAACCCATAACCCCATCCCTAAAAATGAATATTTAAATTAATTATTGATTATTATTTATATGATAGTTAGATTAATTACCCATAAAATACATCAGCAGGCACTAACTGCACACAAGAACTGCATGCACAGGAATAAACAATGAATGAATGATAGCTGTGGAATAAGTAGAAGTTCAAAATATTCAATAAACTCTTCTTTGTGTGGGGAAAGTGCACACAAAATATCATATTGTATGAAACTAAATACTGTTCAATCTTTGCTCGACTTTTTTCCCCAGAAAAAGTCATACATTTATATTTACCAGATGCAGGTGAGATTACCAGTCTTGCAGCGGAGGAAAATCATTAAATGTGAAATGAAGTGTTTGAGAAAAGCTGCAAAGGTTACTAAACTAGATAAAATAAGAAATGAAGAAATTAGGAAAAGAATCTGTTCATGTATTGAACATATCAAAAGAAAGCAAGTAAAATGTTTTGATCACCTTAAAAGTGAGCTCAAACCAAATACCAATAAGAGCATATGACAAAAGAATATCTGGACATAAAGCCAAAGGTAGACGAAGAAAACGGTGGATAGAAAACATCAAGATAGCCATGAGCAAACATGGACTTAAAGCAACCAAGGCAACACATCTGGCCTTGTAACGACAACTGAAGCTCCCACCCCTACACTTAATGGCAAGTGTGGATACTATCAACCATCATTTCTCTAGGGAAAGAAAATAGACAATAGGTAATTACCAATGCCAATGTATGTACAAAACCAGAAATATGTCATTTCATGCACCTTCGTACATGCGATGTGTGGGATGTTATAAGTGAAGGTGGCCTAGTTTGGCTCGTTGCATTTAAAAAATGGACATTAATCTTCAACAATGTTTGTGCAATGATTGCTTTCGGCTTTGAATAACTGAAACTTCAGAAATGTTGCCATCAACTTTCGGAGAGTCCTGTATAATATTTGAATATTTTTGTTTCAAAAGTGGACACAGATTGTTTAAAGATCACTTCCATCAAGGTAGATTATCCACATTGACAAGATTGTTACATGCGTACACGAAATCATATGCTCTGACTATCAGAAAAAACATTTTTAAAAGCATAGAGGATTGATTTCATTGTTCCCAGATTTCCTCATCCCTAGCAATGAGCACACATCACCTGTCAAAAGTACCACTCATGCAACTCTGAAGCTTAAAATAACAATCCCCATGGGTCTAAAAAAAATTCATTTTGGAAATAAGGTGCCAACGAGCATTAGATAGGTTTCCTGAAGATATTGGGATATTAATTGATAAATTTCATAAAATCATATCTGAAGTTTTGCACATGAGAAGCGGCTCATAGAAGATTGGATTGTTCCATATGACAATACCCCTGCAAACAGATCTGTCATCATAATATTTTTTTTACTGAAACAACATTCCATCACGCCCATCCATCTTTTTTTTCTCACAACTTAAGAGAATAACAACAGGTCGCTGACTCAACTAACTTGAATTGACCTATTTCCATTGATACCTGTATTGGCCTTCCTCAACACCAGTCCTATATATTTTGACTATTAATTTCTCCCCCCCCCCCCCTCCCCAAAGGCAAAGAATCACCTAATCTTCAGCGGTAATGACTGGACATAGCTCACAACCAGAGAGTTTGAACTGCTCCCATATAAAATTTATATGCACTGCAAAATGTTATGATTTTTTTATCCATAAATAAACAAGCATAAAACATTGAGACTGATAAATTATAGATATGATAGTCATATGCGGTGTAGTTCATCATAAAAATAGCAACCAGTCTTACCTCGTCTAAACGTCTGTCAGTTCCTTTAGCTAATAAGTTATTGAATTCCCGTTCTAGAACCTGCCGAGCCTGTCAACACAAAACAAACTGCCATTCAGTACAGTTCAACACAGGTACTGGCATCTATCATAACAATTTGATAATAACACTTCTAATTTTTAAAATATTTGATTACTTATTCTGTTCTAAAAAGATAATTATTCTGTTCTAAAAGGATAATGATGGCTGTCAGTATTTGATCTTTCTCCATTTCCATAAGCGCTTCAAAAACACAGATTTTTGTGTGCATATGACATTCACATTACTAGCATTAAATCATGCTCTTCTGATAATAGGACACAGGGCTCAACAGAGCCAGAGAGCAGCTTCTATTCAATGTATGATACCTTATAGCCTTCCTGACTTAATCATTCTAATAATATGTTCCTTCGGCACTGAATATGGTGCATAGAGCAGAAACCACTGCTCTCCAGTCTGAACGATGTGATGCTACTGTGTATAGTTCTTGCATCTTGTTGAGACCAATAGTCTTTGATGACTATTATATGAATATCCTCTCTTTTGCCATTTGGTGCCCATTTTAATGCTTGTAGCATGACCAACCATCATACGAGTCCTAACAACAGAATTCAATTAAGCATTTTGGGTCATGTTTTTGATTAATGCCGCACATTTCATTGGTCATTATTTATATATTTTGTATCACCTGCTAGTGTTGGCCAACAAAATGCATGGGAATAATTTAAAAAGTGATCCATAAGGCTCACTTGTTTGAATTTTCTTTGTAGATCTTCAATTGGTGAAAGTCACAATTGTAGTGTTGTAGTGACAGTCTACAAGTCACACTTGTAGTGTTGTAGTGACAGTCTACAAGTCACACTTGTAGTGTTGTGGTGACAGTCTACAATTCACACTTGTAGTGAAAGTCTACAAGTCACACTTGTAATGTTGTAGTGAGTCTACAAGTCACTCTTGTAGTGTTGTAGTGAGTCTACAAGTCACATTTGTAGTGTTGTAGTGACAGTTTACAAGTCACACTTGTAGTGTTGTAGTGAGTCTACAAGTCACATTTGTAGTGTTGTAGTGACAGTCTACAAGTCACATTTGTAGTGTTGTAGTGAGTCTACAAGTCACATTTGTAGTGTTGTAGTGAGTCTAGAAGTCACATTTGTAGTATTGTAGTGACAGTCTACAAGTCACACTTGTAGTGTTGTAGTGAGTCTACAAGTCACACTTGTAGTGTTGTAGTGACAGTCTACAAGTCACACTTGTAGTGTTGTAGTGACAGTCTACTTTCATTAATTCTAAGCACATGTCCGATAAACGTCCATCATTTTCTTCTTATTGTTGTAGAAACAAATTGCTGTTTGGTGTATTCCTCTACTTGCTTGTTCGACTTTAATTCTTCCCAACCAATATTTAAATTTTCTAAGATATTTAATTTCAAATGGATTTAATTTCTTCTCCAGTGCTTTTGTTATTTTCTGGCATTCGCAACCACATAATATGGATATTATATTGGAGTTAAACAATTTTAGTATAGTATTTTTATATATTTTTTTTTTAAATTTCCAGATATTTGTTAGTTGATTTAATACACTGGATGCTTTCGCAAGCTATTTTTCAAGCGGAATTTTATTTTTAAAAATACATCTTATTTCGCAAGCGGATTTCAAGCTACTTCAAGAATTGTCTACAAGACCTAGACAGTGTCATAGAACATGGCCTCTCATAAGTGCTTAAATGCTGCATTTGCTCAGAATCATATGCATCATTCCTCGACCTTCCCAGAACATAAGTCCTGGTATCCTGCATTCTGGTGGCTGAATGAACCACTGGAGTAATTTTATTTCAAATCACGAATTAAAAATGAATTCTAAACATGTGTTTGCTGGTCAGCTGGTGAATGACTCAACATTATACTACACAACTACACCTACACTACACTACACTACATTCGCTAAGACTAACGCCCCAAAAGACTGTTCATTACCTGTTGGTTCTGAGTTGGTATTTGTAAGGCAAGAGCCATGCTGTTGTGGTCAAAACTTTCATCAAGTGCTATCAGTGCTCCATGCACCCCTGACTCCTGCAGGCTGCTTGCATATTCTCGAAGGTTGATGCTTAGTACCCATTGAATGACTCGTTCATTTGACCACACTAGTACATCTGGAGATATATATCAAGAGATGGATATATCATAACATTTGACAGATGATATATCAAGAGATGGAGATATCATAACAATTGACAGGATATACCAAGATGGGATATCATATTTGACTGTGGATATACCACGATGGGATATCGTATTTGACTGTGGATATACCACGATGGGATATCGTATTTGACTGTGGATATACCACGATGGGATATCGTATTTGACTGTGGATATACCACGATGGGATATCGTATTTGACTGTGGATATACCACGATGGGATATCGTATTTGACTGTGGATATACCACGATGGGATATCGTATTTGACTGTGGATATACCACGATGGGATATCGTATTTGACTGTGGATATACCACGATGGGATATCATATTTGACTGTGGATATACCACGATGGGATATCATATTTGACTGTGGATATGTTAATAGATAAAAGATATAACATTTGACCATGGATGTATCAAGATGGGATATCATACCATATGACCAGGATTATATCAAGAGATGGGAATATTCGACCTTTTGTGGGGGTGGTTTATACACAATTTAAACCAAGAAATGAATGCAGATCATCATCGTCAGGTGCCGTGCCGACTGGCATAGGTGATCATGGATCTCCCCAACTCTCTATTTCTAGTATGAGATATTTTAATTTGGACAGAAATATAAGAACAAAAACAAAAGAAATAATGACTATTGCTGCAAATACAAGTAATTGGTATAATCACACTTAATCTGATTATGCCCTTATGAAAATCTTGTACCAAGAAAAAGAGTGAAATATTGGTTGTTTACCTGTGTCACGCTGCATGCCCAGTTAGATTTGTAGTTTCCCAGATTTATGATGTCGTTTATAAAGTGTGTGTGTGGGGTGGGGGAGGAAAGTTAAATTGAAGTTGGAAGAGTGGGGGGGGGGGCATGCACAATATCTAAGGATGGTGTCAGCTAGAAAATTTTGAGAACCACTAACATAAAAGGATACAAGAGTTATATTAGTAATAATTCTTGGGGATGAGAACAATCATCACAATTGAGGAATATCACAAATGGATAACGTGGAGAAATATTGTGAATAATATCACAAATGTAGAATACCACAATTGCATGTCTATATTAAAATTAATCAGAGGAGGACAAATAAAGGCATGGACAGACAACATCAAGGAATGGACAGGGCAAGATATTTCCACGCTCATCCGCATCGCTGAGGATAGAATTCGTTTGAGGACTCTGTGTGCTGAAGCATCCAATGTGGTACCCCTACGACCCTGAAGGGTTACGGGTTTATTTATTATTGATTGATTAAAATTTGTTAAAAGAAATAAAAAGCGACCCACCTTTGACTTCAGTCTGACTTTCTTCACGTCGCCGCTCCAATTCTTTCTTATCGTAGTTAATTTTCTTTAAACTGTTAATGCCATACTGTAAACTGGTCCTGGACACAAAACAAGATTGTTTATAGAATAAATAACCAAACTATCAGAGGATATCCGACAATGTGGAGAGTGCCGCAGCAATAAAACTAAGAAACTGATAATGTACTATTGTTACTGGTTTAACTAATAATTAACACATAATAAAACTAATGTAAAAGATACATTTTAAAAAAAAATAAAGGCCCGAGGACTTTTTCTATGTTACAGTCCAACAAGAAGGTTTATTAAGAAACAAACACAAATGAAATAAACACAAAAATTATTTAATTACAAAATGCCAAATAAATGTTAAAATTGTTTCCCGTGATTATTTCCCTAGGCTACAGTTCCCAATCACTGGTTGAATCTTAAAATATTTCATTTGGGACAGTTGTATGGGTGGGACTCTCAGTGAGTAGTGCGTACAAAGGGGGGGGGGAGGAAAGCTCTCAGTGGGTTGCATGCAAATATTTGCATCCAGCAGTCCTTGTGACTGCTACATGTATACTGTATCTTTATCAGTCGTGGATAAACTCAACATACTGATGGTAGCCATTTTGTATCCAGGACTGAACAGGTATTCAGTGACATCACAAAATTATAAAATTTCGTGATTTTTTAAAGTGTGACGGTGAATCCTTATTTTGAGATTGCACCTTACTGTATATTATTGTATCCTTAGTGTATGTTACTGTATATTTTACAGCTAAAGATTACAAGAATTTTACAGACTGAAAAAATCAACTTATTTTAAATCGTCACCATGCACATGTACAGGTGGGATATTCACCATGTACAGGTGGGATATTCACCATGTACAGGTGGGATATTCACCATGTACAGGTGGGATATTCACCATGTACAGGTGGGATAGTCACCATGTACAGGTGGGATATTCACCATGTACAGGTGGGATAGTCACCATGTACAGGTGGGATATTCACCATGTACAGGTGGGATATTCACCATGTACAGGTGGGATAGTCACCATGCACATGTACAGGTTGGATAGTCACCATGCACATGTACAGGTGGGATAGTCACCATGTACAGGTGGGATATTCACCATGTATAGGTGGGATATTCACCATGTACAGGTGGGATAGTCACCATGTACAGGTGGGATAGTCACCATGTACATGTACAGGTAGGATAGTCACCATGCACATGTACAGGTGGGATAGTCACCATGTACATGTACAGGTAGGATAGTCACCATCCACATGTACAGGTGGGATAGTCACCATGCACATGTACAGGTGGGATAGTCACCATGCACATGTACAGGTGGGATAGTCACCATCCACATGTACAGGTTGGATAGTCACCATGCACATGTACAGGTGAGATAGTCACCATGTACATGTACAGGTAGGATAGTCACCATCCACATGTGGGATAGTCACCATCCACATGTACAGGTTGGATAGTCACCATGCACATGTACAGGTGGGATAGTCACCATGCACATGTACAGGTAGGATAGTCACCATCCACATGTGGGATAGTCACCATGTACATGTGGGATAGTCACCATGGACATGTGGGATAGTCACCATGCACATGTGCAGGTGGGATAGTCACCATGTACAGGTGGGATAGTCACCATGCACATGTACAGGTGGGAAAGTCACCATGTACAGGTGGGATAGTCACCATGCACATGTACAGGTAGGATAGTCACCATGCACATGTACAGGTGGGATAGTCACCATGTACAGGTGGGATAGTCACCATGCACATGTACAGGTAGGATAGTCACCATGTACAGGTGGGATAGTCACCATGCACATGTACAGGTGGGATAGTCACCATGTACAGGTGGGATATTCACCATGTACAGGTGGGATATTCACCATGTACAGGTGGGATAGTCACCATGCACATGTACAGGTTGGATAGTCACCATGCACATGTACAGGTGGGATAGTCACCATGTACAGGTGGGATATTCACCATGTATAGGTGGGATATTCACCATGTACAGGTGGGATAGTCACCATGTACAGGTGGGATAGTCACCATGTACATGTACAGGTAGGATAGTCACCATGCACATGTACAGGTGGGATAGTCACCATGTACATGTACAGGTAGGATAGTCACCATCCACATGTACAGGTGGGATAGTCACCATGCACATGTACAGGTGGGATAGTCACCATGCACATGTACAGGTGGGATAGTCACCATCCACATGTACAGGTTGGATAGTCACCATGCACATGTACAGGTGAGATAGTCACCATGTACATGTACAGGTAGGATAGTCACCATCCACATGTGGGATAGTCACCATCCACATGTACAGGTTGGATAGTCACCATGCACATGTACAGGTGGGATAGTCACCATGCACATGTACAGGTAGGATAGTCACCATCCACATGTGGGATAGTCACCATGTACATGTGGGATAGTCACCATGGACATGTGGGATAGTCACCATGCACATGTGCAGGTGGGATAGTCACCATGTACAGGTGGGATAGTCACCATGCACATGTACAGGTGGGAAAGTCACCATGTACAGGTGGGATAGTCACCATGCACATGTACAGGTAGGATAGTCACCATGCACATGTACAGGTGGGATAGTCACCATGTACAGGTGGGATAGTCACCATGCACATGTACAGGTAGGATAGTCACCATGTACAGGTGGGATAGTCACCATGCACATGTACAGGTGGGATAGTCACCATGCACATGTACAGGTGGTATTTTTAATTTTTCCTCCAATAAAATTGTTGTGATTTGAACCCAAGCTGTTCTTTTAGCTCAGATTTCTAACCATTCTGCCATCGTTTCACACATATGTGTTTACCTCTTCCTCATTGTTTACTCTCACACTCTTGCTAGTTAGCAGGACATAGTCCAGGGAACAGAATATATTGTGTCATGATTTACAGCTTGTCTACAATATCTGCTCCTTACATCCAGATATGTCCATAGGTGGCAATAACTAGTACAGATTTTCCATATTGATAAAAGATTTAGAGCCCAAACAAAAAAATGAAACAAAAAAATTATTATTAATTAAATGGCGGCTGTAATTATTACAAAACTAATACTGGCATTTTTATAACAACCCAAATTTTTATAACAACACAAATTTTATGAAATATGAATTTAAGAAAATATAAGTTGACAGGTATGCACGTCAGCATGGCTTTTGGGTCACAATGACATAACGGATGGCTCTGTAGGTAGATAAAATACCCATGATGTCTTGGTAAAGATAGCACGTAAAAAAGTGGTCACTCACCTGTGGAAACTGTCCACCATTTTTAGTTGTCCCCTGAGGTCCTTTTTCGTCAAATGATCTAACATGCGAGCATCTACAAGACACTCCATAAAGTGACTGCGGTATTGAGGTAGTCCCAAACTTGGTAGCCAATCCTTACCAATCCATTCATGGTTCATGTCACCGAATGCCAAAGTCTAACATAAAACAGACAATAGATTGAGAACCGCCACACAAATGATCTTAAAAGTATTAATGTATACATAAGTTTCGATATGATGGGAAAATAATGATTATTGATGGTGATGGCCTTTTACATCTTTACAGAAGGTCAGGAAGCAGACCAGTGCAAATTGTGTGATTAGTAAAACTACCAGTGATTAGTAAAACTACCAGTAATTAGTAAAACTACCAGTGATTAACAAAACTACCAGTGATTAACAAAACTACCAGTGATTAGTAAAACTACCAGTGATTAACAAAACTACCAGTGATTAACAAAACTACCAGTGATTAGTAAAACTTCCAGCGATTAACAAAACTTCATTACCCTGTTTCACGTTTATCCTGATAAAGAACCAATAAAGTTACTGGCTCAAAAGTAACATCTCAACAAAAAGATGGAAGTCAAGCAAAAGTAACATCTCAACAAAAAGATGAAAGTCAAGCAAAAGTAACATCTCAACAAAAAGATGAAAGTCAAGCAAAAGTAACATCTCAACAAAAAGATGAAAGTCAAGCAAAAGTAACATCTCAACAAGAAGATGAAAGTCAGGCAAAAGTAACATCTCAACAAAAAGATGAAAGTCAAGCAAAAGTAACATCTCAACAAGAAGATGGAAGTCAGGCAAAAGTAACATCTCAACAAGAAGATGAAAGTCAGGATAATGGCCTATTATACATGTACACCTCTACATGAATACTCACTGTTCTGGAAGTCCTCGGAGCTGAAGGACTTGTAAGTGAAACCATTTCCTGAATAGCCAAACGCAGTTTCAACCGGTGAAGAGGATTGCTGATGCCAATCTCCCGCTGAATTTCAGTGTCTGACAAGGCTGACATGATGGCCCCACTTTTGACGTTGGCTCTGCAGGCAGCCACATACCAGGCTGGCATACCAACCCACAGCTGTAAAATGTCATGTCAACAATTCATGTAATGTATGACAAAACATAAAACCATGTAAGATATTTTGCAGCAAACTGAAAAACACCATGTGCTATCTGACAAATGTTACATCTCTCTGCAGGAAAACATTTTCAAAGAGTTTCTAGCTAAAAATATTACACTATATTTGTTTTTGAAAAACTTATTTTGTCAATTTACTACTAGAAAAAAGTTATTTATTTATTCAATTTACAGCTGGAATTGTCAATTTACTACTGGAAAAGCTATTTATTTATTCAATTTACAGCTGGAATTGTCAATTTACTACTTGAAAAGCTATTTATTTATTAAATTTACAGCTGGAATTGTCAATTTACTACTGGAAAAATTTATTTATTTACTCAATGTACAGATGAAATTCTCAATTTACTACTGGAAAAAACTTTGTCTTCAATTTCTAACTAGAAATGTTCCATCCAAATTATTACGTCAAAGAATTTGTTTATTTTATAATTCAACCAAAAGGACTGGTCATGATATTGCTGGTTGAACGAGTCAAGTTCACACATAACTACTCACCTCCAGCCAAGCTACAACAGTGGGTCCATTCCATAAAGCAAATGGTGTGCTGGCTTTCATGGCTTCCTCCAGCAGCTCGTGTCTAACGGGAATAACAGACCAAGTTTGTCATGTGAATTCTTTGACATATACAGCATGTTTTCTAAGTACTGAAGAGTTTGAGAAATAACATTACAATTGTCTGCTATGCCCGTTCTCATACTCCTGCAGATTAGCAGGATGTAGTCAGAGAACAGAATGTACCATATGATGGTCTACAGCTAGGATGTGATATTTGCACCCTTTTAGTCTGACACATCCAACCGGTAGCCATAATAGTGTAATGTTAAGTCATTGGCCTGCCGACTAACAGACCCAGGTTTTGAGTGTACTCTCTGTGGTTTGAAATACAAATTACTCCTGTATTTCAGACAGCCACCAGGAAGTAGGGTATTAGAGCATGTGCTCTAGGAAGGGCAAGGTGTCACCCACTACTGAGCAAATGTGGTAGTCAGGCAGTTTCTGGTCTAACACTGACTAGGCATCTGAGCACTTTTGGGGAAAATAGTGTGTTATGGTGCTAGTTAATAAACTTGACTTATATTCACATTCAAATCTCACCCCCCCCCCCCCCCCCCAACATTCTCAGTTTCCTCTTATGACATTCATGGCAGGTCATCTTCTGTGCTCAGCATCAGTGGTCATGCTATATTGTCAAGCCTGTCATCAAGGAGAAGTTCAGTCTTCTTCTGCATTCAGCATCAGCGGTCATGCTATATTGTCAGAGCTGTCATCAAGGAGAGATCTTCTTCATGTCAGTGCAGTTGCCCCATTGCTGATGCCTCAAATATATATCTTCTGGCCAGATCCTCTGCTCTTTGTATGTTGGGTAGTACTGAAGTATATGTTCACGAGTTTGAGTTCTGGATCCACATGGACATTCATCTGTGTATGAGAACCTCAGTCGGTAATGGTAGGCCAGGTCACAGTTTAACTATTCTTTGCTCTCCTTTTGGACTCCGTCAAGGCCTCGCTGTATTATCTTTGGATATATTGTTCCCAGAATACAGTGGCCCTATTCATTCCTTGATTCCTTCCTTCATTCAGGTAATGTGAGTGGAGCAAATGAAAGGAATGCCCTTGCATCTTATAGTTGTTAAAGTTTGTGTTAATTTCAGTTTAGCATGTTGATTCATTCTTATAATAAGATTCCACAGTATTATTACCATTATTACCATGTTATTTTAACGTTGGTCTATAATTGGAATTTAGACTTTAAACACTTTCAGGATGCCCAAATCACCTCCTCGGCTTATTATCGGATGGGTTTATACTCTAATTTCTACTGTATTAATTTACTCTGACAAATGTTCCGTTTGCGACAGAAATTTACTCATTTTTGGTGTGTGTAGGTCAGGTGTTCTCAACTTTTTCATACAGCGAGCACCGCCCCCAAGTAATAATGAGCATGCGAGCATATTACAATGGACACCAGATGGCACAAGAAAAAGTGAAGACAGAGAGAGACTCTTCGCAGAATAACTTTTAAAGAGGGTATGACTATGGGTCTCAACAACATGTAAGAATTACACAGAGTAGCATCACATCGCTCGAACTGGAGAGCTATAGTTTTTACCCTATGCACCGTGTTTGGCGCTGAAGGAATATGATAGATAGATAAAACGTCATAACATATCGGATTAATATTTTTGACCATATATGGCTAAAGATTATAACCTATGAAAGTTTTAATATTCATGCTTACAATGTACACACCCACTTTCTCAATAATTTCCCTCATAATCGTGGATAGTAACAATGTTTTCATTTGTACAACAAAGTTTGAATTATATAGGAACTAATGCTCACCAACACTTTTTAACTTGCATGGAGAGCACTGTGTGCTCCTGGTTAACTCACATGGAGAGCACTGTGTGCTCTTGGTTAACTAATACGGAGAGCACTGTGTGCTCATGGTTAAAACACATGGTGAGCACTGTGTGCTCCTGGTTAACTCACACGGAGAGCACTGTGTGCTCCTGGTTAAAGACTAAATATTTGGTGTTGATTCGATACCCAGGAATTACAACCAATTAGTTCTTACTTCCTATGTGCAATGGGCGTAATTTCTCCAGAGCTTTATTTCATACCCAGCAGAGACTAACCTCTCATTGTTGTACAAAGCTTTGACAAGCCTCCAGTAGACTAACCACTCATCATTGTACAAAGCTTTGAGAAACCTCCTACTCAGAACTGTACACATATTTTCTGCTACCACTCTTTATCAACAATCTTACATCAACACGAGACAAGTTTATGAGGACTAACTTTTTCTTTTTCCTGCGATCAAAGTCTGACTGTCCCAGTCCAATACCCATCTCTGAGCCACTATTATCACCTCCGTCAATATAGTTTCCTGAAATATACACTATTATATTAATTAAAAGCATATCTGTTAAATGTTGCAAGCATACAACATGAGAATGGAGACAGCAAGAGCATACAACATGAGAATGGAGATGGCAAGAGCATACAACAAGAGAATGGAGACAGCAAGAGCATACAACAAGAGAATGGAGACAGCAAGAGCATACAACAAGAGAATGGAGACAGCAAGAGCATACAACAAGAGAATGGAGACAGCAAGAGCATACAACAAGAGAATGGAGACAGCAAGAGCATACAACAAGAGAATGGAGACAGCAAGAGCATACAACATGAGAATGGAAATGGCATGAGGCAGAGGAAGACCAAGAAGAAGATTGATTGAAGGAGTTACCAACATTCTTCGATGTCACAATAATGCTGAATATCAAACGACCAAATGTGCCACAGCCCAATAACAGATCTCGATTCGATCCTAAGACGTCTCACAGTAAATGCGGAGAAAAGACAATAGATAAGATAAGATAAGAAGAGAGATTAGATAAGATATGATAGATAAGATGCAATGAAATGAGAGGAGGGGAGATTAGATCAGATAAGATTAGATAAGATTAGATTAGGCCAGATATATTAGACCGGACCAGATCAGACTAGGCCTGACCAGAGAGAGAGACAGATAGATGTCTGTTAACCTTCACCGTGTTTTCGGTTACACGTTTCACCTATGGTTTACAAGGTAACCAGCACTGTCGACGAATATAAAGGGCTACCAGAAGAACCCATACTTAGGTCTTGCAAACGACTGAAACAGAAAGTATCACAATGACTATTATGATCAAACTTCTTCTATATATGATGGTTTATCACCCGCTGTGTTCTTGGATTTAGCAGACCAAAACATATCCCTGAGTGAAAGTTTCTGAGGAAACAGTGGAGCAGGGATTTAGACTAGGGTCAATTACGTCTATCTCATACAAGGTGCTCCATTGCCGTTGAACTTGTCTTGTGTAATTAGACGACATTGCCCCATTTCCTCTTATTTCTTCTGTGAACATGGTCCCGGTATAGGATATAGCTCAAGCAGTAAAGTTGAACTCGGGTTGGTTCACCTTCTAGGCCAAGGTTTCATTCACCGCTTTTTTTCTAGATTCATTTCAAAGCTACATGAAGAGGTATGCAGTCCACTATCAGTAATTGGCATTGTTAGACACCAATATACTCTGACTGACATCTTCTATAAGTTTTCTGTGAAGTCACAACAAGCATTACAACAAACATAGTCTCACTTATTTCCGCCATTTCAACTTACCGCCAGCCATTTCTCGAGCCATGTACTCCTTTGGTTTTTGTTTTTCTTTCTTTGAGAAAAACCTGCCCAAGGAACTCTTAATGCCCTTTTTCTTAGTATTTGGCTGATGCTGTTTGTGGAGGGAGTCCTGGCTACTGGTCAGGCTAGCCAGAGGGCTACCAGAAGAACCCATACTTAGGTCTTGCAAGCGACTGAAACAGAAAGTATCACAAATACTATTACGATCAAACTTCTTCAAACTTTCACACTTTTCATGCCAAAAAAATGTAATGCCACTAGAACATACTATACTCAGGGCGACAGTATCAATTTTCAGTCCCATTCTCAAGATTTGTTTTTATCTTGGTTTCTTCTATGATTCTGAACTATAACAATATTTTTTGCAAATACAAGTTTAAAATTTGAGTGTGATCAGTAGACTGTAGTAAAACTGTGAACTGAATGGTAAATAAGTATTGAAGAAACATAATCAATCAATCAAGTGTTGTGTCGAGTGGCATAGACAATCATGTTTCTCCACAACCCTGTCTCTTCTGTTGTTAATAAGTTCAGCTGGAGATATTTTTTTGTGCCACAGTGACAGCTCATCCATCAATTTCTTTCTTTGTCTACCGCCATCTCTTCTCCCCTTGATCTTTCCAGTGGTTACTAAAAGTTCAAGTTATGCTTTTCTCATCACATGTCCTGAAAGTCTTAACAGTCTGCTTCTAATTTTTGCTATAATTTGCCTTTTTACTCCAGCATCTCTGAGAACTTCTACATTAGCTTTCTTGGCTGTCAGTGGAATTTTCATCATTCTTCTCAAAACCACATCGCAGTTGCCTCCAGTTCATCTGAAGTTCTCCATGCTTCACATCCATAAAGAAGGATTCATTAAATATAACATCCTAGCACTCAAATTTGTGTAAGCACTGTTCAATTTTACTTTTGAACAATACACAAATATGGAAATGTATATCCTGCATATTGTTTGACATAAAACTGTTGATTATAACTTGACTTTTTTTTCTATATTTACTTACATTACAAGTGTACCCACCTTGGCATTTCTTCAGGACTCTTGGCAAGGGCAGCAGCTACCCGTTCTAACCGAAGGGCTCTTGGAGTAGGAGGGCTTGACTCACACTTGATCTGGCGAGCTTCTTCCTTAGAGTTGATAGTACTGTCATCACGACTGTACTGCTGAAAATAGGCAATATAAGGCAACCATGAAACAAACAGACAGAGTCACTTCTTCTACAGAGTTCTATCTCAAACTCTCACTGGATATATCTTGTGCATATGCATGCAGTTGCATCTGTGAGTCTCACCAATATGTGACAAACCACCCATAAAACAGAAAACAGCAGATAACATGCTGTTATATTGAGGCTCTCTTATGGAAGCTTTGTAGCATGTCATCTATACAATTTATAGACCCCCTCTGAATAGAAGGTTCTTTGAATAGGAATTGCACTAAGCCGAAAACTGAAGTCTCCTGGGTATGAAAGAAAGCTCAGAAAAACCACCTCTATGCACATAAAAAGTAAGAGCTAATCGCTCGCAATTCTTGGGGTTCTCAAATAAACAAACATCTTTTGTACAGGACAATGTTCCTGCTAGATTTGCAACAGGATGTAGTCCAGAGAATGGAAATTTCTATTTAAACAAAGGAATATGTTCAGTCGAGATTAGAAGAAGACTCACCATTGCAACACTCAAATTAACACAAGTGAGAAAGCTATGGCAAAGTAGTAGTAATTAACTTAATTAACCCTTTTAAGATCATGTGTTTTCCCAGTGGCAACATATGAATGTGAGACTTGGACTTTAAACAAGACAATATCCAAAAGAATAAATTCATTTTAAATTAAATGCTACAGAAAGATCCTATGCATATCATGGACAGAGAAAAAGAAGAACATTGAAGTTTTTAAATTACAGAAACTAAATGAAGGGTGACTTCTAAATACCAGCATAAGAAGGAAGCTACAGTATTTTGGACACTTAAGCGACATGACGGTATTTAAAGGCTGATTCTAGAGGGTAGAGTGCCGGGTAAGAGAAGAGGAAAACCAAGAAGACGATGGACCAGTAAAATATTTTTACTATTTATTAGTAACAGTAACAACGTTACATTATCCTTAGTGTGATCACTTCCTATTTTTGATACTGTAGCACTCTCCACTAGGTTGGAAAACCTCTCACAATTGTATTATTATTTACCGTTAAGTTCTGAATATAAACCCATCCGATTGTAGGCCAAGAACCTAATTATCCCTTCCCAAAAGTGGAGAAAGTCGAAGGTCCGACTATAGACCGACATCCCCAACTTAACAATGCCGGCAATAATGAACTTCATCATCATAAGAAAGAACCGACATGCTAAATGGAAATTAACACAAACTTTTGCAACTCTAAGAATATGGCATTCCTTTCATTTTCTTCACTCACGTAACTTGCATGAATCAAGGAATGAAACCCCGGTGGCTACTGTATTCTGGATCAATATATCCGAAAATAATGAATACCCGGTAGGCTGACTTCCCTATCCATGACTATAGACGGTTTATGAGGTGGCGAGACTTTGGGGAACAAAGTTTTTCCTGAATGAATTATCTGGGCATTATGACGCGGAACAGTGCTAGTGAATAGTAATTACTATGTAACTATTATGTCACCGGCTTCTAACAGTGACGTTTAAGTGGGAAATGATGAAAGGCAAGACAGCGAGATCACGTTTGTTTTTATAAGATACAGAAGAGTTTGAACTTTGTTCCTGGTTATGTTTACCATGTGGGGAGAATACGGTAATAAAATAAACATAACAGAGGATTGTGAAATTGATCTCGTCTTCCACTAAATGTACAGTGGTTGGGGGAGGGAATCAATTACGGCGCAATTTTACTACAAAATGCATATGATGTGTTGTGATTTGGAACCTCGTTTCAAATCTTCTATAAAGAAAGATTGCATTTAGTCACTTATCTGAATGGCATCACATAATGTGAGGGAAACTTGGATTGGTTGAGCCGATTGAAATGGGTAGGGCCAGTAGTCCATCTGCGGCCACAGTGGGCTGGACTAATTACCGGTAACAGAATATAAGGCTGACTTAGCTAGCCAAGAATACTGCACAAGTAGTTTAGCTTTCAGTTCATACATTTTTATTGTCATTGTGATTTTATTCCTGTAAGTGTACGTGGGAAACGGGAAAGATGAATGGCCAGACAAAAACATGCCAGATCACGTTTGTTTTTAAAAGATACAGAAGAGTTTGAACTTTGTGTGACCTGTATGTTTACCTTATACGGTAATATAAACTGAGGCACAGCTCAGACAGTTTCACTATTGATTTCTCTCCCCCATTCCCCTCCCTCCAACACTGCCTAAGCGGCAAAGTTTTGGATGTCAAAAATGTGAGTGTTTGTGCAAGACCGTAGTATGTAGAGTAAGACCTCTGTACAGAATTAATTAGGACTTCATTCTATATGTTTCTGATTATTGTCTTGGTCAATATTTATATACTTGGAGTCCCATGTTAAAAATTGGCAAGACCGACCAGCGACATGCACGGAAATACTCAAAATCTGCCTTTGAGGTGTTGTTTTAAATTTTCTGTACACAGGTATTATAGCCTAGTAGACGGTCAGTAACTGTTGTAACATTTGCTTTACCGCAACAAGAAAGTGTGTGACAGTGTTTAGATTACTGGTAGTTAGTGTTTCCCTACACAAACAAGACTAGGCTACCCATCAGCTTAGGCTATGGTATTTCATTTGTTTTTTCCACAGACCATTACCGTATTTTGGTCAATAAATAACATCAGATACTGGTATACTTTTCTGACCAATTTCGATGATCAATTGAAACCTTTATGATAGAAATATATGTACTATAAACGGTACAAAAAACCGGTAATACCCTTTGCTAAAAATAGCGTTTCCGGGAAATTATTCTAAAAAAATGGTGGCGTGTCTGAAATAACGATATAAACCTAGTAAGTGAGTTTTTATCAAGAAATATCGGAGATTTCGAAGGAAATATTGTATGATATATAGAAATTAATGTAATTAGAGGCCTAGCATTTTGGTAAGTACACTCTAGATTGCTGGTGAGCCCTAGTCATTTTATCCTGGCTTAATATATCGGGATATGTGACTGGAATTTTTTTTTAAGTGTTTTTCTCCTTTTTTACTGTGATTTGGACGTAATTTTTTTTTTAAATTTGATGTTACTCGAATATAAGATGAAGAGCGTGAAGTCATCTCTGATTTTTGTCCAAAAATTCTCGGGTTATACACGGAATTTAACGGTATATGTTTGAGACAAACCTTATTGTCAGAAAATCTTTGAAAAAAACCATGATACATGGGCCAGGGGAAAACTCTGCACGAAATAGAGCTACACAGAGCATTATAGTCAAATAGAGCTACAAAGAGCATTATAGTAAAATAGAGCTACACAGAGCATTATAGTCAAATAGAGCTAAACAGAGCATTATAGTCACATAAAGATGCAAGATCTTGTGAAAAGAGAAGAAATGCAGCAGCTCAGCAGCAGAAAGTAAGTCACAGGTAGATCAAACACCATTTACAGTGGTCATCCCATGTCCAAAATGTCCAAAGTCCTTTGTGGCCAGCATAGAGCTTATTAGCCATCAACGAATTCATAAAGGACATAGACTGAATTTCATAAAGTGTAACAATGTAACAAATATAACAAACACTTGTGATGAACGAACAACAACAATATTGTCAGAAAGGATATGAGCTGTGAATATTTTCTCACGGTTAAAGGGATTATTTCATCCTGAATGTTATTTCTAGAAAATTTGATATGCATATCAAGTTCAATACAAGAATCAGTGGACAAATCACATGACAACAGTCTGACTTTTTAATTTCATATGTTATTGCACTGAGCTTCTGTTTCTCAGAGATTTTAAAAAATGTGACTAAAGATACTGCTCTAGCGATTTGCGTGCAACAGACTGGACAACCACCTCCCACTCAGTGTGTAGCAAGCATATCGACTGATAGAGGGCTCTCATTACTAAACATGTAGAATGTTGGCTGGGTCATAATATGTGTCTTTATAGGAATTTCGTTCCGTTTAATTATGTTAGCTTTTTGTTCCGTAAAAACCTGTCCACTGATTCTTGTATAGTACTACATATAATAAACTAACAAGGCTGAACACTGGAATATGTGCACTCGCTATATTAGTTCTGGGGCAAGGCCTGCCTTACCTGCTGATTGGGACTAGATTCTGCTGCAGTTGCCAACTGAGGGCTTGAGGTGGAGTATGTATACATCTGTGCTGTCATACCAGCCGGAGCCTGAGCGATGGATAGTGGCAGATTGTCAACATCAAATAGTGTACAAATAGAATATGCATGGGATAACAATGTTTAGATTGTGTGTGTATATAAGATCAAAATCGTGTGTACATGAGATAACAATTATCTGCATGAGATAACAATTGTCTGCACATGAGATAACAATTATCTGCATGAGATAACAATTGTCTGCACATGAGATAACAATGAGATAATTGTGTGTACATGAGATAACAATTATGTACAAATAGAATATGCATGGGATAACAATGTTTAGATTGTGTGTGTATATAAGATCAAAATCGTGTGTACATGAGATAACAATTATGTACAAATTATGCCAAATTTAATTTTACAAACACTGATCAGATTATGGTACTTAATGTATCTACAATATCCCCTACAATGTTTTGCTACTAATGTAACATTAGTTAAGAACCAATAACCTATTAAAACATGCTTCCTCTGACCTAACAACCAATCATATTACTCTGTCAATCATGGACCTTCACCTGCACTTACAGTGTGGTACTTTTGTAGAGAATCTCTGGATTGATATGATGAGGGTGGGTGTGTGGGAGTAGAACGTCCGCTTACTGGTGGAGATGCTGAGCGCTCGTACCCACGCCACCGCCCTGGTAATGTGTCCAAACTACCACTGCCTACCCTGATTTCCAGTTCATCTGCTCGCTGCTCCGTACTCTCCTTCTCTTCCTGTATCAACCTACATGTGAGAGAAAAACAACATTCTTCAAGTGTATTTATGTTCAGTTAGTCAATCTACATGTGAGAGAAAAACAACATTCATCAAGTGTATTTATATTCAGTTAGTCTGTTGATTAGTAAAAAGATCATTGTCACTGCAGATTGGACCTTGGATGCATCAACACACAGAATCAGGGTTGCAGTGGTACCACACTCTATGCATTAATTTCTATCGTCGGCGATGCGGATGAGTGAGGAATTATCTCGATCTGTCCAGTTCTCGATCTTGTCTGTCCATTACTTGTTATCCTCCTCCACTTCTTCCACCCTCGAATGTTCCCTGTAGTTATTATTTTTTCCAAGGAATTTTGTTGGTATACCTGTCCAAACCATACAAGTTTTCACATTTCACTATTGAATGCAATAGTTCTTGCGGGGCCTACATGCATCTTTATTTTATTTCCTAAGTACAAATTTGTCTTATGCTCTCAATAAGAGATGCGCAGATTCTTCAGTGTCCAGTGTTCAGTTTTTTGGTATCATGTGTCCATCATTGTCTTTGTCTGTCTCTCTTTACTAGAACCTTTCCCTCTAGGATTAATCTTTCTAAACCATTGTGTCTTTTTATATATTAAAATTTATTAGCTTTTGATTTTTTTGAGTTTTGAGAAGCCAGTCTTCTTCTATGTTTATGTCTTTCCATCCATGTCTTTCCATCCATGTCTTTCCATCCATGTCTTTCCATCCATGTCTTTCCATCCATGTCTTTCCATCCATGTCTTTCCATCCATGTCTTTCCATCCATATTCTTAGGATCTTATTCTATATATCAATGTTTCCTTTCACATTCTGATATTTTATTTTCCATTGCAGATGTCAATGTCCATGTCTCACGTCTATCTTGGTTTCCATCCTCTGTTTGCTAGAATAAGTCCAATCTCCACTTCAAGGAGTTGGCCTCGATGGAGGGGTCAGGTACTCATTTGTACGGGTAAGTCATTTGCCATACCATACCAGTACATGAAATCAAAACCAACTGGCCAGTACGCTTGCAAGTCTGCTAAACCCACTCCCACCATCACACTTACACTAACTTTAGTGTCTATATTTACACTTTTCTGTAATTCTTTTGCCTTCCTCTTCTTCTTTCATCCGCTAACAATGTCAACATCTGCAAGTGTTATTTCTTGTACATATTGGACAGTGTTTTCCATTTCTTGTTTTGTACCATAGAGTTTAACATTCATAGGTGTATCAGAAGGCCAGTATGTGCACCTTAAATGTGTCATAGTTTACACATTCTTGAAGGAAATATCCTCTGCAATTTAGGATGGCTTGACCACATGTACACTTTGCAGAGTTACCAAGTTTGAATTTTGTGCACATATGTCTACTTAACCTTTAGCGAGCCAGATTAAAAAATACGAAAAGTCTCCCTGCCACCAGATTCTTTTTTGAAAATTTGCGTTATTGATGTTGGCTGTTTTGAAAATGTGATAATTTTTTG
Organism: Meghimatium bilineatum; assembly: GCA_034231615.1. Lineage (NCBI taxonomy): Eukaryota > Metazoa > Mollusca > Gastropoda > Stylommatophora > Philomycidae > Meghimatium > Meghimatium bilineatum. The sequence goes on along the minus strand of CM067305.1, from coordinate 5,119,487 downwards.
GTTGTTAGAGATATTTAAATAATATTTGCACATATAAATAAAGAATTGAATTCTGAATATATTGGTGTAATTTCTGTATGTGTGTATGTGATACCAGATGTATGAGAATGTGGTAAAGACATTTTTCACAAAAAAACTTATTTTATAACAAATAAAGAGAAAAAAATTAGTAAAAAAATAACTTACCTTAGTTATCGAATTGCTTGGCAACACTGTACACTAAATCACATGCAAATCTGTTGTATTTATGTTCTTTCATTGCGAAATTATCAAAATATTGCCAGGGAACTGTATAAAACATGTAGATTTGCAGTAAAATCGTTCTTTGAGCTTAGGCCTAGAGTAAATTTTGGTGCCACTTCAACATATTCGATATCAAACATCTACAAGTCCCCAAACCAACACGGCATTCTGTATATTCACTGCTGTGAAACTAAACGATTGAATGTTATTTTATTCAAAATACAATGAAAGAAAGGTCTATAAAACCGATCCACCATCATGGCATCATACCGGTGTGCAGATGTGGTCAGATTAATTGCTATAAAACGTGTACCTTCTAACTAGACATTTTCTCAACAATCATGTCGGACGTAGAAATGAACAGGCTTCAATTGCGCATGTTCCCCAGTATTTGCATTAACCAATCAGGATGTGGTGCGTCTATTATAATGATATCTCATTGGATGGAGTACGTCGCCAACGGCGCTAGCCGCCATATATTTTTTGTCGACAGGTGTTAATATAGGCGCGGTGAAGGTTAATCTATTGTGACCAGTTCTGAGTTGAAATATGACGACCTGTTATTGTCTTTTTAGCAGATGGAAGTCATTCCATGAAGTTAAGTTAGGTTTTTGATGCCCATGTGAATTTAAATCTTTGTTCTTTTTCCTCATTCATTCTCACACTTCCACCAGATCTCTTGTATAGCAGGACAGACCATGTCTCTACTAGATTTTCAGCAGGATGTAGTCCAGAGAACGGGAATGCACTGAGTCCCCATTTTATTTTCACCAGTGGCCTGACGCATCCAACTTTGGCATTACTTCAATATCTGTAAATCTCAAGTTATTTGACCAAGAGTTTCCAGCCCCATCCAATTCTCTCTAAAATCTATCTGTGCTAAGACTGTGACATGAGTTACGATTACAATATTCCGTCTCATCATGAAACAAAACATTTCAATCTCTAGACTCATCATCAAGTGCCATCTCTGCAATGAATGTTGGCTGCAACAGACATCCAACATCCCTATCTTGTTTTGGTGGTGCACTCTGCTAGACTGTGACCTGTCCATCTTGTGATGTTACTCTCCCACTTGCATCTCTGCCTACCTCTTGCACGCTTCCTTTGACTTTACCCTCAAGTAAGGTCTTCCATAAGGTGTCTTTTAATGTATCCAAAATATTTTATTTGCCTGATCTTTATTTCTCTTAGTAATTCTTTCTTCATATTAAATGTTATCATGGAGTCCATCAGACCATGATACAACATATTTCGCACTCTGGACTAAATCCTGCTAATCAGCAGGAGTCTTGCAAACAAACAAATAAGATATTAAGACTCTTACCTGATTTCATTATTAATAGCATCTAATTGTTCCTGAAGCATAATCGCTAACGTCTGAGCTCCTGTGTGACCTGATGGAGACAACAGATCCACACCCCCAAAGAGTGACTCGCTGTCATCCGTGCCTTCGGTATCACTTGCATCAAATGCATGGGCTACATTTGCTAGTACATGTGCTTGCTGCAATTTCTCCCATTCCTGCTCATTCAGAGTGTTTACCTAGAAAACATGAAAACAGAGTGTTTACCTAGAAAACATCAAAACAAGAGTGTTTACCTAGAAAACATCAACAGAGTTTTTACCTAGAAAACATGAAAACAGAGTGTTTACCTAGAAAACATTAAAACAGAGTATTTACCTAGAAAACATGAAAACAGAATGTTGACCTAAAAACATGAAAACAGAGTGTTTACCTAGAAAATATCAAAAACGTTTACCTAAAAAACATGAAAACATGAGTGTTTACCTAGAAAACATGAAAACAGAGTGTTGACCTAAAAAACATGAAAACAGAGTGTTACCAAAAAAGAATCAAAACAATGTTTACCTAAAAAACATCAAAATATGTCTTGAATGTATGAATAGAATGTGCATGTCTGGTCAAATCTTCAGTAAGTAATACCATTAATTTGTTGTGTTCTTTGTGAAGGGAGGCGAGCAAGAGGTAAGCTGAGATTCAAGTAGGAGAGTGCACCATCAAAATAAGAGTCAGGGGATGTTGGAGGTTTGTTGCAGACAACCTTCGTTGTGGAGATGGCACTTGATGATTTGTTCTGTGTGACTGTCACTTCACATTAAGTAGACTCAAATGATTGCCACCTAGACAGATCGCAAGGTTGGTTGATGATGTTGAGTCTTGGGGTGTCAGCAACTCCCTTAATCCCTTAAGTGTCTAGGCATGCAGTTACATCTGTGGGTCTCACCAATGGCCCACTAGACAAACCAACCATGCAACAGAAAACCTTAGTAGATGACATGCCGTTATATAATGAGGTCATCTATACAATTATGCTTCTCATACTTTTATTTTGTTGTTGCAATGTGTTTCTAAACATGATATCATCCATACGGCTGACGGCATTGATCCCAAAGGGTTGAATCATGCCAAAACTATTTTTATATATATATAGGTATAGCGCATGATGGGTCCAGTCATCTGAGAACCAGTCATTTTAGTTGTGAACTCTGACAGACTGTATCTTGTACCTCTCATGAAGTTTTCTTCCCCTTGTATCTGTGTCTGCCTCTTGCTCTGTACCTTCAAGAAAGGGTCTTCAGTACAATGTATATTCATTCATAAGCCTATAACCCTTCAGAGTCATATGTGTATGACAGTGTATGCTTCAACACACAGAGTTATCCATCAATGTCTATCTTCAGTGATGTGGATGACTGTGGCAAAAAATCACAACCTTTCCAGTCCTTGATATTTTCTACCATGATTTTCTTTATTCCCCTTTGTTTCTTGCACCCTCTACTGTTTCCTGTTATAAAAATGTATTCTAAATTGTGTATAACAATACAAAAAAAATATATTCACTACCTCAGTGATATGAGCACACATGTACCATGATATGTTTTCATCTATAAAGTCTGAGGTGATTGTATTTCTTTAGAAAAAAAAATATTTTATGAATAAAGTAATGCACAGTTTTACCATGATCATTCAACTGTTTACCTTTGTTGGATCTTCATTCAAGGCTTGTTCCCTGCCTCTATGACGGCGACGAGATACATTATCTTCAAATGCATATCCAGCCCTAGCAACAGAAAAGAGAACAGTCAGTTACCCGTATCTGGTGTTCTAATGTGTGATCACTTCATTGTTTGTCCATAAACAGATGAATCAAGCAGAGATTATTTATTTACATTCTAGTTACAAATTCTTCTATTAAATTTTAGTAACAAATTCTTCCATTAAGTTTTAGTAAAAATTCTTCCATTAAGTTCAAGTAACAAATTTTTCCATCAAATTCTAGTAATAAATTTTTCCATCAAAATTCTAGTAACAAATTTTTCCATCAAATTCTAGTAATAAATTTTTTCATCAAATTCTAATAACAAATATTTTCATCAATTTCTAGGAACAGAGATTAGTGGTAGTTGAGAACATTCGCTAATAGTAGAACAAACACTAATAGAACAAACGCTAATGTAGAAAACGCTAATAGTAGAACAGACGCTAATAACCGCTAAATGCAATAGTAGTCTTGAGGAGATCTTCACCAGACGGACGACTTACACTAACCTACACAAACCACTGATGGAGGGACAATGTGAAATATAAGATTGAACACACACAATCCAAATTTCTGATAAGTCACTTTAGAAAATCATTTAGTTAGGTAGGGACAAAATGGCACACTTTTAACAGTTTAACAGTTTGAGAGGGAGAAAATATGGCCTACTGAGACGGCACTGCTTCCAGACTTGAGGGGTTCCATGGATGACCTGAAGCGAATCACACAATTCATTGAAGCTATTGGTGCTGTAACCTGATATCTGACTGAAGAACGATGAAGAAGAATGAAGAAGAAGACAGTTTAGCGAATTCTGATAACTAGACTTAACTATGAGAGACCAAATTGCCTTCAGTGTATAGCTTATCCATCCATCTAACATTAGTGAGGGTGTTGAAAACATACAGCTATGTGTAGAAAGTAGAATATGATTTTTTGAACATATGTAAAAGAAACCATATTGCCAAATTTTATGAAGCAAAATGGCGTAGGCAAAAAAAGGTGATTATATAATTGAGGGAGATCACCACTGTGACATGTCTAGCACACCGGCAGTGTGTAAATATATGCTAAGAACAGATAGAATAAATAAATAGACCTAGTTTCGTAACTTTAATCTGATAAAAAAAGTTTGAATAAAAAAAATATTTCATAAATTCTATTGTAAAGCTAACAATGTCTTTGTAGTGTTGAATGATCGTTATAACCATAAATATCAGTCTCCCCCAGCTTTAGATCAGCATCTACAACTTCCTCATGACATCTGCATTTTCTTTATACATTTTGAATACACCACTTTGAACCAATAAACGTGCGCCATTTTACCCCAAATCACATTTTTTAGTAACTATCATAAATTCCGATGAAAAACAAAGTAGCCTGACAAGATAATGTGCTTAAGAACTTAATAACACAACATATATTTCAACTTAAATATTTTAAAAATTACAATATTAATGATAACAGTAGGCAGAGTGCCAGAAGTTTTTTTTAAATAAATAAAACGCAGTGAAAATTTTTTTTTATGCATTGTCGAAAATTGACATGTCCTTGACCTAACAAACTTCATTATGTGACAGATTGGAATGTTCCGTCTGACCTAGACATGTGTGCCACTTTAACAACCCATATGATCGAAAAAACTTGCTGTGCCTTCTTGCCCTCTGCGTCAACTTACCCCCGACTACACAGTACTTTGAACTATAATCTATCTACAAACTTGTCAGGGTTGTAGGGGTACCACATTGGATGCTTCAGAACACAAAGTCCTCCAGCGATTTCTATCTCCAATGATGCGGATGAGTGAGGAAAAGTCTTGTTTTGTCCATTTCTTGATGTCTGTCCATATCTTTATTTGCCCCCCTCTGCTTCTCGCCCCTTCGACGGTTCCCTGCAGTACTGTTCTTGATAAGGGACCATGTCTGTATACTACATGTCCAAACCATGCTAGTTTTTGTCATTTCACTATTGAAAGCAATGGTTCTTGTACACCTACATACATCTCTATTTTATTTCTTACGTACAAATTTGTCTTATTCTCTCTATAGGAAATTCGTAGAATTTGTCTGTAACATTTGTACTTGAAAGCCTGTAATCGCCTCTCCATGTCCGCAGTGAGTGTCTAATTCTCACAACCATACAGCACAACAGAAAGAACCAGTGACTTATTCAGTTTGAATTTCACTCCAACACTAATGTTGCTTTCCCAAATCACCGTTAGCCTTGACATAGACGCTAAAGCTTCTCCAGCCTTATTTTTATATACTTTGACACGACATACTAAATCCATCTTAGAAGTAGAGAGCATATGAAGCAATTAAGAGAAAAACTGACCTCATGAGCTGCTCCATCTGCATTCGCAAGGTTTCAACCTCTTTCCTGTATCTAAGCAGGTCATCATTTATACGTTCCTGTCATATAAAAAAAATCATGAATTATGATTTTAAACCAGTTGAAATATTTTCAAATTATGAGAAATGTGGTAGTGATTAGTGTTTTTTAAATTGATGGGGGTACACTCCAGGCACCATCATATTCGGTTGACCAGATTTTTTGTTCAGAAAGGAAGATGTTGATTTTTAGACTAAAACAATACTTAGCGAACTGTCTTACCAGTATAGGGTAACCATGCAGTGGATACCCTCTCACTGTGGAATACCAGGAAATGAAAAAGCAGACCAACTGGCTAAGGAAGGTGCTGCCGAAGACCAATCAGATATACCAATCACCTACCATCAGAAAAAACAGATGATCAAGTCAATAAGAAAGCCACAAACACCAACACAAGATGACTGTCACATTATGAACAGATCAGAACAAGTTATAATTCTACGTCTCAGAACAGGACACAACCGACTCCGCAGTCACATATATACAAAGTTCAAGATTGGCAACACGGCCATGTGTACATGTGGACAGGCAGGACAGAGTGCCAAACATATACTTCAAGAGTGTTCTGAGCATGAAACGCTGAGGCAGACATATTGGCCAGAGGAAACAACACTGGAATCAAAGCTCTATGGGACACTGTATGAACTACAAAAGACAGTGAGTTTTATTAAGGAGACAGAATTAGATATAGACATGTTTCAAGTGAACGAAAGAAGAAGAAGACTAAAACAAGAGGACTCTCTTCAAGGTAAGGAGGGCAGAGGAGTAAACTCTTCAACATAAGGAGGACAAAAAAAGAGGACACTCCTCAAGATAAGAAGGACAAAAAGGAGAACACTCCTCAAGAAGGGAGGACAAAAAAAACTCTTTAAGATAAGGAGGACATTCTTCATGATAAGGAGGTTATTTTCCAAGATGACAAAAAGGAGGACATTCTTCAAGATAAGGAGGACATTCTTCAAGATAAGGAGGACAAAAAGGAGGATACTTCTCAAGATAAGGAGGACATTTTCCAAGATAAGGGCAAAAAGGAGGACATTCAAGATAAGGAGGACAAAAAAGGAGGACACTCCTCAAGATAAGGAGGACAAAATGGAGAACACTCTTCAAGATAAGGGGGACCAAAAAGTTGAATACATGACTTTCACTTTTTTGATACATAGATTAACACGCTTGATGTCAAATGTATTTAAATATATGAACACAATGACATCTTTATTAAAAAAATGTACTTGGAAAAAAAATGCTAAACGCCAGACATTATGATCATATTCTTCCTCGTCCTAACCTTTAGTTGCTCTGTTAGATTATCTCCTAAGCCCCATCGAAGTCGACTCCTTGAAGTAGAGATGTGGGGGCATAGTCCAATCAACAGAGGCTGGAAACTAAGATTATTTGGGCCATCCCCTACAGTGGAGCTAGGTGGCGTAATTGATATTGAGCTTGCTTACTCTCACCATGTTACAGCACATCAGATTAAAAACCACATCTGGATTTTAAAAAACCCAGGTCATGATTTCTCACCTGACATGACCGCTCCTCAAGTCGACATGCCATGCATGTTGCTAGAAGCCACTAAACATTTTTGTAGTGGGGCTGGCTGTCCCATCCTACAGACAGTCAAAGTTACCCAGAAGCCTTGTTGAAATTGGATGTATCAAGCTGAAAGGCACAGCAGAGCAGAGTATAAACCATGACACAACACATTCCGTTCTCCGGACTACATCCTGCTAATCTGCAGGAGTTTGAGAACAAACACAGAAGAAGACATGATGATGTTCCTCCATCGCAAGCGAAGATGAGTATGGCATGAAAAAACATTAAATGCGATGAAAGAAAAAAAAAATATATATATTATATATATATATATATATATATATATATATATATATATATATATATATATATATATATATATATATATATATATATATATATATATATATATATATATATATATATATATATATATAATTAAAAATTGGTAATTAACTAATTTAGTTTGTGAGTTCGTAGATGCCCGATGAGTCCGATTCGTGCACAGAAAGTTCTATTGCAGTGCATAAAAGAAGACATATTAACTGACTCGCTCACACATTTACCTTTTCTTGCTGTGTGTCTTCCAAAATTTTACTTATTCTCTGCAGATCTGACGTCAATTGATTCTTATCTTCCAGAGCACTCATCCGTTCCTTCAGATGAAGCTGCAGTCGCTCATTGGATTCTGTCAACAATCTGTCAACTGTTGCTGACAGTCGAACATTGTGTTCCTCGTTCATCTTTTCTCGCTGACGGGACTGAAACAGTCAGTATAATGACAATGCAAATAAAATTAAAACAATTCAGTTTTATTTTTAAATAACTGCAGACCTGGCTACCACACAGATCTTAATCAGAATAAATATGACATCCGTCTTCGGCGGGAGATGGACTATCTATCTTTTATTTATAATATATATATATATCAATGAATCTGTAACCCACGTGGGTAGTAGCTATCTTCAACAATGCGGGCAAGTGAGGAAAATCTCGTCCAGTCCTTGATTTTGTCTGTCCATGCTATTATTTGCCCTTCTCTGCTTCCTCCAACTTCGACAGTTCCCTACGGTATTGTTTTTTACAAGGAATCATGTCTGCATTCATGTTAAAATCATGGAAGTTTTTGTGACTTAACTATTGAAAACATTGGTTTCCGCCGAAGACAGATGTATCAGGCCATTGGCGCAAACAAAATGGCGACACAACGCATTTCAATTCTCTGGACTACATCCTGCTGGAAATCTAGTAGGACAATGGTCCTGCTACAAGGGAGATCCAGCGGAAGTTTGAGAATGAATGCTGAAGAAGAAGAAAGCTTTGGTTTAACTATACTGGCAATTGGCCAGATGATACAGAAATACAGGTAAAATATTTAAATTCAATTCTCACTCCTGGCCTAAATACTCTAGCCTATAACTCAACCCAAGTATGCTTTTTATTATATTAAATTCTGACTGGCTATCCAATCCACTTAGAGGATGAAAGTGATCCAGCCATGCTGAAGTTAGATGTGTCTGGCCAAAGGCGAAAAATATCACAGCTGCTAAGCTGTAAACATGACACAATGCATTCCATTTTCTGGACTGCATCCAGCTAACCTACAGGAGTTTGTGAGAATGAATGCTGAGGGAAAACTCAACTTTAACAAGCACATTCCTTGTATGTGTCTTCTAGACCTATCTCAACTTTATCATCTACATTTACATATATCTATCTATCTGTATGACGTATCCTTTACATTACCTTGTTCTCACCTGCCATTCTGTAAGCCGCTCGCAATGTTGCCCAGCCTTTTCCAATGTCATGTTCAAAAGGTCTTTGATATCCTGTGTCCATCTTTGATATCTGTGTCCATCTTTGATATCCTGTGTCCATCTTTGATATCCTGTGTCCATCTTTGATATCCTGTGTCCATCTTTGATATCCTGTGTCATCTTTGATGTCCTGTGTCATCTTTGATATCATGTGTCCATCTTTGATATCCTGTGTCCATCTTTGATATCCTGTGTCTATTGTAGTCTTGGTTTGCCTATTGATCTCTTTCCTCTTCTTCATTCTTTCTCAAACTCCTGCAGATCAGCAGGATGTAGTCTGGAGAACGGAATGCGTTGTGTCATGGTTTACAACACTACTGCGATATCTGCGCCTTTCGGCCTGATACATCTGACTTCAGCATGGCTTTGGGTCACTGACCCTATATGGGATGGGACAGGCAACATATTTCCATAACCTCCTTAGTCGCCTTGTATGACATGCATGGAAGGTAAACAGTGTTGCTATTCTTTGCTCCCCTTTCGGGCCCCGACAACAGACAGGCATCTTTCCGCTAACTTTTCCCTCCATGATTAATCTTTCTAAACCATTGGTTTTTTTTCGAAATATGTTAGCTTGGGTTTTTTTATATTTCTGAAGAGCAAGTCTTTTATGTTCAGGTCTTTACAGACGCCTGCGTTGGTTCATCTTTCCGACAGGATATTCTTCAGACTTTTCTATGTATATCCCTTTACATATATCACCAACTGAGAAAAGCACTCACCCGTAACAATTCTGACTCCTTGTCCCTCAGAGCCTGCTCCAGGTTATCTATCCGTTCCTCAGTGGAACCATGTCTTTCTTCTGCCTGTAAATTTACATAAAGTTAACACTGCATAACATTTACATAAAGTTAACACTGCATAACATTTACACAAAGTTAACACTGCATAACATTTACATAAAGTTAACACTGCATAACATTTACATAAAGTTAACACTGCATAAAATTTATATAAAGTTAACACTGCATAAAATGTATATAAAGTTAACACTGCATGCAATTTATGAATGTAGGTAATATATCCATATAAAGTCCATCCACATTCATTCATGTTTCACATTCCAATACACTACAATCTTCAAATGTTTCAGATGCCAGTTGCACAGACTATTATAGCTATATGCAGAATGTCTGTGGGTCTCACCAATGGCCCACTATCTAGATAAACCACCCATGCAACAGAAAACCTTAGTTGATGACATGTCTGTATAATGAGGCTGTCTTCTTAAGGAAGCTTCGTAGCACGTCATCTATACAGATAATACACTTCTTGCTTTGTGTGTATGTGTGTGTATTTATACTTTGTTATCTTTGTCATCATCTTCATCATCATCATTCCAGTTGAGTTGATTGGTCATCGACGACTTCGACTTACAAACAGCATGCTTTGTTATTTATGTATATGCATGCACCCGCTGTGATTGAGAGGGAGTCAGAGATGTACTGTGCAGCACTTACAATGGGAAAGGCTGAAGCCCATCATAGAGGCACAGTGACTCCGGACATGTCAATCCTTTTACCATGAACATTTGGTTACATGCCTGGATTCATAGAGAAATTTGGCATAGCCAATACAAAATTGGCAGTGGGGAATAAACATGGTGAACCCTATCTTGGATGCAATAACTTGGAGCAGTGCACAGTGCACCTACTCCCTGGTCACGTGACGTATTCTCTCCAAAATGTTGTCTTCCCAATGAACTCCCTGCACCCTTCTCTGTCTTGGGCCATGCGGCTTGTATTTTCCAAAGATGTATTCATGTTATATTTAATATCATCAGTCCATCATCTTCTTGGTCTGCCCTTTCTCCTCCCAGGTTCTGTGTCCACCATTCTTTCTAAACAGTTGTATCTCTTTATATGACCAAACAGGCGTAGTTTTCTTTTTGCTATTGTGTTTAGTAACCAACACTCTGGAATCTTCAATGTGTTTATAATATCTGCATTTCTTTTTTTTTCTTTCCATGATATCCTAAGTATCATTCTGTAGCATTTCAGTTTGAAGGCATTGATCTTCTTTGCCGCTGTTTTACTTAGGGTCCATGTTTCACAACCGTATGCTGCAACCGGAAAAATAAAAGCTGTTAGTATTAAAAATTTCCTTCCTGGTATTGAGAGCTATTTTCTGGCTCTGAGCCAGGTTGGGTAGAAAATCCAGACTCCCCAGCAATTAAGTCAAAGAGCAGGAGCACATGGACTGCGGGATCAGCAACCAACCAACCCGACCTAACCAACTAAACCAACCGGACTCAACCAGCTAAACCAACCAGACCCAACCAACCCACTATTACAAAGAACTTACCTGACAAAGTGCTTCAAGTCTTTGCTGAAGCTCAGCTTCAATAGAAGGCATGGCTTCCACCTTCTTCAAAGATTGGGCCAATTTCTGCTCTAAATGTTCCACCTTTTCCTGCAGGCTTCTCAGCTTCTCTTCAGCCTGTTAGGGACCACATGGACATTATCTCACAGAAGCACATAGCATCACTAATGGTAATAGTAGGTGTGCTATCAATCAACATGTACAAATACATTCATGGCATATGCAAGTTTCTATACTACTCTTAGATAAATCAACCAGATTCAAGTTTCCCATCTCATTGCTCTATCAACTAGATTCAAGTTTCTTATCTTATTACTCTGTCAATAAGATTCAAGTTTCTTATCTCATTACTCTGTCAATAAGATTCAACTTTCTTATCTTATTACTCTATCAACTAGATTCAAGTTTCTTATCTCATTACTCTATAAACTAGATTCAAGTTTCTTATCTCATTATCAACTAGATTCAAGTTTCTTATCTCATTATCAACTAGATTCAAGTTTCTTATCTCATTATCAACTAGATTCAAGTTTCTTATCTCATTATCAACTAGATTCAAGTTTCTTATCTCATTACTCTACCAACTAGATTCAAGTTTCTTATCTCATTATCAACTAGATTCAAGTTTCTTATCTCATTACTCTATCAACTAGATTCAAGTTTCTTATCTCATTATCAACTAGATTCAAGTTTCTTATGTCATTACTCTACCAACAAGATTCAAGTACTAAATCTTATATTCTATAAACAAGAAAACTCAAGTATGTGATCCCATGACTGTCTTGGATTTCCTTCTCGCTTTGTATTTCAGTTTCATATAAAGTAAACACAAGATGGAACAAATCAATGTTTTGATCAAAAGGCCTTTATCAAGATAGGCACAAGCAAACACAGCACTCAAATGAAGCAGAAAACTGCATGGAATTTGTGTATCTACTGTAAATTAAAAGACACAAATTTGTGAAAGAATTAAAAAAACTCAATACAAATATGTAACAGAGTTGTCTAACCTCCAAACAAGCAAGAAAGAGAAGACACCAAACAGCAACATGTTTCTACTACAACAAGAAGAAAATTATGGAATTATATCCGACATGTACTTCGAATAAATGAAAACAGACTGCCAATACAAGCAATTAAAATGTGTAGCCGATAGCAAAAGACCAAGAGAGACTCTTTGCAGAAGAACCAGCAGAGAGGAATAACTATAGGTCTAAACATGCAATAATTACACACAGTAGCATCACATCGCTCAAACTAGAGACCTCGAGTTTCTGCCCTATGTACCATATTCGGCACTGAAGGAACATAGATGGATAGAACACAAATATGCAGCTTTATACAGCAGGAAACAAACTCCTAAAGTTCAGTGTGAATTGAGAATGTGACTTACGCTTCGCAGACTAGCATCCCTGGTTTGAACCTCAGCTTCCAGCTTGTCATTCAGATCGTGAACTGAAGTGGACTCTCGCTGAGCATTAAGATACCGCTTCTCAAGGGTGGCTATCCGTTCTTCTTGGTCTTCCTTCTGAGCTTGAGACTAATGCATAAAACAATTAAAATTAATCTCTCAATCAGATAGTTGTTTTATTGTATCTCATTATAAATAGGACAGCTGTTTCATGATAGTTCATTATAAATCAGACGGCTGTTTCATGATAGTTCATTATAAATCAGACAGCTGTTTTATGATAATTTAAATCAAACATGTAATCAATCAACTACAGACTTTTTATTTAATCAGACTGCTATTTTGCTAACACATTATGATTTATACATCATTAATGCATGATTATAATTGATGCATAAAACACCTGTTTTATGATACACCTGTTTTATGATACACCTGTTTTATGATACACCTGTTTTATGATACACCTGTTTTATCATGATACATTACAAATCAGATAGTTATCTTACAGTCAATGATTAATCAGACAGCTATTTTATGATAGTTTGGGAACCAGACAGCTGTGTTATAACAGTCTAGGAACCAAACAGTTGTTTTATAACATTGTAGGAACCAGACAGCTGTTGTATAATAGTCTAGGAACGGACAGCGGTTTTATGATGTGTTCGTCAATTTTACATTCTTGAATGATAAAGAATAGAGATTCCTACAGACTAAGGACTCTCACCTCTCTCAGGTCTCGCTGGAGTTTGTTAACCAAGTCCTGAGCCTTTACCAGTTCCTTCTGACTTGTGGTATAGTTTTCATCCAGTTCTGTCATCTTGTTGTTTAATTCTAGCAGACGTGTCCGAGCTGAAGTCAGTTCAGAGTTCTGTTTCTCAACAGTTTCTTGCAGGTCCATGACACGGCCCATATCAGAGTCTGGTTCGATTGATCCATTGGACAATCTCTGAGGAAATCAATCAATACATGAATTATTAGCTTCGTATATTTATCTAATCTAAATATAAAAATAAGCAGAATCTAATCTAATCTATCTTTTTTATCCATCCATTGTCTTTTCTCTGCTTTTGCTGTAAGATGACACAGGATTGAATGACAATCAGTTTTTCAGGGAATGGCACATCTGTTGGAACAATGTCTACGGTCAAATATATTGAAAAACAAAGACTAAATGGTTCAGTCACATAATAATAATGAACCCTTATTGGCCAGCAGCAAGAGCATACAACATTAACATGGAAACAGCAAGAGGCAGTGGAAGAAAAAGAAGGTGGATTGAAGGAGTTACAAATGTTCAGAGACACCACAATATTATTGCATATCAAGCGATCAAACGTGAAATTGTTTTACAGCAAAAGAAGAGAAAAGACAATAGAGAAAAGCTGTTTATGACATCTAGCACAAGTATTATTAAGAACTGGGAAATGTCCCATATTGTGAATGTTTAGTAGTGGACATAACTGTTCAGCAGGAATCAAGAAAAGAACTGCAATAGTGACATCACAACTAGCACAAATGAAAAATCTTTGGCAAGACATCAGCTGTAAAGCTAAATTATGTAGTTCAGAGCATGTATATTCTCAATAGCAATTTATGGCTGTTACACATGGACACAGTGGAGCACACAAGTTGTGTGGTTAGAATGCTGTTCTCAGACTCTTGAGGTCGTGTCCCTCCTGGGTTCAATACATAATGATGATATATGTAAATACAGTGCTACAATACAATGTAGTGTTGCTCTCACCTTGGTTAGACTTGTGGTGGTGGTGGTGGTTGCAGATGACTCACGGGAATCCACATCCCCCTGGCTAATTGAGTCAGCGCGGTTAGACTTCATGTCTTCTATGCTGCCACTTGAGTGTCGTGACTTGGTCGCTTGTTCTCGGAATGTGAACAACTGTTTAGGCAAGAATGTAAATAACACAATCTGTACAAATGTTACACAAAAATATAATCTGTATGGACAAACATAATCTCTCCATACAAACATTACAAAAAACATAATCCATACAAACATCATCATACTATACAAACATAATCTGTACAAACATGACCTATCTATACAAACATCACAAAACAAACATCTATACAAACTTCACAAAACAAACATCACTAATTTAAGAACCAAAATTCTTGAGGATATTCAACAAAGAGGAAATGGTCACAGTATACCTAATAGGAAATCTTTGGCGTTCGCTCTCAAACTCCCGCATATCTGCAGGATATAGTCAGGAGAACAGAATGAGCTGTATCATGGTTTACAGCCTAACTGCGATATCTGCACCTTTCAACCTGACACATACAAATTCATCATGGCTTCTGGGTCACTTTTACTTTATGTAGGACGGGACAGCCAACTCCACCCCATAACCTCTTTAGTCGACTTTTACAATATGCATGAAAGAAAGTGTGGGGCATGATCAAGAAGAGCTGTGGTTTCACACCCATGAGGTTCAGGGTTCACTCCTAAGTAAGGACTCTGATTTTTTCCTGTTGGAGTGTAAATTTTAACATTCACTTTGAACATGACGTGGCGATATCAAAGCCATGCAGCCTTTAACACACAAGCCACTCAAATACTCCCTACAACTCCCTAACTCTATCACACAAGCCACTCAAAAACTCCCTAACTCTATCACACAAGCCACTCAAATACTCCCTACAACTCCCTAACTATCATACAAGCAACTCAAATACTCCCTACAACTCCCTAACTCTATCATACAAGCCACTCAAATACTCCCTACAACTCCCTAACTCTATCATACAAGCCACTCAAATACTCCCTACAACTCCCTCATGAGGAAAATGCTGTATTGACAGATAAACAGTATTCATATTTTTTTTGCTCCCTTTTCAGGACTCAGCAAGACACGGATGGATCACTGCAGGAGGTAAAACCTCTCCTGTGGTAGCTATGAGGTTTGGTTAGGGTACTCAAGATGCCAAAAATATCAACACAATAGGTAATAATGTACTGCAATTAAATCATGTCACTCACTTCTTGATTGGCACTTGTAAGCTCCTCCTCCAACTGGGCAACACGTTCTAAGGCAACGCGAAGTCGTTCTCGAACCTAAAAAAGAGGTCATATATTAATGTCAAGTGTGTTAATCTTCGGCACTGAAGCTAATAGAACCACTCAGATTTCTTTTTGTCATGTGAGCCCAAGTATGTTGTGCTACTAGGTTACAGCAACTCTGCAATATTTGCATCTCTCAATTCAGTATAAGAAACACAACTCTAGTTTTAGATTACATCAGAAGACAACAGGTTAAGTGGTTCTCACACGCCTCCAGACTACCACCAGACAGTGCTCATCTAAAAGCATTGCTACTCAGACACAACAGATACAAAGCTAGGGACAGAATTTGAAAAAAATTGATTATACGATTAAAGGAAACCACAGAAACAAGAGTATATGAAGCACATAAGAAAGCCATCTCTAATATAAAAAATGAATAGGAATGAATACTATAAAAGGAATGAATAGTGTATAGAACTCAAATATATGCTTTCAAAAAATGTTTGCTTTATCTGTCTTGAGTATGGGGGTTAGCAATCAGATCATCATCATGGGTATTCCGATCTCATATTCTATGCCTTCCAGTAAGTGCTCAAAGACTGTTCCAGTTCCCTGTTAGTTGAGAACTCTTCTATTTGATTCCTATATGACACTCATTTCAATAAAAGAGCAGATCAACTGGAAATTGTGGTAATGGATCAAGGTGACGTTTTAAACTCCATATAGTACGTGAGAGTGAGACTGATGTGGATGATGATTCCTTTTCAATGGCAAGGATTAAGATCAAGGTTTGTAATGCAGTGTCGCCTCCGGGGCCCGAAAGGGGAGCAAAGAGTAGCAACACTGTTTACCTTCCACGCATGTCGTAAAAGGCGACTAAGGAGGTTATGGGATGGAGTTGGCTGTCCCATCCCATATAGGGTCAGTGACCCAAAGCCATGTTGAAGTTGGATGTGTCAGGCCGAAAGGCGCAGATATCGCAGCAATGCTGTAAACCATGACACAACGCATTCCGTTCTCCGGACTACATCCTGCTAATCTGCAGGAGTTTGAGAACGAACGCAGAAGAAGAAGTAATGCAGTGTTGCTAAAAGTGAACACTTTGGAGGGCGCAGAAGAATGATGGTCAACCAGAAGAGGACCTGTACTGTCAGCAGAAGTGTAGTGGCTGATACAATAGGGAGAAATCGGAGCAACTATGGATGTGTCCAGTTTGCAGTGATGATGATCCGACGACTAGCTAACTCATTTCTTGCAATACCACCTTCACTTTAGCCATAATGGATTATGGGCTAGCCAACCGAAGCAGTCCTGTATAATATTTAATTACATTTTAAAAATGTATCTCTTGCAGAAAAGGTAAATTGCCTGACCACTTGGATCCCTATTCTTATAACTTGACCACAATGATCTGTTCTGATCACTCGACCACTATGATTCCACATTCTAATCACTTCACCACAGTGATCCTCCATTTTGTCTTTAGTAGACTAGGTTGGTCTTATGTATACAAACATATTTCAATAATAAATCTAAGAAAACCAACTACAACATCCAAATTATTTATGTTGTATATGACAAATTTGTAGATTTCATATACTCCTTCTTCTTCTTAGCGCTCGCTCTCAAATAACCACAACAAATATTTTGTGTGATTTCCGCCAGGGAGCGTGAAGTACGTTGTGCTGCAAGTTCTACAGTACAACTGTGATTATTTGCACCCCGGTTGGCCACTTGTGGTCAGGACGTCCGAGGTCCAGCACATCTATTTTCATCATTCCTTTATTTCGGGTTTGGTCCCTACTCCTCATATACTATCACAAGAGACATAGAAACAAGATGTCAAAAGGCACATGCTGTGACATGCCAGCTGTCACCTTTGCTATTGCACTCAAACATCAACATGGAAGTAAAGAAACAAATCATTAAGAGCATCTTTATAGTAACACTCTGCTACCAATGCCAGACTTGGCAGCTGACAACTAAACTTAAGAGAAAGATTGAAATTTGCGAAATGAAATCTCTAAGGAAGGTTATTGGAGTTACCAGATTTGACAAAATGTGCAGTGGGTACATTAGAAAGATAATAGGTATCATTTCATGAATATATAAAGAAACAACAGATAAAACGGTTTGGATATGAGGATGAACAATCAATTTCCCATAAGAGCTTATAATAAGATGGAATCGGGATACAGAGTCAAGGATAGATCTAGGAAACGGTGGATAAACAACATTAAGACCATCCTGAATAAACAAGACTACACCTCAACTAGAGCAGCAGACCTGGCTCTGGAACGTAGTTTACATCTCCTTCACAAACCCTTATGCTTAACGGCAAGTCTGGAAGCTACGACAACACCTCCTGGGGATAGAAAACACACTCCTCTCCCTAACAGTTTTCTAAAAAAAAAGGTCACCAAAATAGGCAAATAACCTTTTTTTTATAAAAAAGTTAATCAACCCCCCCCCCCCCCCCCAACTGAAGGCAATCTATGGGCATGATGTATTATATAAATTTGCTACAATCCATGATTTCTTCATCTTCATTGCTAGACTATAGCTGATCCTAACATACAAGGTAGCTTCAAAAAATTCCAGATTATATAGAAACAAGTAACAATAGAATTATCTACACTACATTCCCTTCAAAATAGTTCCCTTCGGCAGCTACACACTTTTGTCAACATGCACACAGCTGCTGGAAACCCTCATGGAACACATTCTTTGACACCTCTCTAAGCTGTCTTGTTGCATTGGTCTACGTTATCTGCATCCTTGAATCACTGTATATCAGTGCCAATTTCAGTGAAGGGAAAAAACAAAAATCAGTCACACAATGTCACGAGAATATGGAGTCTGTTCCAAAGTAATCACATTGTGCTGTGAGATATACTGCTTCACCAGTAGGGATCGATGTGCCTGTGCCTTATCATGCAGCATAATCCAACTGTATGACGACCTTCAAAGAAACATTTGGGCCACACAAATACTTGCAACTTCTTCATTTGCTGTATTACCATATGCTTTATTACGTAATGTTAGTGTCTCTGAGGGTGACGTGCCAAGCAAAACACAGAATTTGACATTTGTACATTGTTCAAACAAGGACATTTTCAACTCTGGACGATGCAACTAGCACAACACACAAACAAACATCTGTATATTTCTTATTTTCAAGAGTATATGTGAAGGTCACGTCTGCCATGTCCTTCCGCCACGGTCATTACCAACTTCTAAGCATATAATCTCCATAACATAATCTTTCATTCAAACACTGGTTGACTATTTCTGAAACTTTTTTAAGTTACCTTGTATACGAAACATTACAGTGAATATTAGCCGTTTCTTGACCATCTATTCAAATCTTCTTATTTACAGTTTAACATGTGGACACAGAAAGTGTTGAAATGACAAAGATCATACAGAATAAATGTGCAACTTTTATTCCATCAAGATTAGTGTCTAACAATATAAAAATGTTCACCTTCTCATCAAGGGCCTTGTGATGCTCAAACAGAGATTTTAGGGCCTTCAAGACCTCCACCTCGCTGGAGACACCAGCTGGAGATGAAGCTTGTCGCTTGACAACTGTCATTCTCAATGACCTCTCATGCCGAGACACTAGACATTCCAGATGTTCTAACAGCAACTGGGAATGAATTGAAATAATATAAACACAGCCCAATGAGTTAGACATGGGAGAACTAAGCAACTTCACCAACATAATCACTCTTTCATTACATTATCTTATTTGGCAAGATTTCTCTAGCAAAATACTTCTTTGTCTTCTACGATCTTTCTCAAACTCATGCAGATTAGCAGGATATAGTCCAGAGAACAGAATGCATAGTATCATATCATGGTTCACAGCTTATCTTGATATCTGTACCTTATGGCCTGACACATATGACTTCAGCATGCCTTCTGGATCACTTTGACCCTATATGGGATAGAGCAGAAAACTCCACCCCAAAACCTCCTGAGTCACTTCATGATATGCAAGCAAGGTAAACAGTGCTGCCATTCTTTATTCCCCTTTTAGGCTCCAGCAACATGTGGGCGAACAAAATATTTCTATTATCCTACAAATATTTTTTTTTAAATATATCATTACCTCATGCTTTCCCATTGTGGAATGCAGAGAAGTACTTGTGGCTGTGCGATAAAGGTTGCATGTCCTTGCCGTTGCCACAACATGTACAGGGTGAGTTATTTTAAATTACACTCCAACAGAAAAAACCCATTTCTTATCAGAAATATGGTTTAATTGCTGTGATACCGTTGCATTAACCTCTCTGCCATGCACACTGTAGTGATTTCTGTGATTAATTTAATTTACTGTTTTCATTGTCTGAAACCTCCCTGGTTCAGTTATTTGCTTTGTGCTCAGATTACTGGTTCGATCCCCACTCTGATCACTGGTTCAGCAGATCCCACTCAGATCCCTGGTTCAGATTCCCCTCATGTTACCTTATTTATACAACTGTTATTTTTTCCCCCGAAATCTCTAGAATTTGTCATTTGACACTCCAGTTGCATGCTATGAGCGGTACTACTAGCAGACGACATACCACTTCGTTGAGGGACAGTATGTGAATTGGATAACCCCAATAAAATTACAGAGAATAACAAAGTCAATCCTCTATGTCTTTTGAACCATTTTTTTTAACAATGTGCCACTCTGAGCGGACAAATAGGTTTTCAGTCTCCTTCAGCATATGGGCAAAACTATACATGCTGGTCATACTTATAACTCAGCTATTATGATATTGTTGTTTGTCCATCACATGATGATGATGACCATTTTTTACATCCACTTTTGAAAATTGTTTGTCGTTGTCATGTCCTTGATTATGAGTTTGTAGATGGATAATATGCCCTATTCTGGCCACAAATGTCCTTGGACAGTTCATGCATGTGATGACCACTGTGATGGTTTTTGGTCTATCCGTGACTTTCTAGCTATTCTCCACTGTTGAGTTACTGCATTTCTCCTCTATTCGCAAGATAATACACCTTTTTGAATGTAGAGCGAAATCTGGCTCTATTTTGTGCAAGTTCTTTCCATGTATTTTGGTATATTTTAGAGGTTTGAAGTCGCCTGAGTGTTGCCAGAGCCCAAAAGGGGAGCAAAGAATAAAAACACTGTTTACCTTCCATGCATGTCGTAAGAGGCGACTAAGGAGGTTATGGGATGGAGTTGGCTGCCCCATCCCATATAGGGTCAGCGACCCAAAGCCATGCTGAAGTCGGATGTGTCAGGCCGAAAGGCGCAGATATCGCAGCAATGCTGTAAACCATGACACAACACATTCCGTTCTCCGGACTACATCCTGCTAATCTGCAGGTGTTTGAGAACGAACGCAGAAGAAGAAGAGGCTTGCAGTGAGGCCTTTCACAAATCAGCACTTCTTTTGGCCATCTTCAGAACGTGTGTCCTTCTGCAACTCACCTTAGAGAAGTATCTTTGGCAGACGATGACTTGGCCGCGTGATAAAAATTCTACACAATCCAAATCCTTATCCACCCTGTTAAGTGATCTTTTATTTGTGGTTCAACAACAAATTTCAGCATTTTTAGTATAGCTTAACAACCATTGTTGTGTCATCATACAACAATTAGTGCATCCTTGAAATACAAAAGGAGATGGACCGAATAGGAAAATGGCGTGAGGATACAGGGGCTTTGGTTAATCAATTTAAGGCATGCATAACATGGTTTTCTCTGAATAATCATATTGTAAATATTGTAAATCAAATTGTACACCCACGCCTTGTGTCTCTTTGGGAAGGGGAGGGGGGGACATGCTTGAAAGAACTACCTGTAGCCACGTCTTGTGCCTCATTGGGGGAGGGGAGGAGAACTAATACAATAAAGTACCTGTACCTGGAGGTGCTTTTTCATAGAAGTCTGAGCTTTGAGGAACTTGTAGACCACATTATCACAAATGCAGGTAAAGACTGGCGGCAATGAAGATTATGGCTGCTGCCCAGTTTGGGCAGAGGTTACTTTTTCTTTTGTATCAGGGATTAGTGCTAGCAGTGGTGGAGTATGCACTGGCAATTCTGATGCTCAGCCAGACTCAGGTGAAATGGCACGACTGGACAAAATACAGAATGCAGCTATGCGAATTGTTCTGGAATGCACAAGGGACACATTGGTACAGGCTATGCAAAATTGCTCAACTGTCCAACGGTAGAACATAGAATACAGTATTGCTGTGCAAAGGAGTACCTTCAAATAAATGCAGATAAAGAACATCCTTTGCTTCCCAAATTTCTTAAAGTCAAAGGTAGTAGACTGAAGAGAGGAAAATCGTGGATGGGATGGGCTGAGGATATCATACAAAGCGTGTATAGGATGCAGGATATAACTGCAGGAGCCGAATGAATACACCAGTCAATTGATTGCAAAACTTATTTCAGAGTTGTAATAACAGTTGATAGGGCGAGCAAGGAATGGGGACCAGTGGCAGTGTGGGTTGAGGTGCAGGCGTTGGTCAATGAGAACTCCGGTGAAGGGGATGTGATTATATACACAGATGGGTCGGTGGTTAGACGTGTTTGTGGGTCTTCCCAGCTCAGTGTACAAGGAAAAGCATTAGGGAAGAGAGTGGAGCTTTTGCTATGACTACGAGTAGTATGAGTATGGAGATCACGACAGTGACTATGGCATTAGTATGGGTCAGCTCACAGAGGACTGTAGGGCCTGTATCCGGAGTGACTCAATGAGTATGACTATGAAAGTAAAAAAGGGTCTCATTCGTGAACAGTGGACTGAGATATTGAGAGGGCCGAGGTTGAAGATGATGACATTTATTTTCATGCCTGGGCATGTTGGCGTTCACGGTAACAAGGAGCTGATTTTCTGGTGTCAGGTGCTGTTGTTACACCCCGGGGAGGCGCAATGGATCGGGCAGATGTGTTGAATTCCCTACGGGAAACAGCACGAGAAAGTGAACTTGTAGATGATGATTCAATGGTTAGAATTAAGGAACAGGGGTTTAAATGTGGGGTCGCCAGAGGGGAGCAGTTTGCAGGGAGCAGAAGAATAATGGTCAATCAACATAGAATGGGAACTGTCAGCAGAGGTGTAATGACAGATACACTCAGGGAGAGATCGGAGGACCTATCAATTGTCCGGAGTGCATTGATGATGATCCGACGATGAACTAACAACATTTAGTTATTGAGTTCAGCACATCCCCCTTGTCCACAATTAACTCCCTATTTCTACTTTCAGCACATCAGCTCATTTGCTACAAAAATATACAATAGGTGGGTGAATGTTGCAATAGGTGGGTGAATGCTGCAATAAGTGGGTGAGTGCTGCAACAGTGCCAGCTGAATGGACATGGTCCCAGTTTAGCTGCTCACAAGGCAAGTCTTTTTCTTCGGCATTAATTCTCACACTCCCACTGTAACTCTTGTGGAGCAGGAAAATGGTACTAATAGATTTCCAGCAGGATTGAGTCTGGAGAATAGAAATGCGCTGTGTCACTGTTTCATTTATGGCAATGGCCAGACACATCAGATTTCAGTGAAGAGCAATAGTCTGGCCAAGAAAATTATCTCTGCACATCATATTGCTTGAACCCTCGATAACCTAAATATTAGAACTGGAAGAATAGTCTTGATAGCAGAAGAAGCTGAAAAGAACAGTAGTGAAGAAAACTACTGCATCTACAAGATCAAAATGAATAATCGTGTAAAAAGAATATTAAATAAATCTCAGATGATAACAAAAACCAAACAGATGGCAACAGAATTATAACCGAAATCACAGATGGCAACAGAATTATAACCGAAATCACAGATGGCAACAGAATTATAACCGAAATCACAGAATGGCAACAGAATTATAACCGAAATCATAGAATGGCAACAGAAATCACAAAATGGTTACAGTAATCACAGAATGGCAACAGAAATTACTGATGGCAACTGAAAACACAGATAGCATCAGAAATCACAGAATGCCAACAGAAATCACAGATGCAACAGAATGGCAACAGAAATCACAGATGGCAACATAAAACACAAATGGCAACAGAAATCACAGATGGAAACTGAAATCACAGAATGGCCACAGAAATCACAGTAAATAAAGAAAGAAAGTAATGGAAAGCTTCCCATCATGAGATGGAAGATAGATAAATATACAGCAAGTTAAAAACATTAGGAAAATGAACATATCACACCAGATACGTATGACAACCACATCACAAAGTCCGCCAAGTACGGATGTTTCAGGCCATTGACTCAAATCAAATTGTGACAGTGCATTTCCATTCTCTTGGACTACATCGTGCTGGAAATCTAGTAGGACCACATCCTGCTACAAGATAGATCCAGTGGAAGTTTGAAAATGAATGCTGAAGAAGAAATCACAAACAACAGCAACACCAACAAATTAAACTGTAATCACCATCAACAACTGCAACTTCAGTGTTCATTCTCAAAATACTCTAATTTGCAGGCCAATCATCCAAAGACTATTATCCTGAATTTATGTCAAGGTTTACAGCTTAGCTGCAGTATCTGACATTTTTAATCTGACCCATCCTGCTTTGGGGTCAAAAATAAATAAGACTCACATGATGCTAAGAATCTTCATCGTAGCAACAGCAAACATATATCGCAACAAATAAAGAAAAACAGTTTATGACAAAACCAAACTCCGATATGAAAACTGTAACCAATTAAAAGCTTTAAACCTACCCTGGTATTGTTCCTCTCTGCTTTAAGTTCAGATACTTCCTCCTCTCTTTCCAAGAGCAGTTCCCTCACCTGGTTCAACTCTTTTGTCACTGTGGCCAGTTCCTGGGAACAGAAATAATGCAATGTATTTGCAAACTTAGAATGTGATTATATACAGTTCAGTGAGGCTGCTGGTGCAGTGATCTGATGACTGGACCATGAAGAAGGAATCATTCCTAATGAAACAAATATAAATCTACTAATCTATACCAATGTGACCGTCGATGTCATTACTGTTTGTTTTCTGTTATATGTTTTAATTGTTTCAATTGTTGTCTTGATAAAGTCCTTTTGGTCGAAAAGTCAATTTGTGTGTTATTATGTTTGTCTCTAACTAGCAAAACTTTATTACCCTATTCCTGGATCTACCTGTTGGATTTCAGTTTTGCGCATTAAGTACATATATTAGTATTATATATATATTAAATAAATATATTAGTATTCTATCTGATATACCTAAATAGCCTGTGATTGCTTTTGCTGTTTCTTCGTCAAACATTAATCCTACCCCTTTTTCGTGTTTATCTCCTCCTGCGTATATGAATGTGTGTTTATCTGATTTTATCTTTCCTGCCCCTGTCCATCTAACTTCACTCAATTATCATGCTAACTTTAAAAAATTGAAAAGGGTATAGAATTTATGACATAAATAATCAGGGGGGGGGGGGCGGCTCCCTGAATTCTTGACAGTTGTTGACAACGGGGGTTGGGGATCTGTACACGAGTTCCTTATTGGTGCTAGCTATAATAATAGATGACCCTTTTCACTCCATTGAGATGAGTATATTTTTATTATCGTACTTACGTATTACACAGGTTAATATATTCGCTTCAATCAGACATGACAGACTATATCTAAAACTAGTGGGAAATGATGTGCACACAAGAAAACATACAAATTATAATATACAAATCATATTCAACGTTTCAACCAAAAGGTCTTTATCAAGATACACACAAAATATCAAAAGACAACGAATGGAAAAAATTATCACAACAAGCAAACGTATCCGACGGACATATGGAAATGAGATGGCGGAATCATCATCATCAAATAATTTTATTTTTCGCCATCTTATTTCCATATGGCCTTGGATACGTTTGCTTGTTGTGATAATTTTTTCTATTCGTCGTCTTTTGATGTTTTGTGTGTATCTTGATAAAGACCTTTTGGTTGAAATGTTGATATGATTTGTATATTGTAATTTGTATGTTTTCTTGTGGATCCTTCATAACAAAAATGAAGAATTGTATCAAACCTATAAAACTGATTATTGCTATTATGCAGCATTCATTCTCAAACTCCCACTGTTTCTCTCTTGTAGCAGGACAATGGTTCTAGATTTCCAGACAGATGTAGTCCAGAAAATGGAAATGCATTGTGTCACTGTTTTATTTGTGCCAATGGCCAACACATCCATCTTCTGAGGGATAAAACTGATTAGAAACTACAAGCCAGCACTAAAGTTGCCCCAATATATGCTCTGTCCCTATGAGATTGATGAAGGTGACAGCTTTGCATAAGAACAGTTAGTGAAATATCAAATCACAAGTGATACCTCTCAGACTCCCAGAGCATGCTGCAGAAGATCTCAGACTTCCAGAGCATGCTACAGAAGATCTCAGACTCCCAGAGCATGCTGCAGAAGATCTCAGACTCCCAGATCATGCTACAGAAGATCTCAGACTCCCAGAGCATGCTACAGAAGATCTCAGACTTCCAGAGCATGCTGCAGAAGATAGAAAGATGCATGTCCACAAAAGAATGGGTCTTGTTACTGAACAACTCATTCGTTCAAAGTATTATATAGATATACTGCCCTGGTCATGCAGGGTCAGAAGCAATGACAGAGAAGACCTATTGGTGGGCAATGCTGTGGTTGATGGCACCGTACACAAATGAAATTGGGCAAGCCAAATAAGGGTAGTCATTGATTTACAGAATAAAGAAGACTATGCTGGAGGTGATCATGTCCACATACCAAGAATGACAGAAATAGGGATGACCAGGAGTGTGGGGAGAAAGTGTGTCCTCTCTGGAAAGTTACAAATATTGCGTAATCAACACCTGCTTGTAACTTTGAGCCTGCATACTCTTGGATCACTGTTGAAACGGAGAGTGGAACAATTATGGGATTGTCCCTTGTGCCAAGAAGCTGGGTTTTTTTTTTAATCAAGAGCAGCTTGACGGTTAGAATTTTGAAATTAAGTCGATTACCTATTTTCAGATGGAACAGACTAAACAATTGACTATAAAATGAATTGAACACCTGTACATTGGTAACCTACTGGAGAATACTACTACATTGTAGCATTGACTACAACACTTGCAAGTATACTACTTTGCACTAAATCATCATCATCATCATCAAGTGCCGTCTCCGCAACGAAGGTTGGCTGCAACGTATCTCCAACATCTCCTGTCTCTTGTCTTGGTGGTGCACTCTGCTAGACTGTAACCTGTCCATCGTGTAATGTTACTCTCCCACTTGTATCTCTGCCTACCTCTTGCTCGCTTCCCTTTGACTTTACCCTCAAGTAAGGTCTTTGCACTAAATAACACTAGCTGAATCAAATATCTATATAACAGTTTAGTTACTGCAAAATTCTACTACAACAGTTTAGTTACTGCAAAATTCTACTACAACAGTTTAGTTACTGCAAAATTCTACTACAACAGTTTAGTTACTGCACAATTCAACTACAACAGTTTAGCTACAGTAAAAATCTACTACAACAGTTTAGTTACTGCAAAATTCTAATACAACAGTTTAGTTACTGCAAAACTCTAATACAACAGTTTAGTTACTGCAAACCTCAACTACAGCAGTTTAGTTACTGCAAAATTCTACTACAACAGTTTAGTTACTATTGACACCAACGATGACAGTACATATGAAACCAACCATGACAATACATTTGACACCAACCATGACAGTACTTATGACACCAACCATGATAGTACATTTGACTTCAACCATAACAGTATTTATGATACCAACCATGAGTACATTTGACACCAACCATGGCAGTACATTTGACACCAACCATAACAGTACATAAGACACCACCCATGACATTACATTTGATACCAACCATGAATACTTTTGACACCAACCATGGCAGTACACATGAAACCAACCATAAATACTTTTGACACCAACCATGGCAGTACATATCTCCACCCATGACATTACATTTGACACCAACCATGACAGTACATTTGACACCAACGATGACAAGTACACATGACACCAACTATGACAGTACATTTGACACCAACCATGACAGTACTTATGACACCAACCATAACAGTCCATTTGACACCAACCATGACAGTACATATGACACCAACCATGACAGTAATTATGACACCAACATGGCAGTACTTATGACACCAACCATGACAGTACTTATGACACCAACCATGACAGTACATATGACACCAACCATGACAGTGCTTATAACCCCAACCATGACAGTATTTATGACATCAACCATGACAGTACATATGACACCAACCATGATAGTACCTAAATCATAACTTTTAGCTTTTAAAACATAACTACTTCCTATAAAGCAAGCTGGTATTTGTGAAATGGTGACCAAACTGTTCTCCTGCAGATTAGCAGGATGTAGAACAGAGAACAAAACGCAATGTGTCATGGTTTACAGCTTGGATGTGATATCTGCGCCTTTTAGCCTGAGACGTATGACTTCAGCATGGCTTCTGGGTCATTTCACCCTCTATGGGATGGGACCAGCGCTCCCCTTCCAACCCAAATTCCTTAATTGCCTCTTACAAAATGTGTGACTTGAAACAGTGTCACAATTCTTTGCAACCCTTTTAGGCCCCCCCCCCCCCCAGCAACATTCGAGAGCAAACTGTTGTAAAGCATATCAGGTTTGGGTAAGAAACACAGCAATGTTGTAATGTCTTACATATCAACAAATCTCCATATATGTTTGGCCATCACACAAGCGATCAACTGTTTTAAAAAATATCAGTTTGGGTCAAAGGGCATGAGCCCATGGATGCTGGATCAGCAACAAAAACATATCATGTTTGGGTTAGAAACAAAGCAAAATTTCTTACATGTCAACAAATCTCTATATGCGTTTGTTGCGAGAGTATAACATGGTATTATAAACTTATAGGACTCTTCAGCCACTTACAAGACAGGAAGTTATCACTTGGATATAACACACTTCGCATAAGTCAGTCTAGAGTTCTACAACTATAAACACACTGAATATCTTAATGATATCTATTTATCTATTGGATGTGTCATTTGCAGAATATCATCCTGTACTCTGTACACCTCTCGGTTTTGTGCAAGCAGTCCAGCCTCTTCCAGTATCATTTACTAAAAGTTGTCGATATGTTGTGTCTGTCGTGGTCTATCTCTTGTTCTCTTTTATGGGACCTTCCCTATATGGCTAATCTTTCTAAACCATTTTTTTTTATGTCCTAAATTTGATATTTGTTGGGTTTTTTTTTCAAATATATCCAGAGACAGCGACTACTATGGTTTGGACATCTTATTCAAATGGAACACACACAACTCACTACAAACTCAATAAAATATGATCAGGTTACATAGATGAAGGTACGCCCAAGAAAAAAATAGGATAGGTAACATCAAAGATATTCTAAACATACACGGATATAATGCAACACAGGTGGCATATCTGGCTTTGGAACAAAAGCTACCACCCCTACACCCATGAACAAGTGTAGAACAGTAGTTTCATCATCCACATAGGTCAAGACAATAGACAACTTAATTTAAAAAAATATTTTTTAACCCCTTAGCTGCGAAGGTATACGATGAGCGTTTGCCACCATTTTGCAGAGATCTACTTCTTCTTAGTTTCCTAGGAAAACAATTCGTATGGACGCTTTATTATAAGCATCCAGTTAGTTTTGTTTTTTCTTGAGAAGCTAAGAAGAGGAGGCTCTACGCAAAATGGCAGTGGCTTTTCATCATATCCATAAGAATACCTCCGCAGCTAAATAAGAATACCTGCGCAGCTAAGGGGTTAATGAACTTTTATCACTACCTGATAAAAAAAGTTATGTTTTTTTAAAAAGACAATTGATCAATCGTTCCAATTAATCAACACTCTCATATCAATCATCAAACGGTGCTGACAAACACTGTCTCCCCAAGTCTCTTTTTTTACTGAACACATGTTCAACTGTAACATACATGATTTTATGTAATCATTTCCTTTTTATCACTGTTTAGCATCTTGTTTACTTTCCGGTCTGCAATAATGTGTGAATGATATTTTCTGAGCTCCTGGGGTCAATGCATATACAGTGGAGTTCCTCTATAGTATATCCTTTTTAAAACAGATTTCCCAATTTAACATTTTCAAAATTGTTAATTAGGTATATTTATTCTTTATTTTTTAATGGTATATAGCAAAGGATGTCTATAATTACATACATATTTCGTTAGTCTGGATCAAATACCTAACATATTTGTAACATGTCACTTTTTATCCAACATTTATACACCAGTAGTATATAAACAGTGTTTATGAATTAATTAATACTCCATGTCTAAAATGGATGTGCTATGCCAGAAGGCACAAAATAACACCATTTCGTGAAACCAGCAGTACAACATACTTCACACTCCCTTGTGGAAATCACAAGAACATTGAACATTCATGTCGGCTATCAGAGAGCGAACGCAGAACAAGAAAATAATACCCACAAAAGAATCCTGCTACACAATATGTAGGCAAAATTAAACAAGAAAACATGAAAAAGTGGATATGCTATTCAGAAAAGGCTCTAAATGGCCAAAAAACTTTGAAATGGCCAAAATAAATTTAATGGCAAGTAGCTTTAAAAAATGGCTAAATTTGAGAAAATGACCACCAATGGCAACCATAGTGGATAACATTCATCAATCAGCACAACATACATAATTACACCATAAAAGAATAGATTATGGATGAAGTTGATGAATTATGAAAATTGATGCTGAAAAAATAGAAGAAACAGAGTAATGTGATATTAAAGAGAATACAGAGAATTTAACAAAAAAAAGGATTATTATTAAGTAAATAAAAGACAGCAGCAAACAAATATAAACAGATTTACATACTCACACAAAAAAACAGAATAGGAAGTAGATCACACTTAACTATTAACCCTATATTACACAATGTAGTTTTTTAGAACAAACCAATTCAACTCAAAAATCTTTGTCTTTTTTGTGTTCACAATTTTAATGGTTTTTTTCCCTTTTAAGCCAGATGTATTTCTATAGATCCTTGAAACTTTCAAGATGATACATGATTTCTTTGATATTCTGCATGTATTGAAATTTGTAAAAGCAATTTTGCCTCAATATTGTGTAAATATTGTGTAAATAAACATTGTCATATATTTTTACAGGGTATATTTTCTTGTTTATTTTCATTTTAGTTAATTTTCTAAAATGAAATATTCAGTACTGATACCACTTCAGTTTATTTCTGCATTCAGTTTTGTAAAAATATACTCCTTCCTTTTCAAAAAAATACATTATAGAGAAAAGGGTACCACCCCTATTGAAACATTAATATATAACTTTTTAAATTTTAAAAACAGATTATGCATACCTGAACCTAATACACTTGAAATATTCAGTAATCATATTTTTATCATGGAAAACCTTAAATGGTGTACAAGAGGATAGTTGAGTGTCAGAAATCAATGAAGTTGCGTTAATACATAGCGAGAATATAACATAAATCTGAACAAATGGTGTAGTCTAACAAATATAATGTTACAGACAATGACTAATGACCACTGCAGAAGAAATTGATGATACATGTTACATATAATTTCACACACTAGCCTGTACACACAAAAATGATGGACACCAACACCAGAAAACAAAATATATGGGGTAGAAAATGACAATGCAACTGGAAAACAAAAGAACTATAGGGCCTAGCTAGTGCAGCATTGTTTCAGCACTTGTAACAGCACTATTTTAAATATGCCTAATTCATTAAAATTAATGTTTGTCTCCTAAAATGTTGGTAAGTATCTCTCCATCCACTAATTAAAAATCCCCTTACAAATGCCCCTTACAATCATTGTCTTATCAAAATATGGACCTAGGCCTAATAAATTAATTAAATAAATAATGGATGCTTTATTATAAGTTTATGCCTATATAATACTTGTCATTCACACCCACATTCAAAATAAGAGTTCAACACGGAACCCAACTCCTCCTCCTCCTCCAGCAAGTTTCAACTACAGTTAATTATTGGCATCTCTGTGATATATTTTTCTACACTTGTGGGGCAACTCATTGAATGACAGAGATGCTGGATCAATAACAGCCATTTCAGAACGAGGATAGTATGACATCATTTCAAGGGAGCTAGTCAAAGAATTTCAATCACTATCTGCAGTCACATGTATCTCATCAATAGTGCCCTTACTTTCTAGTTTTGTGTTCCATTTGTGACTATTTTATAAACATTCAACACAATAATAACAGATATGCTACACGTTTACTGTTATATTGTATTGTTGGCATACATTATTAGAGAACAAACCAAATCTAATTTATCAAAATTAAAATATCTTGAAGATGAAGAAGCAGGGTTGAATAAATAGAGTAGGGAGGCATGAGAACCCCCATTTTTAACAGAATTGTAAAATCTTACTTTTTTACCTGAGGAGTTGTTTGTTGCAACTGCTTTTGCATAATTTCCCTATCTTTATTGGATTCCATCAGCTTGGCCTCTATGAGTTCCAGAGCTTCCTGCTTCTCTCGCAGACTCTCCATCAATTTGTCTCGTTCATCTAACATGTTCACCATCAATTGCTCGAAGTTGGAGTCGTCACCTGAACCCTGAGACTCCCGATCATTTGAACCATCTTCCGAGATGGTTGGCATCACGTCGCACATCATCTTGATGTGATTTTACGTCCACAAATTATCTCCAAAAATTCGAGTACGATAGGAATAAATTTCGAATAGAAATCATGGCCAGTAGTCACTCGCAACACCGGTATCCTGACTGACCGGTTTACATATTCGTAGGCACTATGTGAGCTTAGCTATTACCTTATTTAACTATAGTCACATTTCGTCTTTCCATCTGTAACACTCAATTATCCATAATGCTTTATGATAATAATTCAGACTAAGATAAAACACGGCATTAGCCTCGACAATAAACAGGGGAGGCCATTTTCTATGAGTAAAGTGTGTCATACCCAGAATGCACCATCGATGTGGAGATAACTCCGTCGGAGTTTCCATTAGTGGGCGTCGATATGTCTGCTCACAAATACTTCTTAAATCTTGTGCCTACGGATGGGTCGGGCCATTAGTGAAACTAAAACTGCGACGGAACTCATCCCCATTCTCTGGTCTACATTCTTATTAAATCTAGTAGGACAATTGTCCAACTACAAGAGAGATCCAGAGAGAGTTAAAATGAACTCTGATGATGATGTAACCTATATGTGCATAGACCTGTTTGTTGTTTGTAAAGTTGATGAATTATTGGAAACTTGTGCATGTCCACATAAACCTGTACAACTGTTTTGAATGAAGGAAATAAATAAATAAAGTTTCGTTCTCAATGGTGTATGAATGATAATATGTGCCCACTTTGCTGTTAATGCATTCTTGATAAAGGCCTTTTGGTTGAAACGTCGATTTGTGTGTCTTACTATATATGTTTCCAGCGATTAGCATAGCTTCATTACCCTGTTTCTAGCTTTGCCTATAGTAGCAGCAGCAGCAGTAGTAGTGGTGGTGGTAGGAGTAGTATTATGTATATTTCTTTCCTTTAAACGATAGTATTGTTATTGTGATATAAGAATCTACGATCCATGACAATGATGGATGTGACTCACAAGACAAAACTGAGCCACGAAGACTCTGTCGCGGTATGTATGAGGAATCACAGAGGAATCATCGTGTGCTTTTCTAGTCGTGAAGCCCTAACTAACTAATATCACTTTCTCCTTTGTCGTTATACCATTTCTGATCTTCCCCCTCAATGTAACATGGGTCCATGGCATCCTGTTCCTATGCTTCCTTATCAATGCCTGTATCATACATATCGCGTTTTCATACGTTTTTGCATCGACCCTGAGATCTTTTCCCAGACTGTAATTCTCCATAAAGTAGATTCTTCAGTATTCAGCAATTTTTCATTCTCCTAGTGTGTCCCAGCCATCTGTCAGCTCAGACTAAGCATAGAAATGAAAGAAACCCCTATCAATATTAAATAACACATCTAGATGCTCAGATAGCTTTATATGTCTAAATAAATAGAAATACCACAAGCAAAAATATTCAATTTAAAACTATATTTATAATACCGACGAAGGTGGTCGTAAGTTTCGGAATTAACTGAACTTTGATCTATGTTTTATTGGTCAATATCCGTGGTCTAATCAAGATGGGTTTGCGCCCATATTTGAAAAAAAAACAACAATGTTTGACCACAACTGCACACAACACGAAAATCTAATTTTTCTATTTAATCACTTCTCTCCAACTACAACGTGTGATGAGTTGGAATTGTATAGTGTCACTACATAAGACATCGGGTGTACATGTGTAAAATGTATGAGTAACTGCATGTTTCATATATCACATGATAAATCATTTTATAAGCTGTTTGAACATCAGTCTCCTAGCAACTGCTGTCTTTAAATACATTTACTTTGAAACACAAGAGAGTGCACGGGAACATAAAAAGAAAGGTGCAAATGACTGCATCCACCATATCAAGAATGGTTGAGTCATGATTCTATTAGACGTGCAGTGGCGTCATATGACATAACTATCACATACATGATAAAATATAACGGCTATAAAGACAGACGCAAACCATGTAAAAGATGGATCTCAGATATCAAAGAAGCCACAGGAACAAGCTTACAAACAGCACATAGGAAGACCATCTCCAGAGAGCTCTTCTACCCCTGACGCCGCAAGGCAAACAATGGCTACAGCGTAAAGATAGAGTGGCGACATCATGCGTTCAATAAATTGTGATGTCTTCTAGCGACTTTTGTTATGTTTATTGTTGGTATATGTCTTTTAGTCGAAATGTCGATTGTTGGTACCTTCCTGCGTGATTTAAGTAATTCATTAGACAACGAATCATAGGCCTATTTAGCGCATTTTTGACCTTCCGGTTCAATAAACAGTCAAATATATGGCATTTAAAAACGATAGGAAACAACACAAAACTCTAAATCTTCAACTCCTGCGTGATTCCAACAGTGACATATGGATATGAAAGTTGGAAAGCAACAACAAACCTAGAACAAAGACTAAACACCTTTAAAAACAAGTGTCTTAGACGACTACTGAACATCCATTGGTCAGACACAGTCGTCAGGCAAGAAGCAAAACAAGAATAGGCCTATGTATCCACCTATATTAGAAGGCGTCGCTGGAATTACATCGGACACGCGCTACGAATGGATACCAAAAGACTCCAACTGTCAAGCGTTGATGTGATCACCAAAGGGCAAGAGAAAACGAGGAAGACCAAGAGAAACCCTAGAACTATTACAAGAGAGCTCTTCGCCATCGGTATCAGAAACAATGAAGATCTAAAGCAAATTGCAATGAAACGAGAGACTTGAAAATCTATGACATCCGCCCTATATATATGGTCTTTGACCCTAGAGGAATAACTAACGAATTCCAATACGAATTATTCACTACATTCATATAAAATTTCTTGGCATTTATACTCCTTAGTTTGCCGTTGCTTTCAGAAGGAACATACGATTTAAACTGATACCGGGTAAAACACATACATTCTCACTCGCAATTACATTGAAATATATTTACATGAATCAGGTATATATTAAGGCCCCCCCCCACCCTAAAAAACAGGTGATAGGCCTACCCAATATTTCGACATGAGCAGTGACGTTCCGGGGGTGGTACAGAGGGTGCGGCCGCACCGGACATCGAGGCTTGAGGGGCATCAAAATGTCCCTCAAAATAATGAAAACTTTTAAATGGGGTTTACGTGCCTTTGCCGTACCACAGCTGACGCTCCACGCCGTTAAAAAATAACATTGTTTTATTGTTGAGCCCATTTATTTGACAATTAGGTAATTTTTGAGCACATTATTATAAAACATTAAAATTAATTAATAAGTAGAACTAGTTCCTCTCGAAAGAAGACACTCCCACAATTTACTTCAAAATCATATTTTAGCATGTAAGAAAAACGAAAAATAAATCTCAGTTTCGATCGTCAATCCATTCAGTCGTTCACTTAGCACCGTAAAAGTCCCTCATAAGCAGTCTTTGAGTTCGATGACAAATAAAGTTTATTTCTAGCATTCTAGCATTCTAGCGTTGAATGCTATCGTTCAACGACAACGATTCTATCACCGATAAAGATCAAACATTTAAATAAAGTTTTAAACTTTAGCAGGCACAATCAGCATCTTGAAAAAGTGCAAACGTGATGTGTACAAGTACATTCTGGATATTAGAAAAAAAACTCCTTAAATTAAACGTGAGCTAATTTTTAAGAATTTTAAAGTGAATTAGAATTAAAAGAAATGGACCAAGGCCTTTGGAAATACGTGCCTTCATTCAGAAACATTGAAACATTTTCAATCAGAAAAGTGAATTTATAATTTTAAATTTAAATGTTAAAATTTGTTTCCGTCTTTGTTAAAAGTTGATAAAATCGATGATAATAATTAACTTGTAAAATTTTACTCGCATTTTTTAGTTGTTAAAAATCAATTTCGGGGGCCGGGGGGCATCAAAAACTTCACAAAAAGGTTCCCGACCCCTGCCGCTAAGCTGTCGTAGCGCAAAAATAGCCTCTGTATCTCCCATACCTTTCCTGAAACTAAATTGTGTCTCATTTAGCTGGAGTTCTATTATCTGTCTTACTCTCTGTTGTATGATTTTTGCGTATATATTTCCTATATGGTTGAGCAGAGATATGCCTCTGTACGTCTCACACTATCTTTTGTTGCCCTTGTTTTTCTATATGGGTACAATTATTGGTCTCTGCCAGTTATCTGGTACTTATTTTTCTTACCATGTTGCTGTGAATATTCTCTTTAAACATCTTACACCCACGTCATTGCACGCCATGATAGCTTCAGTTGTTATGCCATCCACGCCAGATTGTTTCGTGGGCTGTTCTTAATATGTTCTATTTCACGGCCTAGTATTTCTGGTTCTGGAAAATGTGAATATCTTGGAGTGAACGGATAGTTTCTTGTGTTTGTGGATGAGCTGTACAATTCTTTAAAATACTCTAGCCACCTTGTTTTCCTGTCTTCTCCGTTGAATATGGGGGTACCGTTTCTGTTGTTTATGATTTCCGTGTGGTTATAACTTTTATCATTGTGTTGAAGTTTATGTGATGAACTAATTTACTTCAGTATTAACAACACATTGAATCACTCACTATTAACTATGTAGCTACAACAACAGGCTTAACGTGTCGTGTGAACACAGCACCAGTGGACTGCCTGAGGCGTGTTCTGGCTCCACACTCGACTGACAGCCTGTTAGGCAGTCGTAAAGTATGTGATATCATGCTGAGACTATCTCAAAAAGCATAACGGTCTTGTCAACCTAAACACGTAAAGACTGATATTCGGCGAATTTACGCATACGAGGTACGATAGTTTATCGGCCCACCGGGTAATGTTGGCGAACGCCAGCTACACGGTGTAGACCGCATCGGCATGGTGAGACACGTAGAAAACCATGATCATCCACTGCATCGTACTTCACTTCCAGTCTTCTCGATTTGTCTTGCCACTGGTTTCAAATGAGGTCTGACAAGAGAGTGAGGTCGACGCTTTGTACAACTCCTTCTCACTTTAATCAAATTCCCCAGTGCAAGTCATTTTTACATCCACGAAAATTCACCCCAAGGGAAAAGGTTTTCCCACTGACTCTATGAACATGGAATGTACGCGCACTTTTCGGCATGTAAAAAGAAGAGGAATGCAGCAGCGCAACAGCGGAGAGTAGCTAGAAAGTCACGGATAGACCAAGATCTGTCTACAGAGGTAATTCCATGTCCGAACTGTCCAAGAACATTTACAGATCGAATAGGCTCATTAGTCATCTACGAACTCATAATCAAGGACATAACTCTAATTGAATTTTCAAAAGTGGATGTAGCAAATGGTCATCATCACTTGTAATGGACGAATAACAACATAACTCTTATCTCTTACTTTCATTGCTTTTATACTTTTGAAGAAGTCTCTTGGTCTTTTGATACATATGTCAGATATGTATAAACCGTGTCGATAAACCGATAAATTCTTTCGTTTTAAAATGTCTTCTAATACAATACATTTTAAAACATTGAAATAGCTTTACAAAATAAATACTCTTGCAGACCAACAAGAACAGCCTATGGCAGCGTCGAAGCATTGTAAACTTTTGTGGTTTGGCTACGTGATGAGGCACGTATCTCTTTCAAAAAATATTTTAGGTAAAGTTGAGGGTAGAAGAAGAGGAGCAGCCTAGAGAAAAGTATGAATTGATAATATAAAAGACGACAGGATTAAGATTTTCCACACTGAAAATCAAGAACTGATGACACAGAGAGGCAAGGAGAAATGTTTGTGTAGATGTTTCCAGAGTGACACCGCTACGACCCTGAAGAGTTATGGGTTTGATGATGTTATTCATCAATATATAACAGCAGGGTAGTAAAACCCTTAAGTTGTGAATTAGTCAATCTGCCTACTCAGCGCCGGAT
Source organism: Meghimatium bilineatum (assembly GCA_034231615.1). Taxonomy (NCBI): domain Eukaryota; kingdom Metazoa; phylum Mollusca; class Gastropoda; order Stylommatophora; family Philomycidae; genus Meghimatium; species Meghimatium bilineatum. Next base: position 5,081,142 of record CM067305.1, on the reverse strand, counting down.
TTAGACTTGATACGGCCCTAAGCTATTTGAGATATGGGGCTCTTTATAAGTCCAGATAGTATATGTCAGTGCCAAATATGATTTTTGGGACCCCCAAGAAAGTGGAGGCCCTAAGCTAAAGCTAGTTTAGCTTATAGGTAAATCCTGCACTGTGCCTACTAACCGACACGCTAATCGCGACATTGTAAGAGTAGATAATCTGAACTTTAGAAGTATTATCTTGTCTAGCAGTATTATGTCCCTTTGGATAAATACGTATTTGTATTTCCTTCTTTCGTTCGATTTCAGATTAGTATATTTCGAACTACTGCAGATTAGTAGGGTGCCCAAGGGAAAAAAAGATATACTTACCAGTGACCATCAAAATAACAATAACAGGTATGTGTGAGGAAGAGCAACGGAACATTTTACAGAAAAGAATAGGAGCTCTCAACTTCCTCGATGATGTTTACCCAAAAGTGATCTATGGAGCGAGTATACACTGATGGAGCTTACGTCCCGATACAACAAACATCGATTTTGATATTAGATTGAAATAGTCGTGGCTCGGCAAGAGGCTTTAATCCCCCATTTAGCAAACAAACAAACTGATGAAGCAGCATATAATGCTAGGAGATTGTGGTTCGCTGAATTACACTCACGCCCGCTGTTGAAAAGAGCGTACATACAGCGCAAACGGTACACATTAAATAACATGTGATTTCGTGAGATGGAATGTACGGTGAGAATGTAAGGAAGTGGAGTATACGCGGAATACCCAGCTGTCACTATTGATACCATAAATATACCAATGGGGAATTACTGCTATGATTCTAAAGTCAACGCTATTTGTGCAGCAGAAGGGAAATGCTAAGTATCCAACAATACCTCACACCCTTTTATAATTACTAAAGATGCAAAATTAGTACTAGAAGCACTACAGTTCAATAAATTTAATCAAATGTCATGCCTACTGGCGTAGGCGATCAAGCTTCTCCACAACTCTCTGTCTCTTGTGTTGTTAATAAGTTCAGTTGGTAACTTCCTTTTTTTTCCCCATAAGACAACCCATCTAGAAATTTCTCTCTTTGTCTTCCTGTCTCTTCTCTCCTTGATCTTTCCGATGGTTACTAAATGTTCAAGTTTTACTTTTCTCATCACATGCCCTAAATAGCTTGATTGCCTAATTTTGTCGTTTTACTCCAGCATCTCTGAGAACTTTTACATTAGTTTTCTTGGTTGCCCATGGAATATTCATTATTTACCTCCAGCTTATCTTGGACACTTTTGTTTACTGTCCATGCTTCGTTTCCATAAAGAAAGATTGGCTCAATACACCATCCTATAGTGCGTTCATAAATAAATGACCACCGATATTTACATTTTTCTCTGTAATTACTGAGCGTATAGACTTTATATTTTGCATGAGTGCATCATTTCATAACCACGTTACAGATTTATGATTATTTATTTTCTATATTGAGCGGTTTCATCGCAACAGTCGCTACGAATGTCGTTTTTTAGGTTGCATTTTTCTTCGATTGCGAGTACAAATATTGGACTGTTCTACGGTATTAATTATAATATTATTTCTCAATGAGTCTTATTTGTGTATCGTTGTTTTTTCCCATCCAATTATGTATTGGCTCTTATGCAAACCATGACTTATAAATAAAGTATAGCACTGGAACTCGTGTATATCTTGATATTACTTCATTGTATAGAATGTTTCTCATTTTAAAAAAAAAATGTTTATTGGACCTGTGCTATCCTGGTCTCGATCTCTTTGGAGTACCTTTCATCTGATGTTAAAATGGTGCCAAGATACTTCACTTTATCCGCTTAATTGAATTTTATATCATTAATATTAACACTGAATTTTGGCGGTGTGTTATTTCTTTGGAATAACCATTACTTCTGTTTTATTCTTGTGTAGGCCTAGGCTGAGGCCTTTGTTTTCACTTTCTTGTACCACCATGTCTAACAAGGCTTGAAGTTCTTGTTCGCACCCTTCAATCAGAACTGTACCGTCAGTACATCTTAGAATATTCAGATTGTAACCTCCAACTGCTATTCCTTGGCATGCTTTCTATGTTTCGCATAATATCCTCTGTGTTCAGGGATAAAATATTTGGTGACATTACACATCCTTGTCTGATGCTTATCTCTATCTTTTGGAATTCTTCGACATTACTGTCAACCCACAATACAGATGTTTGTTTCCAATACATATTTCTTATTATCTTTAGATCTTTCCCATCAACATTGAGATGGGACATCGATATAATGTTCAAATAATATGTTGGTTATGAAATTAGAATGTATGATGATGATGTTCCTTCTCCTGCGAAGCTGACATGGCATTGACAATTTCGAGTTAAATGTGACTGCATATGAGTCTTCAGATTGCTAATGAGTCCAATCGGTGATATGAAAAACTTTCAGTATGAGCAGGAATGTAATAAGGAATTGCGGGAAAAGTCTTATCTTTGCTTTCGTTTTTGTATATTTTTGTTGCGTCGATTGCATTGCCCTACTCTGTTCAAAACTTGTAATTCCCGCATTGATCTGACCTTTTCAAACTGGACAGCAAGAGACGTGGTTTCCCAAGAACTTTTATAATCCTGCAATACTTAAGAGAGATCTTCAAGTAGCCTTTGAAACGCTTTTTCTGACATCCACTTGAACGCTTACCTTTATACAGTTCACAATATAATTCTCTCTGAAAGGTGTTCGTGTGGCATGCAGACGATGTGACTAGTTCTACAAAATTGAGACACGATCAGCAAGGCGTAACTGCTTTCCATCTTAGCTTGGACTTTTTGATGATGTCCGTGTCAAAGACATGATGCTGTTATAATATGAAATTGATATCTACTGCAAAGTGTCAAGATGTAACAATATCAAATTAAAATATGCATATTTTGGTGTATATTATCTATCCCCAAGTAGTGGTGTTGTCGTAGCTTTTACACTTGTCGTTGAGCGTAGGGTTTTGTGAAGGAGATGTAGTCTATGTTCCAGATCCAGATATGCTGCTCTGGTTGAGGTGTAGTCATGTTTATTCATAATGGTCTTGATGTTGTTTATTAATCTATCCTCGGTCCATCCCATATACCGAGTACGACCACAGTCTTCGTAGGTAGGCACAGTTGCCGAAGTCGGAGAAACCAGGCCGAGAGGCGCACCAGAAACCATGTTATCATGCAACACGATTAGATAGCAAGTCTTCACGGCAATACGACTAGATAACACATCTTCACAGCAATACGACTAGATAACATGTCTTCACAACAGCAGAATATTTATTTAAAATACAAAGTATCTCTTATGACGTTGTAATACGCCATAATTATCTTTCTTTCGCGTGTGATGATGACAGCATTTTCAGACTTTTGTTGTTGCATCTCTTTGCTGTGTATGCAAATATTACTGCGAAGTCACATCTTAGCATATCTTCTGTTTTCCCTGTCAAACTTGGGACACATAGGCCATATGATCAGAATAGAGCACATGTGTGTTTATTATTCTGCTTCTCGGGCAGCACGAAATCTCCTTGCCTCTGAGATTTGATAATTCTCGGCGATGCAAGCACGTTTGCTGAAGTTGATGCGCCACACTGGGTGATTTATAAGTGACATACGCTTCTTTCAAACCCGCGGACGTTTTTTTTTCTTTTTTATCATATCAGAGATTTTTACGAAACGAGATAATGGAGGTTGTAATTCGGCGAACCATAATCCTCAAGTATACCTATTGTCAATTATTCTTCCCCAGGTGAATGATGGTTGTATTTATCCACACTTGTCAGGCCAGATGTGAGTTAAGTCCATGTTTGTTCAAGATTATCCTGATGTTTCTTGTCCGCCGTTTTCTGGGCCCTGTCTTTCTTTAGCTTTATTTCCGGATATTCTTTTGTTATAGGATTAGGCCTATGCTCTTATTGGTATTTGATTTGCGTTAGTTCTCATAAGGTGATCGACACATTTTACTTGCTGTCTTTCGATATGTTCAATACATGATATTATACATACTCTTTTCCTAATATCTTCATTTCGTGTTTTATCTAGTTTAGTAACCATTGCAACTTTTTTCAGACACTTCATTTGAAATCTAACAATTTGACTTTGCTGCAAGACCGTTAAAAACCATGTTTGACATTGGTAGCAGAGAGCTAGTATAAAAATTGTACATATTATCTGTCTTTTGATTTCCATCTTGTTATTTGAGTGGAGAAATAATGTTGAAAGTTGGTAGTTACTGTGTTTGCTTTCTGACATATTTTTAAAATTTCTATATCTAGTCTTCCATTTTCGGGGGGGGGGGGGGTGGGGGGATGATGTCTAGATATTTAATTATTTGGCTTGTTTCACTTTAGTGTCATCTATTGTTATATCCATTGGTGTTTCAGACTTGCTAATTTTCATAACTTCGGTTTTTTAAACGTAAATTGTCATGTTGTACTTCTTACATGTTAACAGCAATGCATAAATATGGTTTTGCAAATTATCTCTATTTTCGTATATTAGACTTTTATCGTCGGGGAACAGTAGCTCGTTGATTTCATCATTAAATTCCTAATAATAATTATTTGCAATGTTATGCTATTTGTTGACGTAAGATTTTTTTAATTATTATGTCCACGTATATGTTGAAAAGTAAATGTGAAAGAACGCAGCCTTGTTCTTACCACAGATTTAGTTTCAAATGACCCAGTTATTCAGTCTGTTGTTCTCACTGAGCTTTGGATAGTAGGTAGTTAGTTAATGAGTTTACCTCTCTTTTTGAGAGGCGTGCCCTTTCAACCAGCTGACAACAAAGTCCAATTAGGTTATTTCAGGACACACTACCATAAAATATTAGAGGTAACAAAGACCCCAAGGTTAATGAGCTTTGGAATTTTGGTATGATGCTTTTATATGTATGGCGCATGACCTAATTTGATCCCTGGTAAAGACTGGGTTTTTTTCTGTCGGAGTGTAAATTAAAAAAACAAAAAACAACTCACACTGAACATGACTTAACAAAAACAAGCGCATGCTACCTTTATCACACACGTCACTCGAAATATTCCTCCAATTTCCTAATCGGAAAAATACAGTATTGGTAGTTGACAGATTTTTATTTTGTCCGAGTATATGCCCATTACTAATACAGTATTCATTCTATTGAACAAAATGGTATATAGTTTTGTGTGTAAGAGTGTGTGCTTGTTTTACCAAATATACATATTTAACATTTTTAAATTATGATCATTCAATTCCTTCTCCGCAACAAAGGTTGGCTGGAGCATGCCTCCAACATCTGTCTCTTGTCTTGGAAGTACACTCTGCTAGACTGTAACCTGTCCATCTCGCGATATTACACTTCCACGTGTATCTCTTCCTAATTCTTACTCGCATCCCCTCGATTTTACCCACAAGTAAGGTCTTCAACATTGTGTCATGTCTTTTAATAATTCCAAAATAAGTTATTTGTTTGGTATTTATTTCCTTTAAGAATTATTTCTTAATACGAAGTGTTGCTAGAGCCTCTTTGTTATTTTCTTCTCTGTTCGTGATGCTCTATCTATTCTTCTACATTTCAACATCTCAAAGGCATCAATTATGTCTTATAGTTGTATGTTTGTTGCTCATGTTTCTGAGCCATATATTAATATACAATAGATGTAGCATTTTATAAATATCATTTTAGCTTGTTTAAAAAAAAATTGTTTAGATGCCAATATTTTCTTCTTGTCATTCACATTACTTTTAGCCATTTCTATTATATTTTTAACTTCTGCTTCACATCTGTGGTTATGTGTCCGAGATATTGATACTTTTTAAAAAAAAACATAGGGCGCAAGAAAAGTCTAGCGCAACTTATGAAGAATGTCTAGCGACAAAGACGATTTTTAGTTGGCAACTAAGGGAGAGAATAAAGTAATGGACACCAGAGAATCACAGATTGCTACTTTCGCTTTTAGTTCTAGAATATTAATATTAGCTTTTCAGGTAAAAACTATATTGCCACCTGCTCATTTCTTTTAGTTTGTGATATGATAACGTGATGACATCCTAGGTTTTATCATAATGTATAGCTGTACATGAGTTTACAGTATTGCATTTTTTATTGGTTTAATAAGTTTAAAAGTTTATTAAAACGTTCTGTACTGTAAGTGTAAGCGTTTTAGTTAAGTTAGGCCTAGGTCCATGATTTCATCATGATAATCTAAATTAAATCTTTACTTTATAATTAACTTTATGCTAAGGTTACTTTATTGATTTAATGCACTATCATAATTTTTTGCCATCCCTTGCTATATATTTCAAACATCGGTTCTAACCGTTCTCTGGATCTCATTTGCAGGGTCAAGAGAGGCTAGTACAAATTGGGAAATGCAGTAGTCCATAGTTCTTGAGACTAACGGGAACTGAACCAGTCCGTTCTAACGGCACCGAATTTGCCATGCATCTTGAATAAACGGTTTTTTTCGTACTTGACTATCTCCAAAAATAAGATCAGACTTTGTCAAGGCCTTTCAAACTGTGTACCCAAGCCACTGAGAACGGACCAATCGAGACATGGACTATTACAACAACAACAAACATCCCATACAAGTATTGAAGCATCCTCAGTAACACAAACATTCGTATTCGTACTGCCCACCAAAGACGGATGTGTCGGGCCATTGGCGCAAATAAAACGGTGACACAACGCATTTCCATTCTCAGGGCTACATCCTGCTGGAAATCTAGTAGGACCATGGTCCTGCTAAAAGGGAGAGCCAGCAGGAGGTTGAGAATGAACGCTGAAGAAGAAGTATTCATACTACAAGGGCCAATAGGTCTTCTTGTAAACATAAATAACATAGAGACAGTACAACGCTTGAAATAAATGCTTATACAAATAAATTCAAGTAGTAAATTCAAATATTTATCCTCATGCTTCCTACTTGAATTAACTCCATAGTTACTGATGTCAAGGCAAAATTGGTAAAATTGCAGTATAGGTCTCCACTGCACTATAAACTGCACACTGTTTACATTGATGTCATTTATTTCCCTAGAACACCAAACATATCGATAGATGCTGTGACTTCACATGTTCTGTACATTCTCACACAGACGAGAGTGTACAGAATTCTTTTCTTTTCCAATGATTTCTACTGTGTGCTCATTATTTCTGCATGCTACACACCGAGAGAGCCCCCATTGAGCCACTCAGTTAAAATTATCTTTAATTCTTAATACTAATTCTAATCCTAACCCTAATTTGATAACCTTACGCCAATGTGCATGCCAAATCACACGTAAGGTTAACAGTGCAAAGGTTAGGTAATACATCTAAACTAGAACAAAGGTCACAGTGGAGACCTAAACTGCAAATGCGCCGGCAAGATCAGTAGGAGAGGATACCTTTGCAAGCCAAGGCCTACCCTTAAAATAATTTATCAGATCCACCACTATTACTTAGCATATCTAGTATTTAAATCTTGAAAGGGTGATGAAAGATAGAAATATTCATAATTTGTTATGTATATTTTGTTCTCGCCCCTATGGATAGAAACCTGGCAAAATCAGCAGTCATGTGAGAGTCTACAATTTCTTCTTCTTCTTCGGCGATCATTACTCAGTCAGGTTGGGACTTCGGACTCTATGATATAGGCTGCTGTCTGTTTTAAAGTGTCCACTGTGCCATACAGTTTCTCTTCAACACTGATTGGGGTGGGCCATATCTTGTTTCTCAGGTCTGCATACTGGGGACATTCTTGTAGGATATGTTCAGCTGTCATATTTGCAAGGCTGCAATGGCAGAGCCCAGTTGTCCCTATTTTGAATTTGGTGTACAAATGATGTCTCATTTTGTTGTGACCAGTTCTGAGGCGCAGCAGGATAACCTGGTCTCTTCTGGACAGTTGGTAATACCCGTCATCTGCATTATATTTGGGGTGGTCTTCTTTCCACTTTTTGTTATAGTTGCCTTTAATGATGGTCTTCACTTCTTCATAACTGACCAGATAGTCTTCTTGAGGTAACTTCCCTCCTTCTTTGGCCAGTCTATCTGCAACTTCATTCCCTTCAATGTTACAGTGTGCCGGTATCCACTGGATCACTACTCTTTGGAAATTATTGTACAACTGAACTAGCACTGCCCTCAATTCATTCAGTTCGGTGTTCTTGTGTAGCTTCAGTGCTGTTATGACAGAGAGTGCATCTGTTAGTAGTACAATATTCCTGTGCACTTGTTCTTTGTGTTGTAAGATAGTTTCTGCTGCTTTCTTGAGAGCTTCCATTTCTGCTTTAAAATTGGTTGAGAGCTTGCCTGTAGTCTACAATTTGAGTTTCATTTTTCATAGTCCATTAATTTTTACACTGGCCTTCTCCCTGACCGTCTGTAAAGACGTAAACAACCATCATACATAAAGCTTAATTAAATTGTCATATTTACTTAACTGCACCTTAACTGGATTGCATATGTAATATATTATTGTTTTGAACATATTTAAAGATTTGTTGTTGAAATTAGGCCTACCAAAGGTAAGTTGAGGGGTGGAGAGCAAGAGATAGGCAGTGATACAAATGGGAGGGAAATATCACAAGATGATCCAAGTTAAAGTTTAGCAGAGTGCATCACCAGGATAATAGATAGGATATAGGAGGTTTGTTGCAGATAATCTTCATTGCGGAGATGTCACATGATGATGATGATGAGTCTTGACATTCATTCAATTTTAATTTTTACTTCACAATTTTAACTTTAGTCACTGCTGATACTACAGTGTTGCCAATGTCTCCATTCATACCACTACTAATGTCTCATTTCGACACAAGCTACACAAGTCCTAATGTAGCATATTTTCATTGATGATGTTGCAGCACATCAACCTGCTTTTTTTCCCCTTATTCTGTGGTTGTTCTCATAACTAACTGACTAGTTAGCAATAGCTACCATAACTAACTAGCTGCTGAATTTTTTATTGTGAATCTTTTTTGGACATATCATGACAGCAGTTAAGTTAAAGAACAAGAGGGGTATGGGAAGACCAAGAGAGAAGATGCTTAACAGGCTGTCATTGTGGCAAGGTTGGTTGGTTGGTTGCTGATCCAGCGGTCCATGGGCTCTTGCCCTTTGACCTAATGCCTATAGATGGCATTATATTGCTGGGAAGTCTGGATTTTCGGCCTACCCCGGGACAGAGCCAGAGAATAACTATCACACCTCCAGGAAGGTAGGTTTCAACCTACGTACTGCGACTAACCACTGAAGCCAAGATAGGGTTCACTGTGCTCATTCCCCGCCACCAAATGACTACTGGTTATGCTGAACTTCTCTATAGCTCCAGGCATGCAACCAAATGTTCAAGTCAAAAGGATTGTCACGTCCTGAGTCACTGTGCCTCTATGATGGGCCTCAGCCATAAGAAAAACAGTGATGTCAGTTTCCTCCTCCTCATTGCTGCACAGTACATCTCTGGCTCCCTCCCAACCAGACGGTGCATACATATATATATTCAAGCAAACATGAAACACATTTCTACAACAAAATAAAAGCATAATTGTATAGATGATGTGCCATGAAGCTTCTATAAGAAGATAACCTCAATATAATGGCATGTCATCCACTAAGGTTTTCTGTTGCATAGATGGTATGTCTAGTGGTCCATTGGTGAGACCCACAGACGCAACCACATGCGTAGTCATTGTGGCAAGAGAGAACAGTGGTATCAGACAGCACACAAAACAGAAGGCTGTGGGAAGATGATAACCAACGCCAGACGGTATGGACCATAAGAAGTGATGCTAGAAATATTAAGTCTTTGATTTATTTTCTGTTATAGTGCCTACATGACTCACTTGATTATCTTCTCTTCCTGCAGTGTGTTGCCAATGCTGTGATACCTGACCACGATGCTGGAGTATTTAACCCTCCACGAGACAAGGGTCAGTTCTCATGGATCGATCACATTATCCACTTCCTATTTGGTGGCCTCCAAAGATGGGATGCTGTCTACTTCACTCATATAATCCAATTTGGATACACATATGAAAATTGTGTTGCATTTTTTCCATTATTTCCTCTTGTTGCGTACAGTATAAGTTCACTTCTACAGATATTTGGAACACTGCATTACAGTTCTTGGATTTTACTGACATGTGTGGTACTAAATTTAATATTGTTAATCGCAACAGCCATAATTTTGTATAGGCTCGGAAAAACTGTAGTTAATGAAGATGTTGCATATTACGGAGCGATGATGTTTTGCATAAACCCAGCTAGCATATTCATGACCGCGCCATATTCAGAAATCATGTACATGTTTCTCTTGACGTCTGCCTTACTAAAACTTCAGAGTGGTGCAGTACTTTCCGCATCAGTTTTAATTGGTCTCAGTGTTTTCACTAGATCTAATGGAGTTGTAGGAATAGGCTTCATATTACATGCCATAACTAGGTCACTAATTGATAACATTCATGCGTTAACCTTTACTAGAAAGTACAAGGCATTAACATTTCTTCAAAACAGCTTTTATTTTCTGCTATCAGTTATAACAAACACAATTGCTTGTATTGCTCCATTTTTCATATACCAGTTATATATTTATCACAAATTTTGTCTGCCTTCAAACCATATCAATTCTCTTCCTCCTGACCTCATTATGTATGGAAGAACTCAAGGCTACCATGTTCTTGGAGATGAGCCTTCACCTTGGTGTAGTGATTATTTTCCTCTGTCGTACTTTTACATACAAAAGCATCATTGGAACGTTGGCTTTCTCCATTACTACCAGATAAAACAATTACCAAATTTTCTTCTGGCTGTTCCAGTAATTCTTCTCAGTGTTGGATCATGCCGTTATTTCTTTAAAAAATCAGCAGACTCATTTTATACGCTAGGATTAATTACGACAAAAAATTTACAGAGTCCTCCATCGAGACACACACGTCAAAATACCATTGATGGTATTCATGGCTGTAATCAAATCACAAGTAAAAATAAAACTGAATCGCTAACCACCAAAGGTAGCTATACTCAGAAAGACATATCCAGAACAGCGACATCTGAAGACATTGTTGTTTTTGTTATACATCTTATTGGTCTGATGTTTTTTGGCTGTTTTTTTGTTCACATACAGGTAAGTTTTATATATTTTATATATATATATAAAAAAGCTAAATTAATGAATATTAATATTCTATATTAATGTATGGCTCAGAAACATGGACAATGAACAAATAACTCAAAGACATAATTGATTACCGAGATGTGGATATATAGAAGAATAGGTAGAGCTTCATGGAAAGAGAAGAAAAAGAATAAAGAGGTTCTAACAACAATTCGTATGAATAAACTATTATCATATATTTTATGAATAAAGAACTATTAAAGGAAATAAAGATAAAACAAATAACATATTTTGGATGTATTAAAAGACATGACACCTTGTTGGAGACATTACTTGAAGGTAGAGACGAGGGGAGGTGAACAAGAGCTAGGCAGAGATACAAGTTGGAGGGAAACATCATGAGATGAACAGGTTACAGTATAGCAGAGTGCAACCACAAAAGCAAGAGACGGTTGTTGGAGGTCTGTTGCAGCCAACCTTCGTTGGTGACGACACTTCATGATAATATTTAAGCTATTGCTTCCTCATTAGTAACAAAGCAATAATTGCTAGTCTGTGAACAGGAAACTGCAGTACTTTCTGGGTCATAATAATACCGACTCCATGACTATGAATATTATCAGTTCGTTCAGAATAAATCGCCCTTGTGTTGCCGGGGTCTGAAAGGGGAGCAAAGAATAGCAACACTGTTTACCTTCAATGCATGTCGTAAGAGGCAACTAAGGAGGCTATGGGATGGAGTTGGCTGTCCCATCCCATATAGGGTCAGTGACCCACAGCCATGCTGAAGTCGGATGTGTCCGGCCGAAAGGCGAAGATATCACAGCAATTCTGTAAACCATGACACAACGCATTTCGTTCTCTGGACTAAATCCTGCTAATCTGCAGGAGTTTGAGAACGAACGTAGAAGAAGAAGAAACTGCAGTAAAACTAAAACTCTGTGGCTAACTAGTAAAGTAAATATTTTTTTTAATGTAGAACAACTCTTTGCCGATGATCAAAGTCTAATATACAAAGATGATGAAAATTTGCAAATTCACTCCGATGCATTGTTATTAGCATGTCAGAAGTACAACATGAAAATTAACGTAAAAAAAACAACAGAAGTTATGAAAATCAGCAAGTCTGCACCACCAATGGATATAACAATAGATAACAAGAAAGTGAAACAGGCCAAAGAATGTAAATATCTAGAAAGCATTTTTTCAGAAAATGGAAGACTAGATAGAGAAATAGAAACAAGGTGCCAGAAAGCAAACACAGTGACCTACCAACTTTCATCATTACTTCTTCACCCAAAGTTTAAGATAGAAATAAAAAAAAACAGATAATATCTACAATTTTTATACCTACACTCTGCTACCAATGTCAAACATGGTCTTAAACAGCTTCCAGCAGAGGAAAATCGTTACATGTGGAATTAAGTGTCTGTATTATAGTCTACTCAGCACATAAAAATAAATATATTAAAAAATAATATAAAAATAACAGTTTTATGTTGCAAGATGACATTTCCACCAAATACAAAATATTTAGACCTAAAACCTTTTTATATATTTTTTTTCAACATTTCTTCTTATGGTTCATGCCATGTGGCATTGGTTATTTTGTTCCACAGCCTTCTATTTTGTGTGATGTCAGTCATTTCAGAAACAGGCATTATCCCATACCACACTGCTAGGTTGTCAAGCATCTCCTCTCTTGGTTTTCCCCTAACCCTCTTGCTCTTCAACTTGCCTGTCATTACAATGTGTTCCATCTTTCCTCTTAATACGATGATGTGTCCAAAAATGTTGAGTCTCTTCTGATACAGGTAAGCAGATATCTTTTTGAATTAACTTCTTTCTAAATATCTTCATTACGCTTTTTATCTGTCCATGGTGTTCTTAACATTCTGATCTCTGCTGATCAATCCGCTGTGGTTTTAATGATAAATTACATCTATAGACAAAACATGCATCCGTCTATTGTCATTTCCATTTGTGCTGTTCTGTCTATTGTCATTTCCATTTGTACTGGTCTGTCTATTGTCATTTCCACTCACTTGTACTGTTCTGTCTATCGTCATGGGGGGAAGTTGGAGTTGTCTGTCTTTGTCCATTTGGGTGGCCATGGTCAGCCAGTGTCTCTTTTTAGTTTCTTTGATTGTCTCCACTCATCTAATTCTTGGTCTTCCTCGTGCCCTATAGCACAATCTTCTGCTGTTGTATGCACAATTAAAGGGCTGGTTCTATTCACATGACGACACCAAACACTGATGGTCCCTATGTCCAAGATACGTCCATGCTCCTGATGGTCCCTATTTCAAAGATGTCAGTGGTCCTGTTGATCTGTATGTCAAAGACAAGTCAGTGGTCCTGTTGATCTGTATGTCAAAGACAAGTCAATGGTCCCCATGTCTCTGTTAAACCATACCCAGGGGGACACACAAAAACTACAAACCCTATTGGAATGATAAGAAGCTGCTAAATGAGATGGAAACATCTAGACAGCAGGCAGAGAACAGACCTAGCCAATAACATCACAACAAATATCAGCAAACAAAGGCTAAATTTCAAAGGACCAAGTTACAAGTCAGACGGAGCAGCTGGAAAGAAAAAACAGAATCGCTGAACCTTGAAAAGAGACACTAGGAAATTATTGAAGCTGATAAAATAACTAAATGAAATGATGAAGCTAGAGAGAAATACAGGGATCACACTTTATAAGATAGAAACATTGTAACAGGTAAACATGCAGCTGATTACTTTGCAGAAGACAACCATTATCAAAGCTCAGACAAACAACAGGAGGTTCGAGAGAACCAGCAAAACTGTAGACAAGACGAGCGTATACCTGAAGTCATGGAGGCACCAATCACATTGAAAGAACAGGAACATGCAATATCCAAATTAAAAAGGAAAAAGTCCCCAGGAGCTGATGGAGTCTCCATGAAATGATTAAAAACCTGGAAACTGCAGCAAGAGCAAAGCTAATGCAAATCTTCAACACAAGCTGGACCACAGGTAATGTTCCGAAGCAATAATGATACCACTCCTCAAATCAGGAATAGATGACAGTCTCCAATTACAGGCCCATCAGCCTCACAAGCTGTCTATGCAAAACAGTGGAATGCATTATCAATCTTAGGAAATCATGAGTATAGAACGCTGTATGAATAACTAACAAATAAATGTTAAATGATGCTCTTTTGTTTTCTTTAGGTTCTGACACGTCTTCTATGTTCATCAAGTCCCCTTTTGTATTGGTACTGCGGCACCCTTTATGTACAAGGAAAGCACAAAACAAGCACAGCTGTTATACAAAATATGTCCACAAAACAGAATGAAGGTCTAGAAACACTGGGCTGTATTCAAACCAGAACACACCACTTCTATTTATCAATATTAGAGAAACTCCATCTTGATTTTATTGTTGACGTGATTATGCGGTGGACATTTCTCAGTTATCAATTTCGTGCTGTGTTCATTTTTTGCCTAGGTTATACTGTAATTGGGACAATCATGTTTTGTAACTGGCTTCCTTGGACATAAATTTCGAAACTTATGACATGATGAGCATATGTGAAAATATTTCCCTAGACATAATTTTTAAATATGAGAAAGCATTCCGTTTGTTGATGTGGCCTGAAAGAGGAACAAAGAATAGAAACACTGTTTACTTTCCATGCATGCCGTAAGAGATGACAAAGGAGGTTATGGGTTGGCTGTCGCGTCCCATATAGGGTCAAAATGATCCAGAAGCCATGCTGAAGTTGGATGTGTCCGGCTGAAAGACTCAGATATCGTAGCAAAGTTGGAAACCATGACACAACCCATTCACTTCTCTGGACTACATCCTGCTAATCTGCTGGAGTTTGAGAATGAGCGCAGAAGAAGAAATATGTACAAATATTTGTTTTTAAAATGTAGTTAGACAATTAAAAGTGTATTCTCTAACATGAACAATCTCTGGCTTCCGCATTTTGTTGGTATGAGTGTACTGCCACTTGCACTATATACTTTCCTCTACCACTATACAATCTTCACCACAGATATTGTACTAAATAAATGTACTTCACTTCTATAGAGACTTGCTAATCTCACTCAGACTCAGTAATCTCACTATCTTGAGTCATGGGAGCTGACAATCTGGCTGCCAAAACCAGCTGTTATCGTGCACCATACACTGTGCTGCAATAGTTCTGCAGGTTGTGGGGACTGAGATATATATAAGAGATATTGTTTGTCTTGTGTTTTTTTAATTCTCATTCAAACTCAGTATACACAGCCCGAAGTTGATCCCTCAATGAGTTGTTCAGATATTTCTCACAAGTCTCGAATTCATCTAATACCAGGATGCAACACGAGGTGTGACTTGACAATTTGCTAACCCTGGCTAGGAATAAGTAAAATACAAAATGAAAGTACCCAGTACTTTGCTCCACTAAGCACATCAAACTATCAACACACAGACAAATTAATGACAAACATCAACACACACAAATTAATCACATTAAACTATAGACACACAGACAAATTAGTCACATCAAACTATAGACACACAGACAAAATAATCACATCAAACTATAGACACACAGACAAATTAGTCACATCAAACTATAGACACACAGACAAAATAATCACATCAAACTATAGACACACAGACAAATTAGTCACATCAAACTATAGACAGACAGACAAAATAATCAGATTAAACTATCAACGCAGACAAATTAATCAGATCAAATTATAACATCTCCAAAGACTGATGTATCAGGCCATTGATGCAAATAAAATGGTGACAATGCACTTCAATTCTCTGGACTACATCCTGCTGAAAATCTAGTAGATCCATGGTCGTGTTACACAGGAGATCCAGTGGGAGTTTGAGAATAAACCTGAACAAGAAACTATCAACACAGAGACAAATCCAATTATTGACACTACGACAAATCACAGAAAATCCAATTATTGACACTACGACATTTCACAGAAAATCCAATTATTGACACTACAACATTTCACAGAAAATCCAATTATTGACACTACGACATATCACAGAAAATCCAATTATTGACACTACTACAAATCACAGAAAATCCAATTATTGACACTACGACAAATCACAGAAAATCCAATTATTGACACTATGACAAATCACAGAAAATCCAATTATTGATACTATGACAAATCACAGAAAATCCAATTATTGACACTATGACAAATCACAGAAAATCCAATTACCCGGGTATTGACACTACGACAAATCACAGAAAATCCAATTATTGACACTACGATAAATCACAGAAAATCCAATTATTGACACTATGACAATTTAATATACATACAAATTAATGAGGTAGAATTAAGAAAATGCAAAAAAATGGCAAATACAGTTAATACAATCTGCAAATAAAGAGAACATTTTGAGGTCGTGAATATTAGTCAATTGTACAATGTGAAGACGTACATAACGAAGGCAACATAGACAGAAGCATACATGATTAACAGTTGAGGTATGGACAAAAATAAAACATCAAGAATCCACATGTATTATAGAAGCAGTGGAAAAAAAAATATAGTATCTTGTGCTGTATATTAAACAAGTATTTGTTTGTGGTGGGCAGTGGCACTGCTCTTGGATGGAACAAGTCACAGAATCTCACACAACTTCTGTGACTGTTGTTTAGTTATGCTACAAACTCAATTATAACAGTTAACATCAAATTTTACACTGTCCAGATACACTCAGGTAATATCAAATTTCTTATTGTCTAGATACACTCAGGAAAGGTCAAATTTCATACGGTCGACACAGGTAAAATCAAATTTCATACTGTCTACACACACTCAGGTAAGATCAAATTTCATAAGGTTTAGACACATGTAAGATCAAATTTCATACTGTCTAGACACACTCAGGTAATATCAAACTTCACATTGTCTAGACACACTCAGATAATATCAAACTTCACATTGTCTAGACACACTCAGGTAATATCAAACTTCACATTGTCTAGACACACTCAGGCAATATCAAACTTCACATTGTCTAGACACACTCAGGTAATATTAAACTTCACACTGTCTACACTCTGGTAATATCAAACTTCACACTGTCTAGACACACTCAGGCAATATCAAACTTCACATTGTCTAGACACACTCAGGTAATATCAAACTTCATACTGTCTACACTCAGGTAATATCAAACTTCACACTGTCTAGACACACTCAGGTAATTTCACACTTCACACTCTAGACACACTCAGGTAAGATCAAACTTCACACTGTCTAGACACACTCAGGTAATATCAAACTTCACACTGTCTAGACACACTCAGGTAATATCAAACTTCACATTGTCTAGACACACTCAGGTAATATCAAACTTCAGTCTAAATTTTATTACAAAGAATAACAAATGGCTCCATTATTAATGGGAAAAAAATATCAATAAACAAATTATAAATGGCACAACATATCATAAATGGTTTAAAATCTATCAAAAAAATGCACAAATGCCATATTCTATCATCAATGGCTAACAATCATAAATGAAACCATCTATTATAAACAACACAAATTTTATCATAGACTATGTAAATGACATGAAAACATGTCATAATAACAATCATTCATGACAAAGTTCAACATAGATATGGCAGCATAGTGAGTGTACACTGGGGTTCATCTTTCATTCACTTCACAAGATACTAAATCTCACCATTCCACATTTCATTTGGCAGCCAACAATCACCACCAGTCCATATTTCTCAACCATAAAATGTCTGTAAATTTGTTATGCATATAAATTTGATATTGTTATGTACCTATTGATGCACATAAAGTTTTAAAACAAATTTAAACACGCATGAAGAGAAGTACAGGGAATTCTAAACATGTATATTGTAGTCGATTTATGGAAGCTAACCAACATAGGCAAATATATTAGCACACAGTGTACAAGTTTACTTTATCATGTCAGTGTACTGTACAAGTTTACTTTATCATTTCTGTGTACTGTACAAGTTTACTTATCATGTCAGTGTACTGTACAAGTTTACTTTATCATGTCAGCGTAATGTAAAAGTTTACTTTATCATGTCTGTGTATACATTTACTTTCTTTATCGTGTTGTGTAAATATTTACTTATCAGGTCAGTGTACACATTTACTTATCAGGTCAGTGTACAAGTTTACTTTATCATGCCTGTGTACTGTAAAAGTTTACTTAATTAAATCAGTATACAAGATACTTAATCAGGACAGTGTACAAGTTTACTTTATCATGCCTGTGTACTGTAAAAGTTTACTTAATTAAATCAGTATACAAGATACTTAATCAGGACAGTGTACAAGTTTACTTTATCATGCCTGTTTACTGTAAAAGTTTACTTAATTAAATCAGTATACAAGATACTTAATCAGGACAGTGTACAAGTTTACTTAATTAAATCAGTATACAAGTTTACTTAATTAAATCAGTATACAAGATACTTAATCAGGACAGTGTACAAGTTTACTTAATTAAATCAGTATACAAGATACTTAATCAGGACAGTGTACTTTAGCAGACCAATGTACAGTGTACATGTTTAATCAGGCTAGCTGTATACAAGCATACATTACCGGCACATCTGTGTATAGATGCACATATTGGCTATGACGGACGATTTATATATGTGGATAATTTATAAATTAACAAATGGGTAGTGATATGGTACATATGTCTGATACAGAGATAGTTTAGTATGGTGCATATACCAGGCATGTTCAAATGAAACCCGTCCAAGGTGGTTTATTACAAGATTAGGAAATCTACATCAGCAGCTGTGCTATAAGTAAAGTAATTATTTGGGAACATTTATGCACCTGAAGTCATCAGAAGTTACCATAGGCATTCAAACATGATCCCACTGTCTAGGTAGATGGTAAATTC
Source organism: Meghimatium bilineatum (assembly GCA_034231615.1). Lineage (NCBI taxonomy): Eukaryota > Metazoa > Mollusca > Gastropoda > Stylommatophora > Philomycidae > Meghimatium > Meghimatium bilineatum. The sequence continues at coordinate 5,062,129 of CM067305.1, read as the reverse complement.
AGACATGCATCCCACTGTCTGGGTAGATGGTAAATTCAGACATGCATCCCACTGTCTGGGTAGATGGTAAATTCAGACATGCATCCCACTGTCTGGGTAGATGGTGAATTCAAACATGCATCCCACAGTCAGGGTAGATGGTGAATTCAAACGTGCATCCCACAGTCAGGGTAGATGGTGAATTCAAACATGCATCCCACAGTCAGGGTAGATGGTGAATTCAAACGTGCATCCCACAGTCAGGGTAGATGGTGAATTCAAACATGCATCCCACAGTCAGGGTAGATGGTGAATTCAAACATGCATCCCACAGTCAGGGTAGATGGTGAATTCAAACATGCATCCCACAGTCAGGGTAGATGGTGAATTCAAACGTGCATCCCACAGTCAGGGTAGATGGTGAATTCAAACGTGCATCCCACAGTCAGGGTAGATGGTGAATTCAAACGTGCATCCCACAGTCAGGGTAGATGGTAAATTCAAACATGCATCCCACAGTCAGGGTAGATGGTGAATTCAAACGTGCATCCCACAGTCAGGGTAGATGGTGAATTCAAACATGCATCCCACAGTCAGGGTAGATGGTGAATTCAAACATGCATCCCACAGTCAGGGTAGATGGTGAATTCAAACGTGCATCCCACTGTCTGGGTAGATGGTGAATTCCGTCCTAGAAGAAGGTTGCTCACTGAACCATTTGGTTACCGCAGTCATAATATCTTCATCGGAGTGGAATCGTTGTCCCTGTAGAACCTCCTACGGGTCCAAATAAATGAAGTCATATGGTTACAGATTGAGGCTGGATGTTGCAGAACTTCTCTTGTCCATGTTAACGTTTCCTGTACACTTTCATGATGTTGGCGAGAATTTTCATGCAACAGATTGACACTGCGTGACAACATGTCAGGTCACTTATTCTTGATGGCTGTGCGCAGCCTGTCTAGTGTGTTCTTGTAGCAGATAGCATTGATGTTCATACTAGGTTCTTGATGGATGTTTGTTTCCATTGCAAACTGGTTGCTGTGTTGAATGGCTCACAGTGGTGACACCACAATTCGTCAATTGCCACTATTCACAACAGAAATGTATCACCCTCCATATGGTTGTGCTGTAAATGGTTCAAACTTTGCCCAATTCATTATTCCTTATGGTGGTCAGTCAAGCATGTCACCCACTGAGACCATACCTACCAATACTAATTTCTTCCAAACCATCATTAATTAAAAAACTGCCCCTAATGGCACAGAATTCATCAGCTAGTAAAGGCAAATTCTGGCAATGGTCAATCAATATTGCTGCATCCATCTTGGGGATGATTTCTTCTGTTACATGTGCCTGACCTGGCCACGGAATATCACTTGTATAAGTTATTATTTGAAGCCATGTTGCACTGTCTCTATTTTATTTATTTTACAAGAAGACCTACTTGCCCTTGTAATACGAATACGGATGTTACATGTTTGTGTTACTGAAGATACTTCAGTACTTGTACGGGACGTTCATTATTTAATAGTTCTTGTCTCGATTGGTCCGTTCTCAGTGAATTAAGTACACAGTTTGAATGTCTTGATAAAATCGTTTCTTTTTTTGGGGATGTGGTTAGTCGAGTATAGAAAAACCTGTTTACTGGAGGTGCAAGGTGATTCGGTGCCGCTAGAACAGACCTAGTTCAATTCCTGTTAGTCTCAAGAATTTTACATCAGTGATGACATCTTCATGCTCCTCACTTGCTGGTATAGGTGACACAGCAAGGGTGGATTTCATTTGATCACACCTCATCTCAGATATAAACAAAATAGTTGTGCTGTGGGTAGTATATATAAGGTAGCTTAAAAAAGTTTCATGAATTAGATTATATTGAAATTAGTAACAACAGAATTATGTACACTACATTTCCTTCAAGATAGTTCCCTTTAGCCGCTAGATACTTTTGTCAATAGCTGCTGCAAACATTTATGGAATCCATTTCTTTGTTACTTCTCTTAATAATCTTGTCGCATTGGTGATATCATCATTGAATTGCTGTCCTTTCAGTGCCAATTTTGGTCGAGAGAACAAGCAAAAATCAGCTGCTGCACGGTCGGAAGAATATGGAGGCTGTTCCGAGGTATACATTGCACTTTTCGAGGTACTGTTTTACCAGTAGGAGGTCGATGTACTGGCGCATTATCAAACTTTTTTTTCCCTCCATTTTTCTGGTTGTTTTTCTTCCGAATGCATCTCTTAGACGATGGAGGATACCAACGTACATTTCCTTGTTATTGTCTTTCCAGAAAATCATAGAATTTGACATTTGTTCAATCAAAGACATTTTTAACTCTGACGATGAAACTAGAACAATACACAAACATCTATATCTTCTCTTCTATAGTATATGTGAAGGTCACGTCTGCCATGTCCTCACCAATTTCTAAGCGTATAATCTCAATAACATCATCTTTCATTCAAACACTGGTTGACTATACCTGAAACTGTTTGAAGCTACCTCATATATCTGATATAAAGAAACAGCTGTGTTTATATATATCCGATACAAATAAACAGTTGTGTAGTTTATATATCTTAAATTCAAGTTACCTGATAAACTTATAACTTGTATGGGTACCATACATCATATCTTCAATGTATACAATAAATCCCTGACAATTTCATGCACAATAGAAATTAAAACATAAATAAAATTCATGGCCATTATATGTTAAACAAATAGAAATGTAGAAAAGTTGCCTGTGAACTGCCGCACATCTTCGACATTAGCTGCATGTTTAAACAGTTGCATAAAATCTCAGACATCACGTGAACACTTCAGCTGAGAAACAGACACCCATGTTACATGTTTTGTAATTGTGAAGAGATGTATTTATACCGGAATGTGCTGGGAAAATGGTAACGCCATTGATGTTATGACCAAAGTGTTTATATCTGACTGCTGAGGGAAAGCAAGAAAAGAACAAGTTGAGGTTCAGTTATAGTTTTAAAAACATTAGTTATAGATTCAGTTATAGTCTTAAAACTCAGTAATAGATTTGGCTATAGCTTAAAAAATAATCTTTAAAATATTTAATTCCTATATTTGAAAATGAAAATTGAGAGCATGAATCTTCTGTCGGCTCAATATGAGAAAATGTGCATTGTTTTCATTTACACAGACAAATAGGATTTCCTGAACTTACAAGATTTCATTAAAGAATGATATAGAAAATGAATGTGTTTTCTTTGTGTACTATTCGATAAACAGATTTCTTCCTGAAAGCAATGGCAAACTACATGAGTAATGTGGGTAGTACAATACTAGAAAACAGACAAGCTAAGATATAGAAAGCAGGACCCATATTCCACAAAACATATTAGTTCCATAGTGATACTATATGACATGCGTCAACACACACACAGAGTCCTCCCGAACAATTTCTATCATGATACAAACAAGAGTGAAAAGATCATGGCCTGTCCATGATTTTATTTGTCTTCCTCTGCTTCTTCCATCTCTGATTTTTCCACAGGATCATTTTTGACATGGTATCATGTTTAGTTATATTTCCAAACCATGCAAGTTCTCATTGTTTTACTATTGAAAGCAGTGATTCCTGTGAACCTGTATACGTCTTTATTTTTCTTTCTTGTGTATACATTTATCTTTTGTTCTCTATAGGAGATGTGCAGAGCTTGTCTATAATATTTGAATTTTGAAGGTCTGTATTGATTTCTTCATGTCTGCAGTGAGTGTCCAACTATCTCAACCATACAACATAATAGAAAGCATTAGTGAGTTATAAATTATAATCTTTACTCCAACACTGATATTGCTTTTTCCTATTAAATCTAGCTTTGAACACGGCAGCTAAGGCCATCGTTAGTAGAGTATTATCAGAACGGGTAAGATATTTGGAAATACTACAACCAGATCTATTTATAAGAAGTGATAACAACCTATGATAAAGTAATATTGTCACTGATTACTAATATAACTAAAAAATAGTACAAATATTGTCACTTATTACTATTGTAACTATAAATATCACAATTAATTTCAATGAGAATGACTAAAAATAAAGGAACAATGACTTTTTCTCACGTTATGGTCCATTAGGTACCTTTATCAAGAAACAACGAACTAGAAATAAACGCACAAAACTGTCCATACAATGAGTTGGTCTTACAGCCACATCTCATTGTATTTGAAGAAAGAAAAGCACAAACATGTTTAGTTATAAACAATAGTAGTTACCATATGAATTTTACGCACCATTGACAGACAAAAAACAAACAAGGTTTGTGTTTATTTCTAGTTCATTGTTTCTGGATAAACTATTGGACCCCGTAACGTGAACACATTCTTGCTCCTTTATGTTTTATATTTCCCATGCACATTATTTTTTTCATATTTATTTGTTATATTAGTTATCAGTGACAATAATACTTTATCAGAGGTTGTTATCACTTCTTATGTTTGTTACTGCGGCACACTCTGCATTGCCAGATATCCTCTGACAGTTTTGTTACTGCGGCACTCTCTGCATTGCCAGATATCCTCTGACAGTTTTGTTACTGCGGCACTCTCTGCATTGCCAGATATCCTCTGACAGTTTTGTTACTGCGGCACTCTCTGCATTGCCAGATATCCTCTGACAGTTTTGTTACTGCGGCACTCTCTGCATTGCCAGATATCCTCTGACAGTTTTGTTACTGCAGCACTCTCTGCATTGCCAGATATCCTGAGTTTTCTTACTGAGGCACTCTCTGCATTGCCAGATATCCTCTGACAGTTTTTTTATTATTTATATCTCTTTATACTATGCTATCTGCACCTGGATTTGATGGCTGATCCAATCTTTTATGTTGTCTGCCCATCATCCTGACAACAATCTTCTGATGACATAGCATGACCTATCATCTCAACAGAACAGAATAAGATAATTATCACCCTATAGAGATACTATATTAGAAACTGGGAAAGACCTGCTGGTAAAATTTGGTTTGAATGAGATTGTCAATTTAAGAATCATGATTATCTTGAATCATGACTCACTGTAACGTGATACTCTGACCTAGTACCCATAGCTACCATAATAATAATTATATTAATAAAATCCATAACAAGTCAGGGTTTTAGGGGTGTCACATTGAGACATAACCCGCCAGGGTCGTAGTTGTGTCACATTGAGACATACCCGCCAGGGTCGTAGTTGTGTCACATTGAGACATACCTGCCAGGGTCGTAGTTGTGTCACATTGAGACATACCCGTCAGGGTCGTAGTTGTGTCACATTGAGACATAACCCGCCAGGATTGTAGTTGTGTCACATTGAGACATAACCTGCCAGGGTCAAAGTTGTGTCACATTGAGAAATTTGATGCAGAAAATTCTCCACACATCTCTATCCTCTATCATCCTGATGACTTTAAAAATGTACACCTTTGTCTAGTCCTTGATATTATCCAGCCATGTCTTGTTCTGACCACCTCATTTTCCTCCACCATATCTTGAACATCTCGTGATCAGGGAATGTTTCACCATATGCCCGTACCACCAGAGTTTATGACACTTAATGATAGTTAACAGTGGTTCTAATAATTAACTTAAAACTCATAATTATTGTCTCACAATGACAATTCAGTGGGGCAGTTTGAATACAATGGTACCAAAATCATCTCAGAAACTCCCAAACTGAAATGGCCACAGAAAAACACAGCTGTTTTGGCGTGTCATTTTACCAAAATAGCTACCATAATACAAACATATAAATAATTGACATTTCATATTTGAAAGCCTTCTCCTTAGGAGTAATTATTAACATCATGACATATATAACATGTCTGACGTTTCACAACTGAAACCAAAAATAATCTTCACAGAATGTATCAACACATTTCATATAAAACATTTCTCCTATATATGAAGAGTACCACACTATACAATAAACAATGTAATTCTAAAATAACAACTGGCTTTGAAAATGCATCTGTATGAGTCTCTATAGTATTAAATGTTGTGGTATTAGATAGTGTAGATACTTAGAACAAGTGCCAGTACATTTAATATGCATACATCACTATTTTCTGTGTCTGTTCTGTTACAAATTATTAACATTTCAATTGTCCAGCTATTCAAATCTCATCATCATGAATGACCACAAATTATTGAGTGTTACAGTGATTCTGATTGCTTTTTGTTTATTAGACACACTGATATCTCTACATTGATGGTTTTTATTTTTTAATAGATGCATATTTTTAATTATAATAAACCTGATGTTTCTTAACACTTTACAGACATATTGCCATTATAAAATCCTTGGTGACCAGATTTGACAACTGTCGAAACTGTTATAGGCCTATTTCTATAAATACAGCAACCAAGCAAGTGTTACTACTAAAAATAGCTCACCTTGGATAGTATTTTCTAATATGAAGACATCTATGAGATACAGTCGTTAGACATCGTTTATGAGTGCTAATCATACATAAATCAAATTTTGCAAAAGTGGAATTTTGTGATATAATAGAAAATAATTAAAAAATCTAGGCCTAGCATTATAATAATTAAGATTCCGTTTCTGAAATAATTCTGGGCTATAATTCTAAATAATTCTCTCGGGCTAGGTCGATTGTATACAGATTTTTAAAAGCAACAATGTCAATTTATAACAAATTCACGAACACCCTTGGTAATGGGAGATAAGTACGCTCTGGATTGCTGGTCCGCAACATGTTAAATAATTTATTTATATCCTACAATTGTGCTCTACACAAAATAAAACCACAAAAAAAAATATTATGCCATCGGTACTTTATCAACAAATTATTCCATGGAAACTCATGTAGACACATTTTCAAAGTTGGATGTTTTTTTAGGATCATATACCCGATAAACAATGTCAAATTCATTTCAAATCAATCATAAAATTTGTAGTAGATTTCATACATTACAATTTTATATGGTATATTTTTCTATAATAAGCATATCAGGTACACAAAATGTTTCTATAGATGGAATAATGAATAAGTGGATACCATAGGAACCAACACATGATGAATAAACAAGAAAAGTTACATGAATCTGCTCATGCACAATTGTATACTGACCTGAGGATTGACACCAGAGAACATACAAGTCCACCATCATGTGCCAATTAAATTGAAAACATCAAAATATATATTTTGTGTGGTAACTTGAGGCATGCAGCAGGGGTAACGGTTAAATCACAAGTTCATTTTTCTTGAAGAGACAAATGATAAGATTGTAAACAAAAAGTAAAAACATAGCCAAATTAGATAAAGTACAAACATTTTAAAAAAAATTACATTCATAAAACACCAAGTGAAAACCAAAATGAGAAGAGAAAAAAAACAGTGAAAACCACAAGCAAGCAATATAGGACACAAGACAAAATCAAACAATATAGGAAAGTAGAAAAAATTAAGCAATATAGGACAAGACAAAATCAAGAAAGATAGGACAGATGATAAGCAATATAAGACAGATAGAAATATTTGTTATGCTGTATTTGCTTTTGTCTTCTGCCTTGTATTGCTTGCTTGTCTGTCTATCATCCACTCATAACCCATCAGTATCGTAGGGGGTACTACACTGGATCCATCAATACACACACAAAGTCCGTCAGCGACTTTTATCTTTAATGATGCAGACAAGTGTGGAAATAATCTTGACTGGTTTAATCTTGTCTGCCTATGATTTTCTTTTTCCTACTCTGCTTCTTCCATCCTCAACTTTTCCCTGCAGGATTATTTGTTATTTTTTGACAGGGAATCAAATCGGTTTACATATTGAAACCATGCATATGTATTTATGCAGGTGGCATGTTCCTCTGTATAGACGCTCTGAACTCCTGATGATTCTGGGTGAACTAATACTAGCATGGGCATGCTTAAACAATCTGGGATGTCTCTTATCCCTGAGGAGCGAGGTAGCCTAGTAGTTGATAGTGAGTTTGCTGCCTATCACAAGGTTACAGCATGCCAGGTTCAAAACCACGTCCGGACAACAACAAAATCTGGGTCGTGATTTCTCGCCTGACAAGACCATTTCTCCAGTCGACCCAGCTGAAAATGGGTACTTGACAAATGGGGCTGGAGAAGGTTGATACGGCAAGGAAGGGAACTGGTCACCCCACCTAATTAGATCTCCTAATAGTTGCTGTGGCTTAGCACATGAGGGGTTATCTTCATTCCCGATGGCAAGTTCCTGCCGTGGGACACCTACTACCAAGCCCATGAGGGCAAGAGTTCAAACCCTTCTCTCCCTTTTAGAAAAGCAGCACATGACTAATACTGGTAAACCCACCCCCAATGGCTTTCCTCAAAAAAAAAACCTCACAAAAATGAAGGAATTACCTACGTGATCATGGAAATAACCTTTTTAAAAGGCAACTGCCACCCCCCCCCCCCACTGAAAACATATCTACTGACTTCCCAGCAACCACTCCTTGCATTATACTTTGCACTATTCATTTTTTCATGCAAATACCACACATAAAGAAAATATAAACAGTAGGACAGATAACCATAAAAGCAAGACACGTCAGACAGTCAAGACAAACAGTTACTAATAGCACAGTTTCAAAATATCAACATGACAACAAAAAAGCAGATATCGCAGCTCCCTGAGACGACCTGAGTACAGTTGTCGGCACGACCATACACTGGTGGAGTAATCTCCATAAATGCAATGAGTTTCACAACGAGAGGACAATAACAAAACATCATCAGATTACCTTTCCTCGCAGAAATGTTTGAATGTTGTAACTTTGTAAGTACACCATTTGTTAAATATAGCTGATTTATCAATGACTTATTCTTGACATGATTACAGATACACACTAGCATCACAGTTGACAGAAAGCATATTTATGTTGCAACACTTGGTAGACTCTGTTATACAAAACTTATGTAGCGCAGACATCACAAAAACATCTCTGTATCTGTTCTATACTATAGAGAAAACATTCTAGTTGTATTCAATATGAGCATATTGGCCTTTCATATTTTATTTTAATCAAATAATGTTTATGTCTGAGCATATGAAACTGATCGCAGTAGAAGAAGAACATCAAAGGTTCTGTCATCACTGCCCGTTTTCCTACAAAGAAGTGCAAGGAGGTGCTTGTGTGGTAAAGCCAGCATACCCTTGCTGTTCACAGAGGTTTGTACAGGGTGAGTTCAAAAAAAATTACATTCAACAGAATCCTCACAGGGAGCAAAACCCTGTATTTCACATGCGAGACATGCGCTCTAATCTCTCAGTCATGCGCCATAAAATAAAAGTTATAGTCTTGGAAATTTCTGTGGATCTAAACAAACACAAACAACTTCAAGGTGAAGCTCACATAGATCAGCAGACCACACATTTATGCATTGTTAGCCAAATATATCAGTGGACCACACATTTATGCATTGTTAGCCAAATATATCAGTGGACCACACATTTATGCACTGTTAGCCAAATATATCAGCGGACCACACATTTATGCATTGTTAGCCAAATATATCAGCTGACCACACATTTATGCAACACCAGCCAAATTACACATATACACACACACACATATGCATATATATACCCAATATTACAAAATTAATGGCATATTTATAATAGAGATGATTATATTGTCCTAAAATAAAGTTATTTTTGTCTGTAAAATATATATGAACAATAAATAAATAATATACCACCACAGTCAGGTGTCTAGCTCCATTGGTGCAAATAAATTACAACTAATTTCCATTCTTTGCACTACAGCCTGCTGAAAATCTAGTAGGACCATTGTCCTGCTACAAGAGAGACCAAATGGGAGTTTGAGAATGAACACTGAAGAAGATGAATGTTGTGTTAACTGGACTATACAGTCATGTCATGCGATGTATTCTCTCCAGAACGTTGTCTTCCCAATTAACTCCTTGAACTCTTCTCTGTCTTGGGCGATGCGGCTTTGCATTTTCCAAAGACGTCTTCATGTTATCTTTAATGTCATCAGTCCATCATCTTCTTGGTCTGCCCTTTCTCCTCCTCCCAGGTGATTCATCCATTGGAAATTTCTAGGCACAATATTCCTGTAGCATTTACTTGTCATATAATTCTTGATTAGGAACGTTACAGTACTGGGGGTATTCCCATAACAGTTCTCTGGTGCATCCACCATCTCTCGCTCTCTATTTGCTAAACCCTTTAATGCCTTTCAGCGTCAGGTGTAGAAGAGTTTTCTGGAGGTGGCCCTCGTGTGTGCTGAGTATATTGTGGAGTTTGCCACCTCTTTTATTTCTGTGGTTCATCGTTTTCATAGTCTGCCTGTAGATCTGCTTTCACTATAACTGTGTAGCATAGCTTGTTATGGTATGCTGTCTAGTGGTAATCTTGTTTTTGATGTGTGCAAACCATTTGATCTGTTGGCTCTTAATATACTCCAAGATTGGGGCGGTGCCAGTTCTTTGTCTAATGTCCTCATTTCTCACTGTCTCTTAGCAATATGCCTAGGATTCTGCGCAAGCATGCCATTTCAGCTGTCATTATATATCTAATGGTGTATAAACTCAGTGTACCAGTCAGTTGTTGGTTGTGCGTTCTTCTGATCTCTTCGAAGCGACAGTTTCTTCCCTTTGCCATTATCAATACCATTTCCATCATTCTCTGAACATAAACATTGCATCTTTCAGCCTACCTTTTTTCAATTTGTCAATCAATCAAGTGCTATTATGATCGACATAAGTGACCTTGTTTCTCCACAACTCTCTGTCTTGTGTTGTTAATAAGTTCAGCTGGTGATATTTTTGAGTATGCCACAGTGACAACACATACAATCATTTCTCTCTGTATCTACCTCTGTCTCTTCTCCCTTTGATCTTTCCGCTGGTTACTAAATGTTCCGGTTTTGCTCTTCTCATCACATGTCCTAAAAATCTAAACTGTCTGCTTCAAATTTTTGCTATAATTTTTTTTTTTACTCCAGCATTTCTAAGGGCTTCTACATTCGTTTTCTTGAAACTCCGTGGAATTTTCATCATTCTTTTCACAACTCAGTTGTCTCCATCTCACACTGAGCTCTTGTTTACCGTCCATGCTTCACATACATGAAGAAGAATTGGTTCAATATAACATCCTAGCACTTGAATTTGTATGTGCATTGAAACTACAACATTGCATAGAATGTTTCTCTTATTACTGATCTCTTAATGTTGTTACTTGTTATAACACATCCACAGATGATAGATTTCAGTTTAGCATATGTCTGTTTTAACAACACATCCACAGCTGATAGATTTCAGTTTAGCATATGTCTGTTTTAACAACATATCCACAGCTGATAGATTTCAGTTTAGAATATGTCTGTTTTAACAACACATCCACAGATGATAGATTTCAGTTTAGCATATGTCTGTTTTAACATTTGGTGAAACTGCGTAAACTTGTATGGTTTGGATATGTAATGAGACACAACTCGCTTTATATAATTATTTTGCAAGGAACAGTCCAGGGTGGAAGGTGGAGAGGACAGAACATCCTGGATTGATAACATCAAGGAATTGTCTGGGAGTGATTATTCAACACTCCTCCGAATGGCTGAGGATAGAGTTGTTTAAAGAGCTTTTTGTGCTGATGTATCCAGTGCGTCACTCCTGCGATCCTGATGGTTATGGGTCTTATTATTAAAATAATGTCAATAAGAATATAGAAAAAACAAGATCTTGCCATCACATAGAACAAACTGGTGCAAAATTTCAGATGTAAACTGAAGAGAACTTTCTACTGTCAACTCTCTCATGAGGGTCAGTGACTTGATTGATTAATATGCTTACCTGTCTGTTGTTCGTCCATTACAAGTAATGATGACCATAAAAACATCCACTTTATAAAATTCAGTTAAGAGTTATGTCCTCAACTATGAGTTCGTAGATGGATAGTAAGTCCTATGCTGGCTGTCCTTGGACAATTTGGGCATGGATGACCACTGTTGATGTTTGATCTACCTGTAACTTTCTAACTACTCTCCGCTGCTGCATTTCTCCCCTTTTCACAACATTTGATGCCTTTTTTGACTGTAGAGTGCCATGTAGCTCTATTTCATGTAGCATATTTCTATGTATCATGTCAAAGACTTTCAGTGAGGTCTTAACGAGTATATGCATGTACCGTTCAACAGATTGCTATAACAACAGAATCAAAACTGAAGCTATGAAACTACAGTAGAAAATGCATCACATTTGGCTGCACTGACTTTAATGGTAATTGCAGCTCTCTTCTAATGTAACCACATATTTATAAAGAACAATTCAGCTGTGTAAAAATTAGGAAACCTAGGAACAGGAAACATAGTTGCCAGAAAGTAGGTAAGAAAAAGTGAGTTTCTATATAGGCATGACACAATCAGTTTCTAATGTAGGCATGAATAAATTAAATTTTTAAGTATGGAAAAGTGAGTTTCTAAGTAGGTATAGAAAAGTGAGGTTCAATGTAAGTATGAAAAAGTGAGTTTCTAAGTAGGTATGAAAAAATGAGTCTAAGTAGGCATGAAGAAGTGAGTTTCTAGGTAAGCATGAAGAAGTGAGTTTCTAGGTAAGCATGAAGAATTCAAAAAAGTGAGTTTCTAAGTAGATATGGAAAAGTGGGTTTCTAGGTAAGAGCATCGAGAAGTGGGTTTCTTGGTAAGAATGGAAAAATGGATATCTATGTAAGTATAGAAAAGTAAGTTTCTAGGTAAATATTGCAAAATGGGTTTCTAAGCAACTATCGTTTCTCAGCAACTATGTAAGCATGGAAAAGTAAGGTTCAAAAAATGCAAGGAAAGGTGACGTTCCATTATGACTGCATAATTCATAGTGAGAAATTTGTGTTTGTCTATGACTTGAAGACTTAAAACAATTCTAAGTAAGAATTCTAAAATTCTAAGTAGAAGTCCAGAGTTCTAGGCTGCTTATGGCTTTATCAATGCAGTATAAGTTGATGAAGTCAATAACAAGAAACAACGGATTAGTAAGAGATTAACACCAACTTATGGTGTGGCAAGGGTTTTTATGGCAGGGCATACAAACATATACAAATATTTGAAGCTGATGATAGATAATAATGTCACCACAGCCTCTTATTTCTTAGCGAAACAGCTATAAATGTAATTAAAATAGCTGTAAATGTAGTGACAGCTGTAGTGAAAATAGCTGTATTTGTAATGAAAACAGCTGCAATTGTAATAAAAGCTGTAATTGTAATGAATACATCTGCAATGGTAAAGAGAACAGCTGTAATTGTAATGAAAACAGCTGTAATTGTAATGAATACAGCTGTAATTGTAATGAATACAGCTTACAAAATTGCTATCAAACATTTTATAACACTGTTTTAACATTTGGCAAAATTGCTTTCCTGAAACAATGAACGGAACCTGCTACCCTGAGACATATGAACAAAAACGTATATCCTCAAACAATTGACAAAGCTGCTATTGTGACAGATTCCGTAAATGGGTTTCCCTGAAATTAGTTAAACCACTAAAGAAACACACGATGCTGCAATAAATGTCTACACAACACACACACATATTTGTGAAGACAACCAAAACTTGCTGCTATTACATAGGCAAACTATGCATACAGAATGACAATCTGCTGTAGTAATGTATATGACAAACTCTTCAACATAAATCTTGTGGTGTACTTGAACCAACAGCATATAGATGAAACAATGGGTACTAGGATAGGATGTGTATCAGAAACATAGACAATATTCTGACCAGGTTTCCATAGATGACAGAGGGAATATCCCCTTCAGTAGTTGGAATGTCCTAGATGAGATCACAGTTCGATAATTGTGTATCGTTATTTAACCCCTTAGCTGCGGAGGTGTTCTTAACCCCTTAGCTGCGGAGGTGTTCTTAACCCCTTAGCTGCGGAGGTGTTCTTAACCCCTTAGCTGCGGAGGTGTTCTTAACCCCTTAGCTGCGCTGAGTAAAAAGTATATATTGTATCTACAGTGCGGGGAAATTTCAAGGGCTGTTAAATATTTTTCCTCTACCAATTTGCCCACTACATTCTGATATAAAAGAATTGGAATGTAGACCTATTATTATTGAAGGCATATAACACTAGGCCTATAATCTAACTTATGAATTTTTGAATAATGTTTATTTATATATTATGTAGGAGATATGAAAACCTTACTATACATTCGTCTCGCAAAATAAACATTATGTAAAACAAATAGATCTAATCATAATAACCCGTTTTATTTCAGACGCAAAGTTTTTCCTACCAACGCTTCTCAGCATATTTATTTGTCACATCACAAATATCTGGTATAATAGTATCATGTAATACACATTCAAAGATTCTGAAGACGTTTGCATGATCAATGTTTTGAATCTTAACCTTTAGGGCTCTGGATTAAATTGAGAAATTTCTCCCCTGGGCCTGGATTCTTTTTGGAAAATTTGCGTTATTGATGGTGAGTGTTTTGAAAACGCAATAACTTTTTTGTTTTAGAAGATATTTCAATAATTTTTGCACGTGTAAATAAAGGAGTGAATAGTGAATATAATCGTGTTTTTGTTGTTGTTGTGTGTGTGATATTACAGTTGTGAGCAAGTTGTAAAGTTGAAAATTTGGGGGGGAAACGGAAAACGCCATTTTCAAAATCACAAATATATCTTCTTGACGACCCTAATACATGAGCAATGTGTGGCAACATTGATAAAATCCTCATAAATATCTATACTTATTGTATATGTATTGTTTTATATCCAAACTAATATAATATGAACAAAAAAAAACTAATAAAACATGAAGAAATCGCATATAATGTCCATCCGGTCAACACTAGGTCTATGCCGACACGCAACGTAATTATTGTCCATGCACACATGTGGCACCCATGATACATATTATTTTTGTGTTTTTGAATGAATACAAAAACATTCTTATCAAATAACAACATATTAAACACAAAAAACAACAATTAGAACATGTAGTCACGATCACTTACCCATGCCACGCGGTAATCAATTTGATAGTAAAATACTGCAGAAAATGGCTGAAGTCGCTCTAGAAATATATTGACAAATTCAACCAGCTTTCTCTCACTTACAATCGTAATGAGTACAGGAATTTGACCTTTAAACTGTGACGTATTCCTAGCTTCGTTTGGCGGGATTTATACGTCATCTGTTCATTACTTCGTGAAGTTCCGTACTCGGGAATCAGGCGATATCGTATGGTGAGTGACCTCGCCCGCAGACACAACAGGGCGTGTCCTCCGGGTGCGTGACCTCGCCTGCAGAGTCGTACAGGTTAAACTATTATTGACAGAAGACAAAAATGTTTACCTTACCCCGCATCATGAATTTGAAACACGTGGTCTACAGATTACTGAATCTTATTCTATATCCTCTGAATCACGAATAAATGCTATCACATCTCAAATTAACACTTTTTAAATCACTTTCTACATCTGATAAACTAATGCTAGAACTATCAGAAAAACTTTCTCCCAAAAGCGCATAAATCTCTTCTTATTCTTCTTCATCGTTCATTCTCAAACTCCTGCTGGATCTCCCTTGTAGCAAGAACATTGTCCTACTAGATTTCTAGCAGGATGTAGTCCAGAGAATGGAAATGCGTTGTGCTGCCGTTTTATTTGCGCCAATGGCCCGGCACATCCATCTTCAGTGGAACATAAATCTCTGCATTGAATTTTCGCTTCAACATATTTGTAGGCCTAGATACTGTGGTTAGAGAAAAAAATTACTGCTGTGTCCACTGACAAAATTTCAAATGAAATGTACACGCATGCTCAATTTCAAAGCCTCGATTTGGAATTGACCTGTAGGTAGCTTGCACTAGCCAATCAGATTATTTTATAACATTGAGGGGCTTTCTGGGAGAAAATATACATATACTTAAACACGCGCACCAATTGGTGATTACCGCAACTCGTATAAAATTTTTCTTCGTATCGGATGCTTCCGCAGTTCCTCATCGTATCCTTAAGGATACCTCAGCAGCTAAGGGGTTAATATATAAATTATTACATCAGTCTAGATCAGTGTTTCTCAACCTTTTTTGTACCATGCCCCACTTAAGTCTTTCTAAAATTATGATGTCCCCCTATGTAACATAAATATATTTTTTATATTAAAAAATTGAATTATTCCCTAATGAAACCTAATTACAACTTGTTCGAATTGCTCCTATGTGGGGCATGGGTCCCACGTTGGGAAACACTGGTCTAGATGATGTCACTGCACGATTGTCACTAATTGTGTAGTGTTATTTAATATGTAAATTATTACATCAGTTTTGTCGATCCAGTAACGGGAGTACATACGCACTCGTAGGGTTGGTATTAGCATTAGCAATTTGTAAGTAACTGGACATGTATTCATGCAGATCCAGATATGCTGGACCAAAATATCAATGTAAAATAATCACATAACTTATTCATGTTCTCTAGCTGAAATCACACACAAAAACATGTTTATTATTTGAAAAAAAATAGCAAAATACATACCATAAATGACCTCATTTTCCAGCAAAATATTTACTAGGACTAAATGCCAATCACAAATTCCACACGTGAACATCTAGTCTAAAAATCACGTGCATTTCATTGATCGAGTGACCAACATTTTCTACGGAAATCCAATAAGAACATTTTCTATGTTTTCAATGCAAATCCCATCCTAGTACCAAAATATGAGCTGTAATCATGCATACATGCTATAATGACATATATAACAAACATATCATTAACACACACTACTACTCACAAAATAAGTACCACATAAAACGTACGACTTATCTTTCACCCCCGGGAACATCACTACCTACTTTCTTGACCAGTTATACAGACAACAAAATGTATTCCAAAAATATTTCACACAAAATTTTCCTCAAAATAATAATACAATGAGATTGAACAAACAATACTGGAGCAATATCCCCTGGGAAATTATGTTATGCTGCCAAAGATATCTCTGAGTGTTCCACTAATGAAACAGCTTCAATAGAGACAAGCCAAATTTTATTGAATATCTGCACTACTTCTTCAGTTTCTCCTTTCTGTGGCACATATTTTATGGTTTCAAGTCTAAACCTTTGTATTCTATATAGATCTAATTTTAGTGTGTATGTGTAAGTATGTATATGTGCTTGTATAAAACATGCTTCCAAATCAGCATATTCTAATCTCTGTCATATAAATATACATCTAAACCCTGCTTCAGCCTTTCATATTCTAATCTCAATGTGATCATCTATAATATCTCCTTCCAGAATGTTCCAAGTCTTACAGTAGAATCCCTCTATATAGCGCTTTCTTTTATCATAAATGTCCCTACTGAACAACACTTTTCCAAATCCCCAATTATATTTATCTTTTATTGTTTGTACTGTTTTAGAATAATATAAATAAGCAACAGACACAATCAGAATATGATGTTTTCTATAACTACTCAGCTTATCCTACCAGTTCATTCTAACGGTACCAAATCGCCTGGCAACTAGAGCAAACGGGTTTTTCTGTACTTGACTAACCGCATCTAAAAAATCACATCTTTAGAGAAGCAGTGTGGTCGAATTCGTAAACGTATTGATTCAATTTGCGAGGCGAAAAGGTGCCAGCTGAAAGGACCTGCATCACTTCCCATCTACTGCTTTCTGGTTTGATTTATACTGTTATAGCAAATTTCTATTATTACTAATTCTGTTATTACATAAATATTTTGTTGGTTTGGACCATGTTGTTATAGCAGAATTCTTCTTCTTCTTCTTCTTCTGCGTTCATTCTCAAACTCCTACTGGATCTAGCCGGACGTCCAGCTAGATTTCCAGCAGGATGTAGTCCAGAAAATGGAAATGCGTTGTGTCTTCGTTTTATTTGCGTCAATGGCCCGACACATCCGTCTTCTGCTGAATAGCAGAATTTAACTGTACTATTTTCAGAAGAGCCTATTGAATGGTGACTGCAGCACAAACGTGTACCATCTGATAGGCAAATATAAGTGACAAAAAATGGTTTAAAATGCAGATTTATGTAGACAAATATATATCATTTACCGCATTGAGGCCAACACCATGAAGTGGTGATGGGCCTTAGTTCAGCCATCAGGGGCTGGAAACTAAGACTGGTCAGGCAGTCCCACTCGAGCAGGACCATAGTCCGGCCCAAGTAAGCAGAGTGCTGAAGGTGGAGGCAACCAGCCAAAAGGCGCACAGATAATCAGGATGCCACGCACAAAATACAACACAAGATGACTATCAGATTATGAACAGATCAGAACAAGTTATAATTCTACGTCTCAGAACAGGACACAACCGACTCCGCAGTCACATGTATACAAAGTTCAAGATTAGCAACACAGCCATGTGTACAGGCAGTACAGAGTGCCAAACATATACTTCAAGAGTGTTCTGAGCATGAAACGTTGAGGCAGACATATTGGCCAGAGGAAACAACACTGGAATCAAAGCTCTATGGGACACTGTATGAACTACAAAAGACAGTGAGTTTTATTCAGGAGACAGAATTACAGATATAGACATGTTTCAAGTGAACGAAAGAAGAAGAAATTCAGGAGACAGAATTACAGATATAGACATGTTTCAAGTGAACGAAAGAAGAAGAAGAATATCATTTACACTTCAGCCTTGAGGTTGCTATCACAATATGGACAAATATACAAAAGAGGGGAACGAATAACAACAAGCGTACTACATAACATGAGGTTATGCAAACTACCCAGCCCTCCACCATGTTCAGGAGATCTTTGGCTCTCATTACTTCTTCTGTAGCGAACTGTTCGCGCTGATAGCCAACACGAAAATATGTGTGATTTTCACAGTGGAGCATTTCAGGGAGAGTTCCGACATTTATCTCTAATCATGTAAAAACCTAAAACCTGTGATATCTTTGAGGCTGACTTTTTAACATTACTAAACATGAAGGATCTCTTTGCTCATTACTGAAACATGAGGGATCTCCTTGCTCATTACTGAAACATGAGGGATCTCCTTGCTCATTACTGAAACATGAGGGATCTCCTTGCTCATTACTGAAACATGAGGTATCTCCTTGCTCATTACTGAAACATGAGGGATCTCCTTGCTCATTATGGAAAAATGAGGGATCTCAATGCTCATTTTCAACGGCACCATTTGGCAGACTATGTAAAACTTGGCGTGTAGGTGGTCCAGATTTGCAGTGTGCTTTCTCCAAAGTCATCTTCACCAAAGTTGTATGTGCCGGGTTAGTAGTACAGAAAAAATAGTGACACGGTTCATTTCTAGTCTCTGGACTACATCTTGCTGCAAATCTAGTAGGATCACTGTCATGTCATAAGAGAGATCCAGTGACAGCAAACGCAAAAAACAATACAATATTTTGGACATATTAAAAGACATGACACCTTGTTGAAGACCTCGCCTGAAGGTAGAGTTGAGGGGCGGTAGAGCAAGAGGTAGGCGGAAATACAAGTGGGAGAGCTACATTATGAAATGAACAGGACATAGCATATCAGAGTGCACCAACAAGGCAACAGGCACATGATGATGTTAGAGATCTGTTGTAGGCAAACTTCAGCATGGAGACGACACTGGATGATATTAGCTATTTACTAGTTTTAATCACCTCCACTCCATGCAGCACGTCTGCTAATTTTCATTATCTCCTGTGTTCGTCTCTTATCATGATAAAGACCCGTTGGTCAAAAAGTCTGTATATTTGTTTACACAATACTGAATTTTAACACATTTTTGCCCTTATATTTACTAACAACTGGTCTTCTATCTTTATATCACATTTCTAAACCAGTACAATATTTTGTTTTTGATTGCTTCTTGAATACTTCACTCGGTAAAAACTTTTTGAATGAAATGGTTTTTTTTTCTGCTGTAGTTATTTCGAAAACTCTTAATTAGTTTTAATGCAGTCGTTTCTACTTTATTAATCTCAGTGTTGTTTACTTATCCCTAAACATGACTTGACATTTCTGAAGTGTAATCTCAGTGTGGTAAGTAGATCACTACAAATATCTGAAGTGTGTGGTAAGTAGATCTTAGAAATTTCTGAAGTGTTATCTTAGTGTGCTATACGCATCATAAGCTCTACTTAAATTTTTATAAAATCTACATAAATCTCAATTATCTATTTCAACGTCTACTAATCACTAGAACCTATGTATCTACTTAAATCTATATCTACTAAAACCTACATCTTCAGAAACCAACAATCAAAGATAGGTTTACAGAAAGTTATACATAACTTTCAATTTGATTATAAAATGGGCTATTATAAGATCGTTGATACAAATGTGAGATGGTACCCGATACTTAATTAGGAGCATCTGATTGGTTCTTGGGAATATCAAATATTTCTGCAAACAGTGGTGGCAAGTTACCCCGATGCCACTGCATGCGGTACCAGCGCAAGAGGTCATTATGTGTTGACCCCAAAGTACGCAGTTCTGGTAGTTTCATAATGACAGACGCAAAGAGATTCTCCTCTGCTGAATGGTTACGACTTATTTGTAGCTTGAGAGCTTCCACTAAGCGGTCCTGAATACGCTCCACGGACTGTGGATCAGAAAGGCCTTGGCGATCTGTAGAATATAGACAAAAATATGTCAAGAAAAGAAAACTAAAAAAAAAAAAGTAACGGAAAGAATATAATGTGTAAACATTACCCAAAGTGTAGAATTACTCAAAGCGTGGGATTGCCGAAAGTGTGGGAATTCCAAAATTGTGGGATTACACAAATGCTATAGTTTCACAATGCCTGTTAAGATTCTTGATTAGAAACCAGAATCATGGTCCATGTACATTCCCGTAAGCGCTCCATTCTCTCTTTCAAAAAGTATACAGACTCAAAGTCTCAGTCAGATGTTGATTATGTGATCTTTAAGGACACTTTCTCCACTTACCCTTCCCTATTCCTGTCATTCTTTGTATGTGAATGTTATAATCTCTAGTGTCGCTCATTTCACCCTGTAGTTATTCAATGACTGCCCTTATTAGGTTGACGCTATCTCCTTCAATACAGTGCCATCAACAACAGCATTGTCTAGCAATGATTCTTCTCTTTCGTTGCTTCTGACCTATGTCTGTTAAGATTCCTGAGACTAGCTTTTTAAGTGATTAGCTTTTACTGCCTATGTGCAGTGAGTTGGTTTTTCTGAGCTTTCTTTTATACCCAGGAGACTTCAGCTTTTGGCTTAGTGCAATGCCTATTAAAGGAGTCTTCTACTCAGAGAAGGTCTATAATTGTATAGATGGCATGCTACAAAGTTTCCATAAGAGAGCCTCAATATAACGGCACATCATCTACTAAGGTTTTTTATTGTATGGGTAGTTTGTCTAGTAGTCAATTGGTGAGACCCACAGATGCAACTACATGCGTATCAAGTTTGTTAATGGGGTGCAAAGGGAACGCATTGCTCTCGGTGGACCCAGGGATAGTAGATAACCAAGATCCCAAATGTACCTCCTAGCGGTGCACCCTGGAAACAGAAATACAGCAGAGGTAGTGGAGGTAGCAGATGGAAAGAGATTTGAATGCATAAGAGACAGACAATATCTCTGACACCACCAGCACCAACACATGCAGCGGCACTGTCAACACACAGTAACGCTAGTCAGTCCAGTCCAAACACTGGAGGGGTGGCCAATGGAAAAGGCACGAAAAAGTAGATGCATGGCAATAAACGGTAGATTTCATGCTGAGTACAATGAAAGGGCAGAACATCACCAGTGGGCAGCACCAACTGCAAATAGAAAGTGAAAACGTTCCAAGGGAATAGGAACTACAAGCTCTGTTAGCTCGAGTCGAGCTTCTAGTTACCTGTGATCCTTATGGGCAGAGACCCAGACCAAATCATGGGTGCCCATGATTACTGTCAAACTTCCTATACCGGAAATACACTTGCAGAGAGGAAGGGTTCAGTACCCGATGGGCTCAGGCGCTATTGGGACACGGTCGCTCAGCTAGAGAATGCCTTGCTCTCAAACGTGTGGTGTGAGACTCGAACTTGGGCGAGGGGGTTCACGATGTCGGTAAACGACACCTCGGCTAAGAAGGCAAAAGAGCCAGGGTACAACTCTTCGGTTGAGTTCTTCCTCCTATGGAACCAGGCTCATGGATGAGAAATGGTTCAGTACACAGTACGTCCAATTACACGAGGCAAGTTCATAGACAGTGGAACACCTCATGCGAGATAGACGTGAACGACAATCGTCTGGGTGAAGAGTCACAACACATCCGTGTGCCTGGTGACAGATAAGGAGACTGTCACAGGCTAGGGTATCATACCTGAATTATCAAGGCATGCCAAAATCGAAAGTACTAGGCCTACAAGGCGCATAACGGTGGCACAACGTAACCACGCTTCTGGCGGAAATCGCACAGATAACCGTGCTGATTACATTGGAGCAAATGCAAATGCAAAAAAGAAAAAAAAAAGTTTGTTAATTCTATGTGTTAACAAAGTGTAAAATAAGCAAAGTGGGCATCAGTGGTTATGTTGATAGTGGTTTAAGACAGTGGGCATCAGTGGTTATGTTGATAGTGGTTTAAGACAGTGGGCATCAGTGGTTATGTTGATAGTGGTTTAAGACAGTGGGCATCAGTGGTTATGTTGATAGTGGTTTAAGACAGTGGCAAAAAAGTCAAGCATATGCAACCATGATTAGCTGTGAGCCTGGTGACCAGCGTGTATGATGAAAAAAAAACAGTTTTCTTTTCCTCCATCTTACTATACTAGCAATATGGTTACAGAAGTCCATCGTTCAGTTGAAGTGGTAAAAAAACACTGAACATATTAATTACCAATGCCTAAATCAAATGTGTCGGACCATTGGCACAAATACATCCGCCTGAAAATCTAGAACCTTTGTCCTGCTATAAGAGAGATCTGGTGGGAGTTTGAGAAAGAACAAAAACAAATGCCTAAATGATCAGTTTATTAATTAAATAGTGTAAACAAAAAAAAACTTGCCAGATGTTGCCACGACGATGCCAGTGAACAGCCCAATTTCTGTGTCATTTAAATTGAGCATGTTAAAACCACTGCCAACCTCAAACATTGAATTGACGAAGTCAAGCTAAAGAAAAAAAAAACAAAGACATGTCATAATGTTGCTGTTGTAATCAAAGCTCACACAATTTATACTCTCTCTTCTCAGTCCACTCTCTCAGACACCAATCTCATTATGTTTCAGGCATGCTGAAGTCGGATATGTCAATCTGAAAGATGCAGATATCACAGCTATGCTGTAAACCATGACACAGAGCTTGACATGTTCTCCGGACTACATACTCCTAATCTTCAGGAGTTTGAGAATGAACACAGAAGAAACACATTATATTTTAGACAGGATAATGTACTATTGTTACTGGTTTAAATGGAGACCATCTGTCTCCTCCATTTGTTGCTGTTTCTCTAATACAAGGAAATGGAGTTGATGAAACCATCTCTGTATTTTACTTTGATTTTGTGTGTATTTCACTTTGTTTTTTTAAAAAGGTTCCAGTTGCATCACAATGTAGAAAAAAATTCTTGTCCCCGTTTTTCTGTTATTTCTTTTTTACATTAGTTTTATTATTTGTTAGTCATTAGTTAAATTGGTAACAATACATTATCCTAGTTATTCTTCTTCTTCTTCAGCGTTCATTCTCAAACTCCCGTTGAATCTCTCTTGTAGCAGGACCATATTCCTATTAGATTTCCAGCAGGATATAGCCCAGAGATTGGAAATGCGTTGTCGCCGTTTTATTTGCGCCAATGGCCTGACACATCCGTCTTCGGCGGAATCCTAGTTATCAGTTCTTGGTTTTGTTACTGCGGCACTCACCACCTTGTCGAATATCCTCTGCCAGCTTGGTTATTTATGTTTTAGACATCAACTTTAGTATCTTTCTAACCAGTGGAAGGTGTCGGGCATCAATATTTCCTTGGGGACTCATCATAAAACAGTGCCAGGAACTCCATTACACTTCTGATATGTTCTTTGGTAATGGTGAGAATATTTTAAATCTTTTTCAGCGTTCATTCTCAAACTCCTGCTGGATTTCTGTTGTAGCAGGAAAGTAGTTCTACTAGATTTCCAACAGGATGTAGTCAACAGAGAATGGAAATGTGCCGTATCGCAGTTTTATTTTTGTCAATGGCCTGACACATCCGTCTTCATTGGGCATGGAATTTAATACACAGAGTGTTAAATATAGACATACTTAAATGGTCATCAAGAGCAGTATGTGCCTCTGGTCCTTTAGCTGCCCTCGGTTTGATCAACACAAATATTTTAGAGGGTACACAGATTGACAACTTTGTTGATATAGCATATTTAGGGTTGCATGTCTATGAGGAAAACACAACAGCACATGATGGTACAAGCGGGAACGTGATCTCTTGCATATATGTGGAAGACTCCTTGTGGATCAGATAGGTCTTCTGAGTTACATCCAGCATCGCAGTGGATTGTAGATTATATTTCTTATAGTACAACAATAATGCTATCATCGTCTGGAAAGATGAAACGGTGCCTAATACTACTGATATAAAAATGTCTACATTAATTAGTTGATGTGGTGATACAGTGAAACTAATCAGAAAGATTTAAGTGTAAACAACAAGAAGATAGAACTTATGATCAACAGAAAAAAAAATATACTACTAAAATGTGCCACCAAATAAAAGTTACGACATTGATAGCCCAAGTCCAACACTTGACATACCTTAGAGACTGGCAGATGATACACATACTTGAATACCTTAGACTATTGGCAGATGATACACATACTTGAATACCTTAGACTATGGCAAATGATTTGTATAGATCAATAGCTAAATGATAGAATAGACAGACAAGAGTAGGATTCCAGAAAATTAAATACATTGTATGTAACAAGTAGAAGCAAGAGAATCTTCAATACTACGAGGATTTTCATATGAAACCCTTCCGAGCTGCTTC
The DNA here is from genome assembly GCA_034231615.1 of Meghimatium bilineatum. Lineage (NCBI taxonomy): Eukaryota > Metazoa > Mollusca > Gastropoda > Stylommatophora > Philomycidae > Meghimatium > Meghimatium bilineatum. The sequence goes on along the minus strand of CM067305.1, from coordinate 5,037,166 downwards.
ACCTATGCCAGCATATGAGATGCCTGATGACATCATCATTGATGTAATAAATACACATCATTGAACAAATGGTCATGTGATCATTCTCTTCATATGCTTTATGTCCTTTGCAGGCAGTCGACAACATAGCCAGTGTGATAACAAATCTGCCTAAATTTGGCCAATGAGCAGTGATTCATTTTCTTATAGGATGTTGACCAAAAATCATTGATCAAAGAATGCAGACAGTGTATGGTGAATAATGTGTTTCAAAGACAACAGTGAAGGATTGAGTAAGAATTTGTTTCAAAGACAACAGTGAAGGATTGAGTAAGAATTTGTTTCAAAGACAACAGTGAAGGATTGAGTAAGAATGTGTTTCAAAGACAACAGTGAAGGATTGAGTAAGAATGTGTTTCAAAGACAACAGTGAAGGATTGAGTAAGAATGTGTTTCAAAGACAACAGTGAAGGATTGAGTAAGAATTTGTTTCAAAGACAACAGTGAAGGATTGAGTAAGAATGTGTTTCAAAGACAACAGTGAAGGATTGAGTAAGAATGTGTTTCAAAGACAACAGTGAAGGATTGAGTAAGAATTTGTTTCAAAGACAACAGTGAAGGATTGAGTAAGAATGTGTTTCAAAGACAACAGTGAAGGATTGAGTAAGAATGTGTTTCAAAGACAACAGTGAAGGATTGAGTAAGAATTTGTTTCAAAGACAACAGTGAAGGATTGAGTAAGAATTTGTTTCAAAGACAACAGTGAAGGATTGAGTAAGAATGTGTTTCAAAGACAACAGTGAAGGATTGAGTAAGAATGTGTTTCAAAGACAACAGTGAAGGATTGAGTAAGAATGTGTTTCAAAGACAACAGTGAAGGATTGAGTAAGAATTTGTTTCAAAGACAACAGTGAAGGATTGAGTAAGAATGTGTTTCAAAGACAACAGTGAAGGATTGAGTAAGAATGTGTTTCAAAGACAACAGTGAAGGATTGAGTAAGAATGTGTTTCAAAGACAACAGTGAAGGATTGAGTAAGAATTTGTTTCAAAGACAACAGTGAAGGATTGAGTAAGAATGTGTTTCAAAGACAACAGTGAAGGATTGAGTAAGAATGTGTTTCAAAGACAACAGTGAAGGATTGAGTAAGAATGTATTGAGAAGGGTGACAGGTAACAAATGACATTCTGCTGTCAGGTCAGGTCAGGCATGTGTTGTTGTGACAGAAAAATACTACATGGGGCCAGTATAGAGATACAGAAGCAGATCATGGACAATAAAAAATAAACAGTAAAAGCTCTAACAGACATATCCTCATCATACTAGCTGCATACTGCACATACCGAGTAAACTACAGCCAATTCCTCTCTTGGTATACAACTCCCATCCTCAAAGACAATAATATTTTCTTGCTTGTTAATCATTCGAGACATTCGTGTCAGCCAGACTTCAAAGAAGCCAGTCTTAATCAGAATTAACTGGTCATCCTGGGAGAGGTCAGGAAAATCTGTGGGGAATAAAGTGTCAAATTATATTAACAGATGTAGAGAGTAAATATTAATATAAAAGTTCTTTGATATTCTGTGTCCATTCTAGTCTTGGTCTGTATTTTGTTCTCTGTACTGGAGACTTTCCATTCACGATTAAACTTTCTTACCCATCATGTCTTTTCTTCTTCAGTGTTCATTCTCAAACTTCCATGGAATCTCTCTTGTAGCAAGACTATGGTCCTACTAGATTTCCAGCAGGATGTAGTCCACATAATGGAAATGCATTGTGTCGCCATTTTATTTGCGCCTATGTCCGGACACATCCATCTTCAGTAGTTGTATATTTTTATAGTGTTGATGTCTGCAATTGAAAATGTAATGTGTTGTTACTAAACAATACAAATCTGTCCATTTATCATCATATTTCTCCCTCCAGGATCAGATAAATGGAACATCTTCATATTTCTCCCTCCAGGATCAGATAAATGGAACATCATCATATTTCTCCCTCCAGGATCAGATAAATGGAACATCTTCATATTTCTCCCTCCAGGATCAGATAAATGGAACATCATATTTCTTCCTCCAGGATCAGATAAATGGAACATCTTCATATTTCTTCCTCCAGGATCAGATAAATGGAACATCTTCATATTTCTTCCTCTAGGATCAGATAAATGGAACATCATATTTCTTCCTCCAGGATCAGATAAATGGAACATCTTATAATGGAACAAAACAACATACAAACACAATGGCATTTGGTCAAAGAGCGTGAGCCCATACACCCATGGATTGACAACTAACCATCCTTTTATTGTAAATGTAACACCCGTGTGGCAACTGAGTCCTGAACATCTATCTAGTTCAGGGTGCAAATAATATGGCCATTGCCTTATTTCCAGGAATGTTGTAGGACGCAGCTACAGAAAGTTGGGGTATAAGCAGACAACCTGTTATCTGTGGAAAAAAAATCATTCTCAATTTCTTAATTTTGTCTTCTATCAAATAATCCCCATGGATGACGAAGAGATGCTGGTCAGCGGATATTGCAGTTTTGTCCTTTTGAGGCAGACTTCTAAGTGATGGGGAATGCTAGAGGTGCCGATCAGTCAAAAAATCTGACAGAAGAATGATGAGATAGTTGTTTATTTCAATTTACTTGACAAAGCAGCAAATACTAGAAAAATCAGAACTATCCCTTTTATAAAACAATTTGAATATTTTCTCTTTGAATTCAACATGTGATGATTTTTTTTCTTCTTCCTGACAGATGTCAGACCAGCAGGCCAGTTTTCTTCCTGACAGATGTCAGACCAGCAGGCCAGTTTTCTTCCTGACAGATGTCAGACCAGCAGGCCAGTTTTCTTCCTGACAGATGTCAGAACAGCAGGCCAGTGTAAATTGCCCAGACAAATATTCACTACTTTTCACACATAACTGCTTGATTGATCTGGTGTTAAGGAGACAGCATCTTGTCCATTTGCAGTAGCTACCTCTCTACTCTATTGATTAGTTCCAAGGGAAAGACAACACTAGTACGCTTGGGAAAAAAGCAGAATAGCACATGCCAGAAGATGGTTTAATATACCCTCGACTGCTATAGGGTCTCCCCTCCAGATTTTCTGAAGAGATTTACTACCTTAGCTGCACTTACTTGGCACACGTTTTGAGAATTCCACTACACCATGTATAGAAGGAGTAATTAGAGCTGCCAGTTGCTGCCACATGAGTAGCCTCTGCATTTCTAGTTCTTCATTGCTGAACTGTAGCCGACCTGTTGGTATGTGAATTTTGGTCATCTGCGGGAGATAAGCATGTCATCGTTTTTATTATCCCCACATACTTCATTCATTTAAACTAGAGTTTAGTTTGGATTTAATTTCAGGAAATCATTTACTGGAGAAATACAGGTATACTCATAATAATAGGTTACGGTTTCAGGTGTGTTTATTATCATCTCATAAGCCCACAGAAAACCTCCCTGCCTTTCACATGGAAGGCATGCAGTAATGAAAGATTATCATGTTCTCACATGTCCATAGGTGCCCAGATCTCCGTTTCAGTAAAGATGAATTAGCAGATACAACCTACAAAAATTATCAACAGATTAAACTATACTATTTCACTTTAGAACTTGTTATAAACTATTGGGCCACCTTTTCCGACTGAGGGTCTCATACACAGATGAACATCCATATTGATCAGGAATTCAAACCCTGAACATATACTTCAGAACTGCTCAATATACAATGAGCAGAGAAGGCAGGTCTAGCCAGAAGATACAGATTTTAGGAATAAGTTATGGGGCAGCTGACCTGGAGAAAATGACATTTGTCCAAGAAGACATGTCTGACAATCATGCATGAGCACATGACACAAATATCATGAGCACAGAAGAAGAGGATATCAGAAGGGTTCAAAAGACGTAGAGGATTGACTTCACTTTACTTGGTTTCCCATATGTACTCCATCTATGAAGCAACACGCTGCTTGCTATGAGTAGTATTCCGCAGCTTCAAGCGATACTCCACAGGGATCTCTGAAAAAATCCACCTTGTAAACAGGACGACACAAGTCAGATTCAAACCCATGACCTCTTGAATACAAAGTGAACAGCTTAACCACTAAGCTAGGGAGATTCCCTTGGGAGATCCTTGAGAAGGGTAGTACATTAAGGTGTATTACCTTTAATCCCTTTAGATTGGGTGTTTCATTATTATCATCAATCAATCAATAAACCTGTAACCCTTTAGGGTCGTAGGGATACCACATTGGATGCCTCAGCACACTAGAGTTCTCCACCGAATTCTATCCTCAGCGATGCGGATGAGTGTGGAAATATCTTGCCCTGTCCATTCCTTGATGTTGTCTGTCCATGCCTTTATTTTCCCTCCTCTGCTTCTTCCATCCTCGACAGTTCCCTGCAGTATTGTTTTTGACAAGGAATCGTGCCTGCATTATTATCATACAAGCTATTGGCTCACCATGGGATAAGGAGCTGCAGGATAAATAATAATTAATGCTGTTTGCTTTTTGGCTGTGCTACTGGGTTTCTTGCACAGGCTGAGGTTTGCTTAGGTTGGCCCTCTCAGGTATTTCAGCTAATCAATGGTAGATATAAGACACATCTGGCTACAGAGCCTTACACCTATGACAACGAGGTAAGAGGAAGAAAAATAGGGTGGGAGCGAGAAAGCGACAATTTAAATGTGACAGGCTAGGGTCACAGTCACATTCAAATCCTATACTGGAACCATTCAAGTGTCAACCAATGAAGGCCCACTTCTGAACCTATACAGCATAAACAAAACAATAAAACCCATAATACATTACGGTCATAGTTCTGCCATATTGAAGACAGTACAAAATACCTGCATAAACATACATTAGTTAGTAATTATTTTAGGATGTTATATAGTTTTATTGCAATATTGATGTTGGGAGAGCATTAATATATCTTTATCTATAATCTAACCAGGGCCATAGGAATACTACATTGGATGCCTCAGCTCCTTCCTCTGTTTCCAAAAGAATCGTTTTTGACAGAGAATCATGTTGGCTTACATGTACAAACCATGCAAGTTTTTATCATTCTACTATTGAAAGTAGTAATTCTTGTGGACTTTGTACACATGTATATTTTAATTCTTACGTACATATTTATCATATGTTCTCTATACATATCCAAGCTGTGATATCATTACCTGCAAGGTGTAATGAACTATTAATGTCAGATGTAATAACAAAGTACCAGGTACTGTCATGTAAAAGCTAAGAATTAACAAATGACAAAAATAAAAACTGGTTAGAAATAATGTCAAAAATGCCCCAAATGTTGCTTCTATTCTATTTTTTACACCCTGTGGAGCATAGGTTCTCAGCAAACATTTACCAATATCTATTTGTCTATTCTCATACGCAAATAAATTTTGCTGAAAGTGTTGGAATCATATTGCTGACAAGATAGAATTTGTAGTGACAATTCATAATACTTGCAGTGAATGAGCATGTTAAAACATGGTAACACTTACACATGTAAGAAGAGCACTCGATTACAGCATTATAAGAACACTTACACATGTAAGAAGAGCACTCGATTACAGCATTATAAGAACACTCTACATGTGTAAAGAGAAGTGAACAATAGCAAGTACAGTGAAAGTACAAGTGCACGTTAAAAACAGAATGTTTAAAATGTAGGGAGAGAGCTTACATATGTAAGGATAGTATTTAGTATATTACAAGAGCACTTATCAGAGTATAAGATTGATGTAATTTGTATGTTTTCGTATAGTCCGTTGTTGGTGATCGTAAAACTACAAAAAAACTTGTGTTATACATACGTTCTGCATAAGGTGTAGGGATAACATTTATAAAAGTACTTACAAGTGGAGGGGCAACATCTGCAAGAACACTTACAAGTGGAGGGGCAACATCTGCAAGAACACTTACAAGTGGAGGGGCAACATCTGCAAGAACACTTACAAGTGGAGGGACAAAATTTGCAAGAGCACTTACAAGTGGAGGGACAAAATTTACAAGAGCACTTACAAGTGAAGGGACATAATTTGCAAGAGCACTTACAAGTGGAGGGGCAACATCTGCAAGAACACTTACAAGTGGAGGGGCAACATCTGCAAGAGCACTTACAAGTGGAGGGACAAAATTTGCAAGAGCACTTACAAGTGGAGGGGCAACATCTGCAAGAACACTTACAAGTGGAGGGGCAACATCTGCAAGAGCACTTACAAGTGGAGGGACAAAATTTGCAAGAGCACTTACAAGTGGAGGGGCAACATCTGCAAGAACACTTACAGGTGGAGGGGCAACATCTACAAGAACACTTACAAGTGGAGGGGCAACATCTGCAAGAACACTTACAAGTGGAGGGGCAAAATTTACAAGAGCACTTACAAGTGTAGAGACAACATTTACAAGAGCACTTATATGTGTAGAGACAACATTTACAAGAGCACTTACAAGTAGAGGGACAACATCTGCAAGAACACTGACATTTACAAGAGTAAAGTAACCCATAGCATTTATTAATGCCGTAGGGGTGAAAGATGTTAGCGATCTCACATTTCAGAGGCTCTGCAAATGAGGGCGGTAGCCATCTCCTCTCCCTTGCAGTCTTTTCTTCCCGGATTAATCCGGTACCCATTTAAGGCTGGGTCGATCTAGGAGCCGTTGAGATCTGAAAAACATTTCCGCCTCAGCTGGGGAATGAACCCAGCACCACTCATATGCAAAGCCAGTGCGCTAACCACTGCGCTACGTGGCTCCCAGAGTTACAAGAGTACTTACAGACATAAGGACAACATTTACAAGAGCACTTGCAGGCTTTGGAACAATATTTACAAGAACGGTTAACCTTTAGCAAGCCAGATTAAAAAATACAAAACGTCTCCCTGCCACCGGATTCTTTTTTGAAAATTTGCATTATTGATGGTGGCTGTTTTGAAAATGTGATAATTTTTTGGTTTTTAGAGATATTTAAATAATATTTGCACATATAAATAAAGAATTGAATTATGCATATATTGGTGTAATTTATGTACGTGTGTGTGTGATACCAGACGTATGAGAAAGTGGTAAAGACGTTTTTCACAAAAAACATATATTTTATAACAAATAAAGAGGAAAAAAATAAGTAAATAAATAACTTACCTTACATATCGAATTCCTTGGCAACACTGTAAACTAAATCACGGAAATCTGTTGTATTTATGTTCTTTCACTGCGAAATTATCAAAATATAGCCGGGGAACTGTATAAAACTTGTAGATTTGCTGTAAAATCGTTTTTTGAGCTTAGGCCTAGAGTTATTTTTCTGCCACTTCAAAATATTCGATATCAAACGTACAAGTCCCCAAACCAACACGGCATTCTGTATATTCACTGCTGTGAAACTAAATAACCTAATAATTCATGATTCAAGCCATGATTCAATGTTATTTTATTCGAAATACGATGAAATAAAGGTCTATAAAACCGATCCACCATCATTGCATCGTACCGGTGTGCAGATGTGGTCAGATTAATTGCTCTTAAACTTTTACGAATAGCTAGCCATTCTCAAAAACGATCATTTCGGAAGTGGGGGATGTACCGGCTTCAATTGCGCATGTCCCCAGCTATGTGCACGGACTGTGGTACGTGTAAATCTCACGATATTCTCGCCGGGTGGGTCGGGCCGCCAAAAGCGCGCGGCCATTTTGTTTCTCGGCGGCCGGAATGATTGATATAGGCTTGGTGAAGGTTAAAGGGACAAAATTTACAAGAGCCACTCACAAGTGTTACATTTACATGAGCACTGACAAGTATTATAAGAGGATTCACAAAGGTAAGAAGGTTAATGTAAGGAGAGCACTTATACGAGTGTAGGGACATTTACAAGAGCACTTACAAGTGTAGCAGGATGTTGAGCAATGCTCTTAATCTTATCCTCTGTGATGCTACAGTGAGCATGGTGAGCCTGAGAGATGCACAGTATTATGTCATAGATGGCAAGCTGCTTGTTCTCTAGAACTGTTTGGTCTAGACTTGAATCACTGGATGTGACACTCTGATCCTCCTGGCTCTTGGATCTCTTAGGGACTCGACCATACCTCACGGCTGTTAGCGATGGAGATACAATATAGCTTCTGTACAAATATTAATCTTCATCAAACACAGGGTGATTCACATAGGACTAAACAATGAACGAGAAGTGTACAGAAATTAGAGTTACTGGCACTAGTAACTGTAACAATCAGTGTACAGAGATTAGAGTTACTGGCACTAGTAACTGTAACAATCAGTGTACAGCAATTAGTTACTGGCACTAGTAACTGTAACAATCAGCGTACAGCACTTAAGAGTTACTGGCACTAGTAACTGTAACAATCAGTGTACAGCACTTAGAGTTACTGGCACTAGTAACTGTAACAATCAGTGTACAGCACTTAGTTACTGGCACTAGTAACTGTAACAATCAGTGTACAGAGATTAAAGTTACTGGCGCTAGTAACTGTAACAATCAGTGTACAGAGATTAAGAGTTACTGGCACTAGTAACTCTAACAGTGTACTGCAAAGATTAGAATGACTACTGGCACTAGTACCTGTAACAAGCAGTGTACAATAATCAGAGTTACTGACACTAGTAACTGTAACAAAACGAGTGTAACAGGTGTACAAATGACTTGATCCCTAATGGATGTTTTAATAAAGATGTTGGGAAGAGCATATCATGAGTATAGGGTCAAAGTAACCCAAAGCCTTGCGGAAGTCGGATGTGGCAGGCTAAAAGGCGCATATGTCGCAGCAATGCTGTAAACCATAACACAATGCATTTTGTTCTCCGGACTACGTCCTGCTAATCTGCAGAAGTTTGAGAACTAACACAGGTGTGTTTGTAATATTCATTGCCTGTTGCTTGTTTGTGTCACTGTGCCTCTTTAGGTTGTTTTATGACTTATTTTGGCAACACGTATACCTATTTTTGTTCATTTTGATAGGTATGGGAACCAGTTACCTTGTACGGCTAGCTGACTATGCTATTGATATGGTTGCAAGCGTCCATCCTTCAGTGGAAGTAGTAAAAATACTGAATGTATTAATTACCACAGCTGAAGACGGATGTGTCGGGTTATTAAAGCAATTAAAACGGCAACAAAATGTATTTCCGCATTCTCTGGACTACATCCTACTGGAAATCTTGTAGGATCATTGTCCTGATATAAGAAAATCCGGTGGGAGTTTGAGAATGTATGTGCTTAAATAAGCCACTGTAATCAATAATCAAAGATCATGAAACAAATTATATACTTACAATCCCTGGACATTCCAACAGCCAGGCACTTCTTAAACCTGCAGTATTGACATCTGTTCCTGTTGAGCCGTATAACCAAACACTTTCCATCTCGTAGACACCGATACTCAATCTGTTTTTGTATGCTGCGTCTGAAAAAACCCTGGCCAGACAACAGCAACAAAATAGTTATGGCATCCATGCTTGAAGTAGATTAAAAAACAGATAGCTCTGATAATGTAGACTATCACAACCATACTATGGCAACTATGTTTGAACTAGATTAAAGAACAGATAGCTCTAATATTGTAGACTATTACAACTATACAGATAATTTGTTTCTGTAAGTGTTGACTTCTGTCACTAGTCACATCTCTTTGCCATTCTTTTTTCTGTGTGGTGGTATAATCCCTTTACCTGTGAGCAGGTAGCTCTTGACAGCCCAAATGCAGGTTGAATTTAGACTTGATAAGGCCCTAAGCGATTTGAGATATGGGGCCCTTTATACATATTATATGACATTTGTTCACTCTGACAATTTTCCCACAGAATGGCGAAGCTGGCCTGCACATCTTTGTCATCAATAGAGACCATGTGACAGAAGACAACAAAATAATAAATCAAGGTGCACTAAATAGAAAAAAAAAATAGATTCACCAACAAATTTTTCATGGGTGACAAATTGTCAGCCATTCCCTAACTTTCCATAGTCATCTTCTACGACATTTCTGGAAAGAAGACAGTGGCCCTATTTTTGGCACCCTGAACTAGAAATCCAGGTTCCTGTGCCACATGAGCAAACTGCATTTGTTATCAAACTCTATTAAGTTAGTTTTTAACCTGACACATCCAACTTCAGCATGGTTTTTGGGTTAGTTAGTCAGGAGATCACCATCACTGCACACACGACACATCAATAAATGATTCAATCTCTCATGAGTATATTACTAGAACTCCAGCAGGATCTACAGATAGTCCAGAGAATGGAAATGTCATATGCTGCAGTTTCATTTGTGCAAATGGCCCAACACATCCATCTTTGGTGGTACAACATGGTTTAAACTCAAACTGTAATAACTGTGTTGTCTGTCCCAACACTTCAATATTTTTTTTTACTTCATCTTTCCTATTTCGCATAAGATGGATGTGTCGGGCCATTGTCGCAAATAAAATGGTGACACAGCGCATTTACATTCTCTGGACTACATCCTGCTGGATATCTAGTAGGATCAGGAGCATTGTCCTGCTACAAGAAAGATCCAGTAGGAGTTTGAGAATGAACGCTGAGAAGAAGAATCCACTTGTACAATAAAATTCTCATCCTACACCCTGTGAAATTCATAACAATATTGAGATAGTGCTCACCTTACAGCCTTCACAAGAAGTCACACCATAGTGATACCCTGAGGCTCTGTCTCCACAAACTTTACATGGCACAAATGCTTGTTTTGGACTATTAGAATCTGCCACCTGCTGAATGGTGTCTTCATCTGAAAAGAAAGAAGTTATGCAGGACTATCACGTTATGCTCTGGGTAAGTAAAGGCAGCTGGCGTGATACAAATCACTGCCTCTCAAAGTATGCAGTCATTCTATGAAGAGTTCAGGTCTATCGAGGTATTCCTGTACACACCGCGACCATGTATAATGCCAACTTTGCTTTTTAAAAACTTTTTAACCACATTATACAATCTTTGTCTATTGTTTTTCTCCAGGTAAATGATGGTTGATCACATCCACACTTGTCACTAATCATTGTTTGAGGAACTGAGTTGTCTTTCCAAAGCCAGATATGCCACCTTGGCTGTGTTTAGTCCATGTTTTTTTCAAGGTTATCTTGACGTTTTCTTTCCACTGATATTACACCTACTTTTTTCATACTTTCTTCATTATTTATTTTATCTAACTTAGTAGCCATTGCAGCTTTTCTCTTATTATCTTATTTTCTCTAAGCTTTTCTCTTCAGCTTATTGACACTTAATTTCACATGTAACAATTTTAATTTTCTACGAGACTGTTAAAGACCATGTTTGACATTGGTAGCAGAGTGTTGGGATAAAAATAGACAATGCAATTTATGTTTGCATTCTTTTTCTTCTTCTTCAGCATTCATTCTCAAACTCCCGCTGGATCTCTAGCAGGGCAATGGTCCTACTAGATTTCCAGCAGAATGTAGTCCAGAGAAAGGAGATGTGTTGTGTCTGCATTTTATTTGCACCAATGGCCTGACACATCCGTCTTCGGCAGGACATTTGCATTCATATATAAGAACAGAGTGTCTGTAAATCTGTATACTGAGTTGAGGGACCATATTTTTCTTCTCTTCCCTGTAGCGGGGGCTGACATGAAAACTTGGGACAGTGTCATGGACTTACACTAATCACTCGTAACACATATATACAAATCGACGTTTTAACCAAAAGGTCTTTATAACACAGTTATAACAAAGATGAGTAAAACAGTGCTGACCACATTCACACAAAAATGGTTAGCAATGTAGGCACAATGTGTTCTGCTGCAGCTGGGTTCAGTATACAAATCACCTGTTTGTTGCTGGAGTAAATATTGGTGACACTGTTACCTGCTAGGTATGTTATTAAGAGGTGACTAAGGAGGATTAGGGAATGGAGTTAGCTCTCCTATCCCATAGAGATCAAAGTGACTCATGAGACATGCTGAAGTTGGATGTGCCATGCAGAAAGGTGCAGATATCAGTCAAGTTTTAAATCACACAACAACGCATTCAGTTCTCATGATTATATCCTGCTAATCTGCAGGAGTTTGAGAATGAAACCAGAAGAAGAGGAAGCCCTACAAGTGGGAAAAATGGTTTTTCTAATTTTAAATTGCACACATGTGACTTCTCAGTGTCTTGTCTTCACTCAGTCACTTGTGCTGTGAAGCATCATGGGGCGCAGAAATCTATATTCCATTGAATAATCTAAATGACGTTCACACAGTGTTTAGAATTAACCCCAGTTGTCAGAATTTAGCATGTTGTGTGTCTGTGGGAACAAAGTTCTAACCTCTCTGCAACACGTCTCATATACTTATACATATTGCTTCTCAAAGGGGCGGGCACATACACCATGTCAACAATTTGGGGAGGCCCTGAAAAATTTTTGACACTTTCTAGCATTGTAGGGGGGGGGGTGGGGGGGGGGGGAGAATTAATAAAAATTGAACAACACCTTTTTATACGCAATTTCAATTATATAAATGTGAAATAAATGTCAAAAAATTTGATACAAATCATGTCATTGTTTCCTACTTTTAAAGATAAATATTTATGGGTAAAAGTGAAGGGAGGTAAAAAAATTGTTTAATATAATTAAGCAGGTGGTTGGAAGGTCCCAGAATTCTAGACATGTTGATGGTCGGGGGTCAAAAAGTGTTGACGTAATTTATAGTAACTAGATGTCAAAGTGACTAAAAGTTTTAAAAACCAAAACACATAATACTTTTTGAAGTAATCATTGATTGTACACACTCTTAGGAAACCACATAAAATGTAATACTTTTTGAAGTAATCATTGATTGTACACTCTCGGGAAACCACATAAAATGTAATACTTTTTGAAGTAATCATTGATTGTGCACTCTCGGGAAACCACATAAAATGTAATACTTTTTGAAGTAATCATTGATTGTGCACTCTCGGGAAACCACATAAAATGTAATATTTTTTGAAGTAATCATTGATTGTACACACTCTCAGGAAACAACATAAAATGTAATACTTTTTGAAGTAATCACTCATTGTACACTCTCGGGAAACCACATAAAATGTAATACTTTTTGAAGTAATCACTCATTGTACACACTCTCGGGAAACCACATACATGGAATACTTTTTGAAGTAATCATTGATTGTACACACTCTCGGGAAACCACATAAAATGTAAACATATATGACCTGGGGTTGGATAAGCATGAACAGAAATGCTAAAGATGATGTTCCTTAAGTTGGGAGAACTCAAGCCTTGCCAAGCTGAGGCATTCCTCTTTCAACCCAGAACCAGAAACATGGTAAAGAACGCATCGGAATATCAGCTGACATTTCTTCTGTAATCACTATGTATCCAGTCTGATATTGGTCATAAATCAAGGACTGTATCCATGACTGGTACAGTTGTGTGCTTCACTGGGAACAAAGCATATAGTGCAATGTCATTAGTTGAAGACCATCCGAAATAATATATCTTTGTCAATTGAAGTGAGAAAAAGTTCTTCAATGTTATATAAAACAAATTCTGATGTATGGAAGTGAATCATGGACACTCAGCAGAATTGTGCAAAATTATATCCAGACAGCAGAGATGTGATTTTATAGAAGGATGTTGAGAGCAGCATGTACAGATAAAAACCATAAGATATCTTGAAAGACATTCAAAAAGCGAGCTGCTTTCCTGCATCAGAAAGAGACAGTTTATAATTTTTGGACACATCATGAGAATAGGGAAGATGGGACACATTGTAACAACAGGCAAGTTAAAGAGCAATTAAAGAGCAAGAGGGGTAGGGGAAGACCAAGAGAGAAGATGGCTGACAACGTGGAAGTATGGCATGGGAGAACATCGGTAACGGAAATGATTGACAGCACACGATATAGAAAGCTAGGACGAAATAGAATGCTATGGAAAGACGTGATAACCAACACCACATGGAATGCACTAAATGAGAAAAAAAAATGATTGGCAGCACATGAAACAGAAGGCTGTGGAAAGAAATGATAACCAACACCACACGGCATGGACCATAAGAAGATGTCATTAGCTGCTTAAAGTAAACTGGTGCGAGATTTAACATTGTGAGAACCATCGACATACATTCCGGCATGTATATCAAACACGATAGATAGCAACTAATCACCGGCTCATCGATCTTATAAAGACCATGAATCAATGCAGAAAGCACACAATCAGAACACGAGGGGAGAGAAGGAACACAAACAGTAAGCTCGATTTGTATAGAGTTCACTCCCTTACCAGTCATTGTGAGGTTCCCCCCCCCACCCCTTATTGTCTGTTATCTGCTTTTGCTGTAAGACATAGCAGGATTGAATAATGCTCGGTTTTATGGCCATGACACGTTTGGTCGCTTTATGCAGTAATATATGACGTCTCAGAACGTTGGTAATTCCTTCAATCCATCTTCTTCTTGGTCTTCCTGTACCACTTGATGTTTCCATTCTCGTGGTTAAGCTGTTCGCCTTGTGTTCAAGAGGTCATGGGTTCGAATTCGACGCGTGTCATCTTGTGTCAAATGTGGATGTTTTCGGAGATTCCTGTGTATTATTGCTTGAAGCTACGGAGTTACGTGCTATGAGAGGTACTCTCGGCAGGCAGCGTGCTGCTTCGTTGAGAATGACGAAGTACTAATGGGAAACCGAGGATAGTGAAGTCAATCCTCTACGACTTTTGAACCCATTATATTATATGCTCTTGCTGATGGCCAATATATATTTTCATTCTCATTAAGTGGCAAAACCATTTCAGTCTGTTTTTTTTCAATATATATTGACCACAGATGTTAAACCATGTAAAAGATGGCTCACAGAAATCAAAGAAGCCACAGGAATAAGTTTACAAACAGCACACAAGAAGGCTATCTCCAGTGAACACTTCTACCCCTGACACAGCAAGGCAAAAAAGGGCCACGGCGTATAGATGGATAGATAGATAGATGTTCCAACAATTTGTTTGTAATCTCATTCCTCCCATGATATTTTCTTGTTTTATTTACTGCTTTTCCTTTCAAATGTAGTAAGCTTTCTCTCTTGTTCTTTAGTAAGTGTCCATGTTGTGGTGTTGTTATGAAGATTGAATTTATTATTTGCATTTTGGTTTCACTAAGGATAAATTTGTGTTTCCAAATTGTTGTACGTTCATAATTTATGTAATTGGCGTTTTGAATTCTTGTCTCGATGTCTCTGTCCATTCTTCCGACGTCTGTAAAATGCTGCCAAGATATTTCAATTCCTGAATTTGTTTCAAAAGTTTTATTTTATGTTTTCATTTGATCATACCAATTATTAATCTGTAATTTTAAAATCACTCTCAACGGAGAAACAATTTAAATAATTGATAACTGTCTGCGGGACTATTCCAGAGAAGCACTTGGTATACATTTATACATTATTTAGAAAAACTCGGAGGAAATGGTTCAATGGCGGGACATCCTGACAACGGTTCTTTGACAACCAACTGTTTTTGTGATGGCATAGCATGTCCTTGTGTATCTAGACGACCATAAACTATCTCAAAATTCATTGTGAAGATATCTATTCAATGTGTTCGCCATCGTGAATAGCGACATCAGAAGAACAATTGCAAGAACATATGAACAGACTTCACACAGCAAGAGAAAAATTCAATATGAAAATACCGAAATAATGGCAATAGCAAAGAAAGAAAGAAATATCACTATCTTCATCGATAATAAACACCTTAAACAGGTAAATGAGTTCATTTACTCAGGAAGCATTATATCGAGTGAAGGAAAAACCAGCAAATAGATACAAAATCGATGCAACAATGCATACCAGATCCTAGGACAGATGACACGTATTATTTAATGACAAAAATGTAAACATAGACACGAAAGTTTCATTATACAAGACTATTATTATTCCATCACTCTGCTACCAGTGCCAAACATGGGCAATGACAACACAAGACAAAAGAAAAATAGTGACAGCAGTAATGAGATGTCTACGAAAAATACTCGGAGTCATTAAGAGGCAGAATTAGAAACGATATCAGACAGATAACCAAAACAATACCAGTATTGGAACACATTAAGAGACAACAGATCAAGTGGTTTTCACACGCTTCCAGACTACCAACAGATAGCATGCCACAAATGGCCATGACACATAGACTATAACGGCTATAAAGCTAGAGGCAGACTATATAAAAGATGGATCACAAAAATCAAAGAAGCCACAGGAACAAGCTTACAAACAGCACACAAGATGGCCATCTCCAGAGAACTCTTCCACCCCTGACGCCGCAAATCAAACAAGGGATACAGCGTATAGATAGATTAGATAGATAGATAAGACAGACAGATAGATAGATAGATAGATAGATAGATAGATAGATAGATAGATAGATAGATAGATAGATAGATAGATAGATAGATAGATAGATAGATAGATAGATAGATAGATAGATAGATAGATAGATAGATAGATAGATAGATAGATAGATAGATAGATAGATAGATAGATAGATAGATAGATAGATAGATAGAATAAGATCAGATAAGATAAATATTCAGGACATGTAACAAGTGCACATGTTGAGACTTTCCTTGATGATAAAATATATTTTTCAAGGTACGATGGAGGGTAGAAGAAAACGAGGTGGACGAAAGAAGACAGTGCAGGACAATATCAATGACTGGACAGGGTGTGAAGTTTCCAAACTCATCATGATGTTAGAGATGCGAGGAGATCTTTCTGTATCAAATGTCTAAATGTGACACTACTACGGCCCTGGCGGGTTATGTGTTTTATTATTATTATTAATTAACCCAGCCCAGCAGTATTTGACTGCTGTGATTGTATATGCAATATAAAAACGTTACGTATGTTGTCCTTTCTTTCTGGACAGTACGGATGCCAATTTGCATGCGGCGAGATTTGAACCAGATATCTTGAACGTCTGATATGCTATCTGTACTTCGCGACGGAAGCAGACCATCTATAACAGCATACTAACTAATTTCGGCATCTATGTAGTACTGGCAACATCAAGATGTGCGTAGTGCTCACATAGTTAATACAATATATACAACTGTCAATAAATACAGTCATGTAGACTCATCGGTTCATCTTTCTAAAGTGACTATTTGACTTTACTTTAATTTTCATTGGTTGTAGATACAAAGTATACACACAAAGTGACCAATGAAAATGACGGGAAAAGTCATAGCGTCACTTTAACAGGATGATCCCCGAGAGTCAATATGACTATTGGCGATGGACTCGCCGTGAGGATGGCTAATCTATGGAAATAACTGGTGTGTACGTGAGATGTAATGAGTAACTATTTCCAGACCTAGAGACTATATAGTGACTGAAGGTGAGAGAATTTGCGTCGGGGGCTGCCTCACGCCGCGTGTCAGTGAGTGAAGTTACAAGGCTATATTCTCAGTCACGTCTACGCTAGGATTCTTTCTAAGAAAGGTCAATGACTCCCAATCTGCCCTTCCAAATCCATTCTGTTCTCCACCAGGCCCTCTCTCCTTACATTCTCTGGTAGGCTTTGGCTGTGTGTGTGGTTTTTGTTGTTGTCCTCAGGCCGATAAGACAAGACACACATGAGAGTTCAATGTCCTCATCTGGAGACCCTGGCTAAGAGGAAATACTATATAAGTTTGTTGGTATAAGAGAGAGGGGCAGAAAACGGTTGAATGTTACGAAAATGAGAAAATAGAATATAGTCATAAGTAGAAAAAAAGCAAAATTGAAAAATTCGTATAATTGCAGGTAAAGACTTGTAGACAATGAGGTAAACATCAGGGTCGTAGTTAGTCACCGGTAAGGAGATTGGGGAAGATACAATTAATTTAGGTCTTACTATGTGTGATTGTTAATGATTTTTGTACGGAAAATATCATCATCATCATATTTGGAAAACAAGCAGAAGGTAAATAGCCCGTTTTATGGAGAGATTGTTTCCTAGCAATCAATAACATGTTGACTACCGAAGGTAAATCCAGGAACAGGGTAATAACGTTTTGCTAAGCACGGAAAACACACAAACAACCCGGCGTTTCTACCAAAAGGCCTTTATCAAGACAAAAAATACATAATTAAAACATACAACAGAAAACGGACAGTAAGGATATGATAAATTTATATTACACATGCCACTGTGAACGTCGATATCCTTACTGTCCGTTTTCTGTTGTATGTTTTTAATTGTGTTGTAATTTTTGTCTTGATAAAGACCTTTAAGTCGAAACGTCGATTTGTGTGTGTTATTATATATGCCTTCAGTGATTAGCAAAACTTCATTACCATATTCCTGGATTTACCTGTCGAATATGAGCAAAGACATCTGAAATTGTTGAAGGCATGCAGAGTAGGTTAGAACTCGCCATCTGGTGCACCAACTCAAATAGTTATCAATCCCTCCAAGACAATGATCGTCTGGTTCTCGTTAAACAAAATGAAAATCACAGACACGCTGTCAGCTGCTACATGCATGAACACTAATATAAATAAGGGTACTATGAAATATTTAGGAAATACTTTCGATAGAAATCTGCCCTTTGTGAAACGTGTACAATGTAGTTGAGAAAGCTAAGCAGGGTATCCGTACAGCTGAAGTCAGTCATACTATCGGTACAGCTGAAATCAGTCATAGTATCGGCACAGCTGAAGTGAGTCATAGTATCGGCACAGCTGAAGTCAGTCATAGTATCGGTACAGCTGAAGTTATAGTATCGGTACAGCTGAAGTTATAGTATCCAAAAATATCACTTGTCCTGATGATGCAAGCAGTCGTATTATCTATGACAGACTGTCTTATGATTGCTCACACTGTCACAAACTCAGGTTAACATACTGAAGCATGTTCAGAATGAGGTAATGAGGGCAGTTCTGGGATGCATCAGAGATACACCCATAGCTGCTATGAGATTTCGAGATTCTAGTCCTCCTGGTAATCAACGTCAGACATCAAATTAAAGCGGAGAAAGCACATTTTAAAGTCGTTAACAATGGTCGCCGTCCTTTACACTAACCTCTAGACAGAACAAATGTAAGGCGCATTAAACGAGATTATATTTTATATCCTTTTCAAAATCTGCCAGCTGGAAGAAGTAGGAAGATTAAATGAATGGATGGAAGCAGGTAAGAAGAAAATGTTGCGATAGTTAGGAAAAGAGTGCCGTGACAGTGCTGAAAGCAGAAAAGAAGAAATGATACACAAACTCATCCAGCAGTATTCAAAGGCACACGAAACAATCATCTACACTACACAGATGTTACAGTAACAACGGGGAGCAAACTGGCGTGGATTGGGGGGGGGGTCTCGTCCTACCAAAATGGTAGGAATGTTACTGAGAGCTCTATTACTCATCTCCTAACACCATCGAGTATTAGTATGCAAATAAATGCTGTGACAGGGATTCTCAATTGGCAAGCGTGCATCAACATACACGGTGATTCTATCCGACAATCAGAACGTACTGGTGAAGATAGAAAAGTTCTTGATGAGTGGGTCCCTCGTCAACGTGCAAAGTACAACATGGATCAACTGCCTTGGTCATGAGGGAGTCAGAGGCAACAAAAGGGCTGATGTATAGGCAGGCAATACTATAAAGAATGGCACAGTGATAAGAAGAGACAGAGCTTAAGACAACTGAGAACAGCATAGTTGGTAACAAAAAGAGATCCAATAAACAACGACACTATACGAAATCTGATAAAAACAATGTGAAATCTCATACTAACAACTTAAATATGGACCCGATGAAATATGTACCGGGTATGTAATAGCCCAAATTCGCTAAATACAGTACAAACAATAACGGATAAATATAATTGGAGATTTTGAAATGTGTTGTTATATAGACAAATGTGTTATAAAATGATGCGATATACGATGACTCCACTGTATCGCGCAAAGAATACATAGACACACAAAAGATCAAATACTTCGGTCACCTAATCCGAATGGAACCAGATTGCATTCCATTGATAGCCTTCAATAAAAAAAATTTAAAAACTGAAAAGAGAAACAGGGGAAGACACAGCCGAAGATGGATAGATGACATCAGAGACATACTGAAACACCAAGGCTGAACTGTAGCAACGGCATCACAGTTAGTAAAAGAAAAGACATCAGCTCCCCATGATGCCTAACCGCACAGATGAATAAGACAAGACAAAGGTTTTGTTTTCAAAATCCAACAATTAAATAGGTATATTTTAAAAATATGTTGAGTTCAACTTTAGTCAACCCCTTCCCTCTCCAGTAACAACTTTTTCAGACCTAAAAAGGTAAAGGTAGGTCCCATGGCATCTGCCGTCGGGGATGATGATAACTCTTCATGTACTAAGACGCAGCAACTATTAGGTGGGGTGGCCAGTTCCCTTCCTTGCTGTTTTTTACCTTCCCTAACTCATGCGTCAGGTACTCATTTACAGCTGAGTCGACTGGAGGAGTGGTCGTGTCAAGTGAGAAATCACAACCCGGATTTTTTTTTTATTGTCCGGACGTGGTTTCGAACTTGGCACGCTGTAACCAGATGATAGCAAGCAAGCTCACTATCCACTAGGCTACCGCGCTCCTCTTTCAGACCTATCTCCACTAATTGATGACGTAATTTATGCACCCCCCTCCAAAAATCGTTGCTCCTGTAATACTGTCATGCCGACGGTCGGTTCATAATGCTGGTCCGCAGGAAGCAATTAACCTCATCCTACGTATCTACGGCCGTGTTTGATCAACTCATATGTCAAAGTGACCGAACAAAGCCAGGCTGAAGTCTAATGGCAGAGGAGGGACAAAGGAGCAGATATCACAGACAAGATGTAAACCAGAACATAACTGACTTCGATCTCCTGGCTACATTATGATAACATGTGTGAGTTTGAGCAAACGCAGAATATGATGAAACCAAAACAATGTTGTTCTTCCATCACAGGTCATGATGACCATTTGTTACATCCACTTTTGAAAATTCAATTTTAGTTATGTCCTTGATTATGAGTTCGTAGATGGCTAAACAATAAATAAATAAACCAAAACAATAACGCTGCCATGTTGGGTACAACAATGACAACATTTTGTCGGCTGAATCCAACATGTACAAGATGGTAAGACATTGTCGGCTGAATCCAACATGTACAAGATGGTAAGACATTGTCGGCTGAATCCAACATGTACAAGATGGTAAGACATTGTCGGTTGAGTCCAACATGTACAAGATGGTAAGACATTGTCGGTTGAGTCCAACATGTACAAGATGGTAAGACATTGTCGGTTGAGTCCAACATGTACAAGATGGTAAGACATTGTCGGTTGAGTCCAACATGTACAAGAGGGAGTGACATGGCGGTTGAGACCAACATGTACAAGATGGTAAGACATTGTCGGTTGAGTCCAACATGTACAAGATGGTAAGACATTGTCGGTTGAGTCCAACATGTACATGAGGGAGAGACATTGTCGGGTGAGTCCAACATGTACAAGATGGTAAGACATTGTCGGTTGAGTCCAACATGTACAAGATGGTAAGACATTGTCGGTTGAGTCCAACATGTACATGAGGGAGAGACATTGTTGGGTGAGTCCAACATGTACAAGATGGTAAGACATTGTCGGTTGAGTCCAACATGTACAAGAGGGAGAGACATTTTCGGTTGAGTCCAACATGTACAAGAGGGAGAGACATTGTCGGTTGAGTCCAACATGTACAAGATGGTAAGACATTGTCGGTTGAGTCCAACATGTACAAGAGGGAGAGACATTATTCAAGAAATACTACTTCTATCTAAAACTTTTAATATTACACTTTTTTGCGTCCGTGCGCAATTGCGATACATAAATGAAACATCGGTAAATATGCAGGGTCGGGGGGGAGATAAAGAAAGTAGTGAGGTGTGTTTCCGTTTTTGAGTGGCTTTTTGCCTCAATCCATTTTCTAAAATTCTGGGGGAGGGGGAAGAGTGTTCTATCTACAAACACCCATTTTTATCTTCATCTTCATATACGGGTTTCATCTTCAGCGTTCATTCTCAAACTCCCGCTGGAACAGCATTCACTCTCAAACTCCCGTTGTGTCGCCGTTGTATTTGCGGCAATGCTCGACACATCCGTCTTCGGCGGGATATAGTTTTAACTCGTATAGTCACATCAACTTGTATAACACCCCCTCCCCCGCGCCGAGGTCAGATCCTTGGCGAGGTGATGGAGACTTCTGTCCGAGCTCTCGTATATTCGAGCAGGAACACAGTTCTCCCTAACATGTTAACATGCTGAAGGGTGCAGCTCTTTGGCGAGGAGAGGAGACTTCTGGCCGAGTCCGCCTACATTCGGTCAGGACCACAGTTCTCCCTAGCAAGTTAAGATGCTGACGTGCGACTTTCTCCAACAGAAGACATACCAACAGATTTACATTAAGCCTTGTGGGTCATGTTTTCGATTATCCCCGTGAGTTTCGTTGGTCGGTGGTGGCATGTGACATCATGTAGGCTATATAAATGCTGACCAACGAAATTCACGGCAATAATCCGAAAATATCCCGTAAGAAGGCCGAGTCTGCTGTTGAGTCTTAAGTGGCGATTGGTCATGGCTGAAATAAGAGATATTTGGCCAGAAGACGCAGGACTCTACTACCAGAATGCCATGCAGCATCGCAATAACGCACGGACGAAGAAAAATTGTGATACACGTGCCCCAATTTGAGATTCTACTTCCTCAGCTGGAGCGTGTGGCTAGATACTACTGCAAAACAAAAAAAAAAAAAAAAAAAATACTACACATAATATTTCACTTCAGTCGCAAACACATATCCCTCCCACAACAAACTACCCCCCCCCCCCTCTAAAAAATCGGAATAATTTATCAGATATTCCATCCGTTTCCATTGGCAACAAACTAGGCCAGAGTTCACAACTTGACACGCTTACATATTCAAACGTGAAGAATTGGGTCACGTTCTAAGATACGCACGTTTCACGTTAAGAAGCTGTCAAAAGGACCGGCTATAACCATTAGAAATAGAGGGGCGTGGACACAATTTCCGTTCATCTTTACATTTGCCATGTGTTACCCCAGCCGTCGTATTTGAAGTATTATTGAGTTTCTTTTTTAAACTCCTGCAGATTAGCAGGATGTACTCCGGAGAACGGAATGCGTTGTATCATGGTTTACAGCATCGCTGCGATATCTGCGCCTTTCGGCCTGACACATCCGACTTCAGCATGGCTTTGGGTCACTGACCCTATATAGGATGGGACAGCCAACTCCATCCCATAACCTCCTTAGTCGCCTTTTACGACATGCGTGGAAGGTAAACAGTGTTGCTATTCTTTGCTCCCCTTTCGGGCTCCGGCAACACACGGGCGGAAGTGTTGAGTTGTTTCTCGACACCTGAGTTGTGTGTCAACAACAGCAGATTAGAATAATGTCGATAGATCATATGCAAATTTGTATATTGAAGACACTATACGCAGCTAGTTTGATTCCTTGTGATCTTACTGGTTAACTTCATTCTTTCTTCTGTTTTCGCTCCCAGATAACCAACATGAAAGTTCGCTCCCAGAATTAGACGTCTCGCGTAATTAGACGTATTGTGTCTGTGCCCATCGGATACTGAACCTTTTGTCATCGACGAGAATGATTCCCGTATCGGAAAAACTGGACAGTAGAGTTTGATCCAGGCTTGTTCACCATCTTAGTCGATTGGTCGTTCATCGAAATCTTAAACACCTCGTCCAAGTCAAATCTCTACACACATTTAGGAGCACAGGGGACTAAAAGCATGTTCTCGAGCTAAACTCTGTTTTTGTTTCAATTTCCACTTAGCGTTCTCGCTGTTTTTCTTTTTGCATGTGGCGCTTCCCTCTGGTCCTGTGCTGCTTTCTCATTGTACTCAATGTTATATTCACGGAGACTAGCGAATGACTCAATATTCGTGATGACATTTGTATTGATCACCCTTACAATGCATCTGCGTTTCTGCTGCTCGAGCCAGAATATCTTGCGTCTCTGCGTGTCGACAGTACTGCTGTATGTGTTGTCGCAGTGGTGTCGGAGTGATTGTCTTTTTGCAGTCAATTCTCATTCCATCTGCTGTCTCCATATTCACGGACATGATCCCCAAAAGTGTTGACCAGAAACAGCACGAGCAGCTGTATTTATGTTTTCAGTGTGCACCACGAGGAGGTAATTTTAGGATCTTGGTTATCTGCAAACTCCGGGTCTGTACAAGAGCCATGGTGTGCCCGCCCGTAGCACCCCTTCATTCTAGTGCTGCCGGGTCCGAAAGAGCGACAGACAACAGTAACATTTCACTGTCATAGATATCGTAAGACAGCTAAAAGTTGGGCAGTGACGTTAGCTAAACAGCATTCTATATCTGAGTTCCTTCAGCGCTGAATACAGTGTATTGAGCAGAAATCAGAGTTCTCTAGTTCTATGTTCCTTCAGCGCCGAATACAGTGTATAGAGCAGAAATCAGAGCTCTCTAGTACGAGCGATGTGATGCTACTGTGTGTAATTCTTGCATGTTATTGACAGCCATAGTCATACCCTTTTAAATGACCGCAGATTAGGGAGAGGATTAACCCCCCTCCCCCCCAGCAAATCAGAAATCACTTTTAGTACTGGTAACAGCCAAAAGAACAGTTAATCAACGCCGAATAATAATAATAATACCTGTATAGAATTTGACGACTGAATTACTGATTAAAAACCAGCGTCATGGTACACTGGATATTCCCATCAGTAGCTCCGCTCTCCCTTCCAGCAGCCATCCAAGAGTATGCAGAAACTCAAATAGTCAGAAGCATGACCAACTGCTTACTTAAGACAGCGTCTGTCAAACGAACGTAGCGTATGCTTTAAGAGTGTGAGTATCACCGTGTTAGTTGGTAGGTCAGTCACCAACCGAACACCTCTTTCGTTGTTTCTATCTCTATTTTCATGTTGTAGTAGAGTTAGTACAAGTTGTCTCGAGCACCTTCCTGACACTCCGGTATGCAACAAAATCCCACTCGCACGTGTTCATTTCTCTACTGACTCACCATCAGTGTACAAGATTGTCTTGTAGTTTTAAGTACAACGGGGACAAGCACAATTGACAGATTTTGTTTTCCTATTTAGATGGCCATCAATTACGATTTACATTTTTTACCAATTTGTTTCCCCACCCCCTGTCAACAAATGTCAAGAATTCATAATCCTCCCTCCCACATATATTCACAATTCTATCCCCAAACCAACTGGTTTTTTTAAAGAAAAAATATGTCAAACAACTAATTTTTTTATATATCCCTTTGTCAGTAACTATCAAATTTGTGTTAATTCTTGTCAATAACTGTCATAGTTTTGCTAAATCCCCGTCACCCCTTGTCAAACTTTTGCTAAATCCCCGTCACCCCTTGTGTCAAACTTTTGTTATATCCTCGTCACCACTTGTGCCAAACTTTTTTCAGCCACTTCCCCCCCCCCTCCCCAACTGCTGAAAAAATATGGACATCACCTTACCAGAATATTAATTTGCGGCACCCCCCCCCCCGATTTCTAGTAATCATTTTCCTCTAAAGTCTAAAGCTATTTTTCAAACCAGCAAGAGAATATAACCCAACCATCTCTAAGACTGGTTTTCATGGTTAAATATCCTACATAATATTGATAAATGTATTTATAACAGGAGAACACTGTATTATAACCATATATTTAACGATTGGTCGCGACCTAGCAAACACTTGACACAATTATGTCTCCAGGTATATTCCCCCTTCCCCTCTTTCACTCCCCAACACACCCTATGATCGCACAACAGAAGGGCGTGGGAATCATGCATTTGAATGCGGCATTTCATTTACAGATTATTGACCCGAATAAGGTGCCATTTAGTGATTGGTCTTCCCGTGTTTTACTAACAGGATAATATCTCTAAGAATATTTCTGTATATTCTAACAAAGCAAACCTCCCTTGCCTTAGATTTTAGATAATCTCGCATAGTGAGTTTAATCAGTCGTGTGAGAAATATCATTATGGTAATTATGATTAGAAGTACCTGACTGAACATTAAACAAACCAAAAAATTGGACAAGCAAATAGCAATGTAGATTTATTTAAGGCAGTGTATACTGTTTGTTGGAATCCTAAACACTTGAAGGGAATCACGAGTTTTAAAAAGGATGATTCCTGATTAGGTACCAATACTGAAAATGTAGATTAGTAGAATTGATTAGGTACTAATACTGGAAATGTAGATTAGTAGAATTGATTAGGTACCAATACCGAAAATGTAGATTAGTAGAATTGATAAGGTACCAATACTGGAAATGTAGATTAGTAAAACGTAGTCCAGAGAATGAAATTAGTTCTGTCATGGTTCACTTCTTCTATCTATACGCTGTGTCCCTTGTTTGCCTTTCGGCGCCAGGGGTGGAATAGTTCTCTGGAGATGGCCTTCTTGTTTGTTGTTTGTAAGCTTGTTCATATGGCTTCTTTAATTTCTGTGATCCATCTTTTACATGGTTGCCCCTGGCTTTATAGCCGTGATGTCTACAGTATGTATCATGGCCATTTGTGGCATGCTATCTGTTGGTAGTCTGGAAGCGTGTGAAAACCACTTGATCTGTTATCTTTTGATGTGTTCCAATAATGGTATTATTTTGGTTATCTGTCTGATGTTATCGTTTCTAATTCTATCTCTTAACAACAATCCTAGTATTCTTAGTCTACGTCATTTCTTCTGTCATTATTTTTCTTTTGTCTTGTGCTGTCATTGTCCAGGTTTGTTACTGGTAGCATAGTGATGGAATAATAATAGTCTTACATAATGCAACTTTAGTGTCTATTTTTACATTTTTGTTCTTGAAAATACATGTCATCTGTCCTAGGATCTGGTATGTTTTGTTGCATCGATTTTGTATCTCTTTACTGGTTTTCCCTTCCCTCGATATAATGCTTCCTAAGTAAGTGAACTCATTTACCTGTTTAATGTGTTTATCCTCGATGGAGATAGTAATATTTCTCACTTTCTTTGCTATTGCCATTATTTCGGTCTTTTAAATATTAATCTTCATATTGAATTTTTGACGTTGTGTGGAGTTTGTTCATATGTTCTTGCAATTGTTCTTCTGATGTCGCTATTAGTACTTGGTCATCTGCACAGAGTTGTTCGCTCAATTTGTTTTTTATGTTATCTTCTTCGTTGGTACTTGTTATTTTACAGATGTGTTTGATATATGTTATAAAAAGTAGAGGGATAGGACACAACCCTAGTAGACTCCTGATTGAATTTGGAACTTATTGGACACTCCTGCAATTGTTCTTACTTCACATTGGCTATTAGCATAAATGCCCTTGCATATATTGATTAAATGTTCTGGTACTCCATATATTGAGTTTTCCATTGTCTGTCTACTCTGTCGAAAGCCTTTTCTTGGTCAACAAATGTGATGTACAATTCTTTTTTGCTTTCTGTGGCTCTTTCTGTTAGCTGTCTAGGTGTAAAGATAGCATCCATACAGCTTTTGTTCTTACAGAAGCCCATTTGGGTGTTTTAAGTTGTGGTTCAATGTATGATCATAATCGTTGTTCTAATATTTTGTTAAAAATATTCCTGTGTGGTTTAGTAAGGATATCCCTCTGTATGTTGTGCAGTCTTCTCTTGCTGCCTTTTTTCTTCCATTTGGGAATGTCTTTGCTTCCCTTTAAGACCTCGGAAACACACGGAAGTAAAAGTCAAGTGTATTGGGACAAAAGTTCAAAAGTATACCAGTTTTAAGTAGTAGTATTGTCCTGGATGTTCTTAGGAAACATGAAGAAACAATTAAGTTCAAAGAATAGCTGCAGAGGAGATGATCACAACCAGTTAAACTTTTGCCTACTGAATTATTACATTGGTAAAACTTGCATGTTCTGGACCTGTATGCCAAAATGATTCCTTTTCAAAAATGATGACGAATGCTCGAGGGTGGAAGAAGCAGAAGGGGTCAAAGAAAAGCATGGACAGACAACATCCAGTTGTGAACAGATCAAGATTTATCCTCATTTGCATCGTTAAGATAAAAATCACTGGAGAACTCTTGTGTGTTGGTGCATTCAATGTGGTACATCTACAACCCTTGCGAGTTACGGATTTATGGGTGTATAGAATTCTGGATGCTGCATAGTTTTCCTGTTAAAATGTGTCAGTTCTCTATATCAGCGGGTCTTAAATTTTGTGTTCTTGCTGACCCCCCTCCCCCTAACTTGTAGTGAACCAAGCAACAACCTATTTGTTGTTTTCCCCTATTTGCTGGTTTTGTCCCTTGCCCACTGAGAGTTAAATATTATTTCTAAAATATTCCATATTTGAATATGTTCAGGAATTAATATCTCTGTGTTAATGGTAGTAAACAATTTGTGTTAATGATAGTAAACAATTTGTGTTAATGATAGTAAACAATTTGTGTTAATGATAGTAAACAATTTGTGTTAATGATAGTAAACAATTTGTGTTAATGATAGTAAACAATTTGTGTTAATGATAGTAAACAATTTGTGTTAATGATAGTAAACAATTTGTGTTAATGATAGTAAACAATGTCTGCATTTGAAAATGTATTGGTAATGTGTATATGATAAAAATTAAACATATTTATTTGTAATGTTCCCTTACTGTCCCAACGTGGATCAATCCTCCACATCTGCAACCCACAATACTCATTATTGTAATTATATATCCATATTTACACAGGAAGGTGTCAGTGGTGAATCTTGTCTTCTGGGACTTTGAAGATGGAAGAATACGCTCGTGTCAAAATTGGTTTTAAATCCATTTGAGCTGTTGACTTCTTCTATTGACAGATGATGATGCATTTCATTTACAAGCCTTGTTATATCAGAGTCAATAATTGAAATGTGTATTCCGAGTTCTGACTCCACATTTACAAGCCTTATTATATCAGAGTCAATAATTGAAATGTGTATTCCGAGTTCTGACTCCACATTTACAAGCCTTGTTATATCAGAGTCAAAAATTGAAACGTGTGTTCTGACTCCATATTTACAAGCCTTGTTAAATCAGAGTCAATAATTGGAAATTCTGAGCTCTGACCACATTTAGAAGCCTTGTTATATCAATAGCTGAAACTTCTGAGTTCTGACTCCACATTTACAAGTCTTGTTATTCATTCATTCGGTGCCATGCCGGCTGGCGTAGGTGATCATGGCTCTCCTCAGCTCTCTACCTCCAGTACTATGTATCAAGATCGGTTGTTTCTCTGCCATGCCAGGTTGTTAAACTGTCTAATATTTTCTCACGTTGTCACCCTCTGTCTCTGTTGCCTTCTGTTACCTGCATCTTGTGACTATGCTCTCCAAAACCTATTTGTTTCATGAAGCGGCCAAAAAATGAAGATTGTCTTTTTCTTATGTTTGTTTGTTTGGCATTCGCTCCATTGTAACCATCACGGATAACCGTGCGATTTCCGTCGGGAGCGTGATTACGTTGTGCCACCGTTATGCGCCTTGTAGGCCTAGCACATCCGATTTCGGCATGCCTTGACAATTCGGGTGGGCTACCCTTAGCCTGTGACAGCCTCTATATCTGTCTCCAGGCACGCGTAGTGGCGACTCTTCGCCCAGACGATTTTTGCTCTCGTCTGACTCGCACGAGGTGTTCCACTGTCTATGAACTTGCCTCGTGTAATTGGGCGTGCTGTGCCTGTGCCCATTGGGTACTGAACCGTTTCTCATCCATAAGCCTGGTTCCTTAGGGGAAGAACTCAACAGAGGAGTTGGACCCTGGCTCTTTCGCCCTCTTAGCCGAGGTGTCATTCACCGACATCGTGTACCCCTTGTCCAAGTTCGAGTCACACCACGCGTTTGAGAGCAAGGCGTTCTCGAGCTGAGCGTCCTTGTCCCAATAGCGCCTGAGCCCATCAGGTACTGAACCCTTTCTCTCTTCAAGTGTATTTCCGGTGTAGGAAAACCTGACAGTAGAGTTGGGCCAGGGCTAAATCGTTGTCTCTTTTGTGCCTGGGCCCATCGGGTACGGAACCCTTTCTCTCTGCAAGTGTACTTCCGGTATAGGAAACCTTGACAGTAGAGTTGGGCCAGGACTACCATCGTTGTCCCTTTCTTGCCTAAGCCCATCGGGTACAGCACCCTTTCTCTTCGCGAGCATATTTCCGGTTTAGGAAGGCTCGACATTAGAGTTGGATTAGGTCTTCTTGCTTTACCAAACGCCAATGAATGGGTCTGGGTCTCTGCCTGTAAGGAACACAGGTAACTAGAAGCTCGTCTCGAGCTGACAGAGCTTGTAGTTCCCCTTTCCTAGGGACTTTTCACTTTCTATTTGAAGTTCACGCTGCCCTCAAGCGCTGTTCTTCCCTTTCATTGTTTCATTGTACTCGGTATGAAATCTATGTGTCTCTCGCCATTCATCTACCTTTACGTGCATTTTACATTGGCCGCCCCTCCAATGTTCGAACTGGACTGACTAGCTTCACTGTATGTCGACAGTGTCGCTATATGTGGTGATGCTGGTGGTGTCGGAGATATTGTCTGTCTCTTGTGCAGTCAAATCTCTTTCCATCTGCTACCTCCACATTCTCGGACACGATCCCCAAATGATTTGGCCAGAATCAGCTCGAGCTGCTGTATTTCTTTTTCCAGGGTGCACCACGTGGAGGTACATTTGGGATCTTGGTTATCTGCTAACCCGGGGTCAGCCTAGAGCAATGCGTTCCCTTTGCACCCCTCTTTTTCTTATAATATTCATTAAGCTACATTTGACTCTTTCAACACCACATTAGTTTTCCTGGCAATCCATGGTATTCTCAGCATTCTTCTGTAGAACCACATCTCTATTACTTCTAATTTCCCCACTTTCCAGTTTGTTTATTGTCCAAGACTCGCATCCATATGTTAGTATAGGGGTTACATAGGACTGCAGATATCTCTTCCTCACATCTAAAGACAAGGTCATACTATACAATATATTTTTATATTGTTGTCTTGTTATATCAGAGTAAATAGCTGAAACTTGTACTCTGAGTTCTGACTGTGTTTTGCAAATGACTCCTATACTTATTGTTTAAGATAAATAACAGCACAAGGTGTTGTTATGAACTGTATCAACGGATTAAAAGCTCGCTAACCCCTTGGGTTCCACAAACAACAGTTTAAGAACTTCTACTCTAGACCATGAACTTAAAGATCTATAAAAATAACAGCATAATGTTAATCAATTTGTCCACTAACAACACAAAGTGGTACTGAACCCCTTGTAGGGTTCAGACATCTCGATGTAACACTATACAAGGTTAATAACCCCTTTTATACTCCACTCCCCCTTACCCGACATATCTGTGGCCCTGAAAACAGATAAGAAAAGTGAAGATAACACAACAAAGAACAATTGACTACTAGATTACACAAAGAAGAAACTCACCAAAACTATTACTGTCCTTACTTCCTTGTCCCTGAGTAGTGGTAGGTCCATCCCTAGAACTGGTTAAAGTTCGACATGATGTGTGTGGGGTCTGACTGCTGGTTGTACTGGGAGATGGGATCCTATATGCAGTCAGACTATTGTGGTCATCATCCTGACTTTGAGAAGGGGTGGATAAGTTTAAAGAGCATGACAATAAAGATGACGATGAGCCACTGAAGTTGGAATCGGGTCTAGCCGATGATGACACTAATCCTGAACATTCAGACGCTGCATGCATATTGGCCAGATTGCTATTACTTGCCATCTGTGGGCTGGACACGCCAGCTGTCAAAATTCGGGCAGTCATATGACCATGCTGCAGCCCTGATGACACAGATGATCGAGTGTATCCTTGACTTCGCCCGCTAGAAGTGGCAGCTCCTCCACCACTCAAATCCATAGCTCAAGATTTACTAAACTTGTATCTGCTTGCCGTGTGCTGAACAAAGAAGTAACAGAAAAAAAACATGATTCAATAAAAATGTGAACT
The DNA here is from genome assembly GCA_034231615.1 of Meghimatium bilineatum. NCBI lineage: Eukaryota > Metazoa > Mollusca > Gastropoda > Stylommatophora > Philomycidae > Meghimatium > Meghimatium bilineatum. The sequence goes on along the minus strand of CM067305.1, from coordinate 5,005,223 downwards.
GAATCTAAGTACATATGGAAAACTTAAATACAATGAAGTCAATCCTTTACATCTTTTCAACCTTTCATGTACATTTCTTCATCTTCTGTGTTCGCTCTCAAAACTCATGCAGAGTTGCAGGACATTGGCATGTGTTGTGCCATGGTTTACAGCATAGCTGAAATATGTGTTTTTCAGCCAGAAACATCCAACTTTAGTACAGCTTCTAGGCTACTTTAGACCCCCTATGAGACATGACAGCCAACTCCACTGCAAAATCACTGTAGTCACCTTCTACAACATGCATGGTAGGTATCATTAAGTAAGTAGGTAGAATTGTTGCTATTCTTTGTTCCCCTATCAGGCCATTCCAACTTAAGAACAGGCCACACCCCATTAATAAACACCAAACAGATTAAATCCATTACATGAACCAAATTGCAGACACTGTAGCACACAGAAGGAGACTGTTGAACACCTACTACTGCAGTGCCCAAAACTATCAGACATCCGACAAGTATCCAATGGGCACTACTACCACCTCTTCCAGCTATACACAACACACTCTACACACTTGCACCACAGCTGAGTAGAACCTGTGCATTCGCCAGAAGGGCTATGGATTGTCAAGAGCTGCCTGCTCACAGCGAAAGGGATTGAATCTTATCATCTCCTATCAGGCCCCTTCATGATAATGGTAGTACATTTATTCTTTCCCAGCCTTCATTACTCTTCTTCCTGCACTTTCTCTATCCCCCCCCCCCCACACAGTAATTTGAGTGATAGTGAATTGTGAAGTTAGTCTACGGTCAATCTGAACTTCCTCTAGCATAACTCACCTGGCGTTCTCAGCAATTTGAGGGATAGTGGATTGCGATGTTAATCTACAGTGAATCTGCAGGGTATTGAATGAGCAGACAGATTTAGCCACATAGATTATCTCTCTTGTAGCAGGACAATGGTCCTACTAGATTTCCAGCAGGATGTAGTCCAGAGAACAGAAATTCATTGCATCGCTGTTTTATTTGTGACTATGACCAAACACATTCGTCTTTGGTGGAATAAAATTATTCAATTATATAAGCATACATTTTGTAATAGACATTTCCATTGTCCAATATTAGATGAGATCTGAGATGCAACGGGTTGTGCATTGCTCTCGTGTGGACTCAGGGTTAGCAGATAACCAAGATCCTAAAAGTACCTTCTCATCGTGTACCATGGAAACAGACATACAGATGCTCAAGCTGTATTCCTGGCCAACATTTTTAAGTTCGTGTCCGTCAGTGTAGAGGCTGCAGATGGAATGAGAATTTACTGCAAAGACAAGCAATATCTCTGAACCTCTGTACCAACACATACAGCATCATTGTTGACACACAGTTAGTTAGTTAGTCATTAGATCATCGTCACTGCACTCCGGACAAGTCCATAGGTGCTCAGATATCTCCTTGAGTGTAGCCGCTATTACACATTGACTGATGGTCCCAGTACGCAGTTGATTGACCATCATTCTTTCTTGCCCACAATAGCTCATTTCTAGCGGCTTCACATTTCAAACCAAATTCCTTTATTCTAGTCATGGAACAAGAGTCATCGTCACTTATACAGTTATTTGCTTGTGCGTTTTCCCGTAGGACGTTCAAAAAGTCTGCTCGATCCATCACTCCACCAACAGCCACAGTAGCAGCGTGTGCGGCCAACCTATCCACTCTCTCATTACCCCGGACCCCCGCATGTCTCAGCCAAAAATGAAAGTCACTTTACACATACAGGAATTCTTACACATACAGGCATCCAGCCACTGTTCCCAAATATATCCCGCCTGAACTTTCACAATCATGCTAATCAAGTCACTGGGTATGCAGGCATGCTCATAGTCTGCAAGTAGACCCATTTCAAAGCTTTGGTTATTACCAAAATCTCCATTGTCATGCTGCTTGTCATCTGAGCGAATGCACCACTTACCTATCTGATGGTTTCCCCCCACCTTTGAGCCGTGAAGGCCCAGGCACTTCTGATGTGTCTCTCAACCGACCCATCTGTACATACAACCATATCACCTTCCCTGGAATTTTCACCGATTAGAGTGAGTACCTCCAACTCTACCACTGTTGGACACCATTCCCTGCATTCTCTATTGAGTGTTATTATTACTTTGAAGGATATCGGACAATCTAACGGCGCACAACTCCATTCAGCACCAGGTAACATCTTCCAATCTGCACACCCTCTGTATAATATCCTCTGCATGCCCCATCCACGACTTTTCTCTCTAAAGTCGACTGCCTTTCACTTTGAGATTTCAGGGTGTAGAGGATGTTCTTTATCAGCAGTGATTTGTAAGTAGTCCCGCGACCTGCAGGTTTGTATTCTTTGCTCTGCAGTTGGGCAATCCAGTAAATATCGCATAGCCTGTGCTGACATATCTCTTGTACACCCCAAAATGATTCGCAGTGCCTTATTCTGGATTCTATCCAATCTTTCTGTTTGAGTCTGACTCGGTGTCAGAATCACCAGTGTGTACTCTACCACCGCCACCACCAATCCCTGATACAACAGAAATAGCAGTCTCTGTTCACATTGAGCACCAGTTATAATTTTCAACACCGCAAGACCAGTATAAGCCTTTACAATGATGTGGTCAACATGATCTTTGAAACTCAGACTACGGTCCAACATAACCCCTAAGTACTTCATTGTGCTGGTTCTTTTGAGGACATTCCCTCTCAAAGTAACCGATGGTGTGGGCGTGTTTACTATGTGATTATTTATAGAAAACCATGTTATTGATGGATTAACAAAAGCTTCAGAATTACTGCACTAATCCCCTATATGATCAAGCTCCCTCTGCAAATTCCTGGCGATTGTTTTTCTATCTCTGCCCTGTCTATATACCAAGATGTCATCAGCATAGGACATAGTTCTCCCCGGATCGGCAATCTGACAGCTTGTAATTTGAAATGTATACACATTAAATAATACTGGGGCTGGGGACAGAGGTGACCCTTGTGGTAGTCCTGGGTGTATGACTGTTGGTGCCAAAGACCAACCCACACACTTAAGACCAACCTGTCTCTGAAAAAGTGCCACACAGTGACGCAAGACAGTCCAGCCCAAGCATTGGAGGGACGGTCAACACAATTGTCATGAAATGGGTAGATGTCAAGAAGTATAGTGAGAGTTTAAGAGAAAGGGTTCAGTACCTGATGGACACAGGTACAATAAGTCAAATTGGACAAGATTGTTTAGCTGGAGAACAAGTTTCTAGTCCTAGTGCTCATAAACGTGTGTTGAGACTCAGACTTGGAGTCTCAACATCTGTGAAAGGCACCTCGGTTAAGAAGGCGTACAAGCCCAAGTCCAACTCTTCTATCAAGTTCTTTCTAAACCAGAACCAGGCTCATGGATGAGAAAAGGTTCAGTAGCCGATGGGCACAAAACGTCTAATTACACAAGATAAATCAATAGCTGCAGAATACCTTGTGCAAGATAGACATGAAAGACAACCATCTCAACATAGAGCTGGGACACAATCGACACCATTCGATAGATAGGAAGGCTACAAGCTAAGGAAGCCCACCCAAATTAAAAGCAATCAGAAGACTGATATCCTGGGCCACTGGTGCAAATTAAAATGGTAGCACAATACATTTCCATTCTCTGGACTACGCCCTTCGGAAATCTAGCAGGGCTATGTTCTGCAACAAGAGAGATCCAGTGGGAGTTTGAGAATGAACACAAACAAACAAGATGAGATCTGGGTGTAATAATGGCAAATTCTGCAACAGAACCGGGCAATATGCCAATACTGTCCAACTGCTCATCATAATCAAGTGCCGTCTCTGATATGAAGGTTGGCTATAAAAAATCTCCAATATTCTCTATCTCTTGCCTTGGTGGTGCAATCTGACAGACAGTCTGGGAGACTGTTACTTTCAGTAGTATTCATATAGGCCTATGATTATGAAACAACTGTATGCTCTACTACTACTCTATCCATAAAACATAATGAATAATGACTGCCACAGAGACAATGCTGCTGCACAACAAATGATAGAACTGGAAATATGCCCCTATACTATACCTACTTTGGAATAGCAATTTATCTGAACAACGATGAAAAACACAAAGGCGGTACGATTCATTCAAATTTCATTATAGGCTTAATTATTATGTAAACGTGTATGCAACTGATTAGCATGAATTCAAATCAATAGATTCATCAATGCGTGGATCACAGTATTAGTATGGTATAATAATTATATAGGGGTAGACTCGCGTAACTACCCACTCAGTACTGTGACCAGGCTTCAGCGTTCCTGAAATGTACTATTTCTGATAAGTTATTAAAAATTGTATGGATTGCCACTAGATTTTTACCGAAGCCGAAACCCTCATCATATTCGGTTAAAATACAGCAGAATTATTCCAGTAGCACACATGATCAGCTGATTGGGACATCAATGTTTTACTCAACTACACACGGCCATGTATTTTTTGTAAGTGCATGTCTACCTAATGTTACTTGATATAAATCCATTGAGAATCATTTAGACTGCATAATTGGAGATAAGCAGCAGCATGGCCAAGGTGCTGCAAATGTGTTAGTATTTCACTCCACACTACTCCACGGCCTGACCACTTTTGTCTTCTGGTTCGTGCGGTTCAATTGCAGCACAACTAGGTCAAGATGGCGGACAGCCGTTCTCACACTTTCAGCCTTAACCTTCGTCAATTAATCTATCTATGTAACTATTCGGCTCTCTCGTGCGAGTCTGTGACGACCAAGGTGCCTGGTTCGAATCTCGCCGTAAGCAATTTTGTATACGAAACCGTAAAGCAATGGAAAACTACTGCACATACTTATATTGCCTAGAAATTCTACAGTGACTACAGCCAAAAAATGCAGTTTATAGGTATGTCTGGAATAGGATTGTCTATCTTTCCCCAGGTGAATGATGGTTGATCGTATCCACAATTGCCGTTAAGAGTAGAGGTGGAAACTTAAGATGTCTTTCCAAGGCCAGATGTGTCGCCGTGGTTGCATTTAGTACATGGTTGTTCAAGGCTATCTTGATTTTTTTTTTCTATCCACCGTTTTCTTGGTCTACCTTTGGCTTTACGCCCGGATATTCTTGTAGTATAGGCCTATGCTCTTATTGGTATTTGGTTTGGCTTCATTCTATAAGGTGACCGAACCATTTTACTTGCTGTCCCTCAATATGCTCAATACATGATATTATACCAACTGATATTTCTCTGTTCCTCTGAAATTTGATGCTTCTCGTCGATACAATCACGTTTGCTGGTGTTGCCTCCAATCCAGTTACCACAACCTCCGAGTTTTTAAAATATTTTATATGTACTTTCCTGAAGCTTTTATGTACGCTAATCTGAGCGGTTGTCTCCCATTTTTACTAATTCTGTTTTTTTTTTCGATAACAAACCTCAAAGGACAGAAGGCCGAAAATTTCACGTACAAGAGAAGACCAGTCATAAAATAGAACAAGGCATCTATTGGGAAGGAGTCAGCTCCCCTACAGACGCGTGTCACGTGACGTATTCTCTCTGGTACGTTGTCTTCCCAATGAACTCCATGAACCCTTCTCTGTCTTGGGCGATGCGGCTTGCATTTTCCAACGACGTATTCATGTTATCTTTAATGTCGTCAGTTCATTGGGAAGACAACGAACTCCCTGAACCCTTCTCTGTCTTGGGCGATGCGGCTTGCATTTTCCAACGACGTATTCATGTTATCTTTAATGTCGTCAGTTCATTGGGAAGACAACGAACCCCCTGAACCCTTCTCTGTCTTGGGCGATGCGGCTTGCATTTTCCAACGACGTATTCATGTTATCTTTAATGTCGTCAGTCCATCGTCTTCTTGTTATGCCTTTCCTCCTCCACCGAGGTGCTCTGGCCCCCATTATTTGTCTTTCTAAACAGTTGTGTCTCTTTATCAAATAAGTATAGTTTTCTCTTTTACTATTGTGTTTAGTAACCAATACACTGGACTTTTCAATGTGTTATAATATCAGAATTTCTCTTTTTTTCCTTCCATGATATTCGAATTATATTAAATTTAAATTAAATTTATGTAAATTTTTTGGAAAGTCCCGAAGATCACACAATCAACACCTGACCGGGACTATTAATCTACATTGACTGGGATGACTGCTGGAACAAAGGGCGGAGCACTTATGGGAATGCCCCGCGTGCCATGAAGCCAGTTTCTAATAAAAAAATCTAAGTATCCTTATGTAGCATTTCATCTTAAATGCGGTAATCTTCTTTGTCACTGTTTTACTTAGGGTCCATGTTTCACTGCCGTATGTTGCAACCAGAAAATTAAGGTTCGTAGCATTAGCAATTTCGTTTCTATTTTGTTGTTTTTCCATATGTTTTTCAACCGTGTTATTTTACAATATGCCATTGCCAATCTCTTCTTTATCTCTGCCATGCAGTCTCCTGCACCGTTGATGCTTGCCCCTAAGCATTCGACTTTATCCACACATTCTATCTCCGTATTGTCTATTCTAATTTTTGGTTGTTGTGTTGTTATATCTATTAACATGATTTTTGTGTTTTGAGCGTTTAAATATAAGTTTTGTGATTCGCTGCATTTCTTTGTGTTTTTTTAAAATTACGAGTAGTTGTTCCAATCCCTTTATACAATTTGAAAGAATCACTGTATCGTCTGCGTAGCGTAGTTTAGTGATTTCGAATCCACCGTTGTTTAAAGCGTGGTAGTCAGCGTTATGTATGTCTTCTCTCACATTCCTCATTATATTTTCTGCTCATATGTTGAACAGGTATGGGGAGAGTGTGTATCCCTGCCTAACTTCACTCTGTACCTCAAACTGCTCTGAGAGATCGCCCTCTAACTTCACTGCAACCTTTTGATCTTGGTAAAGTTCTTCTATTAGATGGATCAGATCGCCCGTGTGTGTCGGGACCCGAAAGGGGAGCAAAGAATAGCAACACTGTTTACCTTCCATGCATGAGAGGAGTCCTTTATTGTTGCTGCGTCGCTCGGCGGGCCGATGTTGTCTGTTGCTCGTTGTAGGTTCGGGTACCTATCCGGCTTGCAACCTCTGGGTTGTTAACTTTCAATTTGGTATCTTGGTGCCCCTCATCTAGCCCGTGACCTCCTCTCTGCTCCTATGCCTTTCTCTGCCACCTTAGGTTCTTTACTTGCTTTGTCTTCTCCGTTCCGGATCCATCCACATCTTGCTAGTAGCTTACCTTTGATTATGCCTACTGTGCTACCATTTCCTCTATATTTCTTACCACTGCATATCCTATACTTCTATTATTTTCTTTGGTATAATGTTATCTCCCCCCCCCCCACCTCCTGGTTTTCTCTGTTCCATGTTTGGATTTAATTATTGAACAGTCTGGTATCGATGTAGCAGCTCGGTCTGATCTTGCAATAGATGTACACAGTAACAGAGATTCACGGCGTGAATACAACGGAGAATTGGTGCATTGAAAGTGACTTTTTTTGGATGTTGTTATTATTGTGGGAGGTATCCACTGGAAGTTCCACTGTATATGCTTTAATTGAGTTTGTTGTTAATATTCTCCTACAATACAGAGAATGTCAGAAATGGGAGTTTGTTGTTATTGTTCTCCGTTCTCCTACAATACAGAGAATGTCAGAAATGGGAGTATTAAGAGGGGAGGAAAAGTAATTTCTTTGGAAAGTCTCGAAGATCAGAAGTTCACGCAATCAGCACATGACTGGGGCTTAGAGTCTAATATAGACTAGGATGGCTGCTGAAACGGAGAGTGGAACACAAATGGGAGTGCCACACATGCTGTGATGCTAGTTTCTAATCGAGAATCAAGTCATAGTTTGGTATATTTACTTATTGTTTTTTATTTCATTTAAAGTATATGTCAAATATAAGTCAACTGTTTTCTTTTAACTGCTGTAGAAACATATTTTAACATATTAATAATAAAGCAACTGCAATAAGACAATTTTCTAGCATAAACAGTTCCTACTCAGAGAAAACACAATTATAATAAAATTATTTCAGTAATTATTGTTATAATTTACTTCAACATAATAATAATATGTATAGTCTTGTTCATCTTGTAGTCATTTAGCAGATTTGTATATTTAGATAGTTGTAAAATGAATCACTCGCTGCTGTTTTGTATTGACGTTTAATTTGCACGTGTGTAGCTTGTGTTCTAGAGTGACCCTCTACAATAATTATTGTCCAGGTTCATGGTTCTCGTCTGTCCCTCAAAAGTGTTTCAAAAGTTTTTGCAACTTTGCGCAATGTCAACCTCAATCTCATCACGGTCCACAGCCACATTTTACCAGCAAATATGGTAAATAGAGAAGACTTCCATTGAGGTCTTGCAAAGGTCTTTATATCTCAGGAGTGGTCTGCTTCGAACTCATTTCCCTTCTGAAAGTTCACCAAACAATATTTGTTTTGAGATACAGAATTCAACTCTTTGCACATGACCCAACCATCTTTGCACATGACCCAACCATCTTTACACTTGACTCAACCATTTTAATCGTCTACTGCTGAGTATTATCCTGCAATACACAGTAGTATCTCCGTCTTTGTGACTTGTCCTGCACATAAAATGGCGACACAATGCATTTCCATTTTATGGATCATTGTCCTGCTACAAGAGAGACCCAGTGGGAGATTGAGAATGAACGTTAAAGAAGAAGAACCAGATCCACTCAGATGGCACCTAATCACCTCACAACTTGAGTAAACACATTTTGCGTCTACAATACTACATTCCTAACAAAGATGTGATATTAGTCCAGACTTACACCATGCATATTATCAAGCTTCTTTTTGTTGCATTGGGAGTTTCCTATACAGGGCCTAAATAATCGTCATTAGACCACATTAAGCAAGTGTGTAGTTTAAATCCACATTTCACTGACAGCATCATTGACAGCACTCAAGACAAAAGGAGCAGTTGCCGGAATGATGGAGTATGTGCTCTGCGGTTGACATCTGTTCTATCAGATATAAGCTCAGTTTCTATTCGAATACAGTTATACAGAGCACAAGAGCCTACTTCTTTGACTGTCCAACTACTGGTCCTAGAATACAGTTACACAGAGCACATGAGACTACCTCGGCGACTGTCCAACTACTGGTCCCAGAATACAGTTACACAGAGCTCTAAATCACAGATGCCAAAGAACACTCATTATATTCTGAAATTTAGAAAGTGAAAGAAAGTACCAGGTAGATTTAAAAGAGGAAAATAATGGATGGGCCATGCTGAGGATGTCGTATAAATTGTGTGCATGTTAGAAGATGTGGCACATGGTGCAGAATGGATACATGTCGTAGATTGCCAGAGCTCTTCCTGAGTAATAACAATTCTCAATATAAAATGTATAGAGTGGTGCCCTATTGCTGTAGAGTCTGAGGTGCAGGCATTGATCAGCAAGAACTCCAGGGAAGGGCACATGATTATATACATGGATGACTCTGTTCTAATACACATGCACAGTGTTTGGACCTTCATATCTGAGTCTATAGAGGAAGACCATCCAAAAGGAGTGGTGCATTTGCTGTGATTACAAGCAGCATGACTATGGAGATTATGGCAGTGACTAAGGCAGCGAACGAGATGAGTACACAGATGGCATCTCATGTCTGCACACTGAGTGATTCAATGAGCATGATAAAAAAACATACAAATTTGTGTAAACCTCCCCCCCCCCCAATTATTTAGAATTTTTTCCCCAAAACACATCAACAAAATGGAGTAAGGAGCATTTTTAAAATTTAGTGAGTGGTTGCTCCCTCCCCCATCTACGACCCTGATTGTATTTGCTAAGGTTTCCATACAATAAAAACAATAAGCACAAATAGAAACTTCGCAATGGAAGAACATTCTTGCAATGTTATGTAAAATCAATACTGATTTCTGGCTATTCATTTAGAACAAACTATTAAACAAGGCAAATCAGCAATAAATGGCTGGCACTAACAGTATTGTGCCACTGCAGAACAATACTTCACATATCAAAACAGCTAACAAAATCTACTGAGGAAACATGACAAATACTACATGCATAAATTTGTCAAGAACCAATCACACTGAATCTATTCTTGTTCTTTTAGTAGTATCATAACCAACATTCTCTTTAATGTGCACAGCCGAGTACATCATTCAAAAGTACTGCTCATAAAGTGTAGAACTTATATACATAAAGAAAGAGGGAATTACCATTTTTTGTTAGGTAGTAGAATCCTTCACATGGAAAAATTCACTGCTCAGACATCTACAGATCTGTTCACATGAGAAGAAAATTAGAGGGAGTGTTGCTCATAACTATCACTTCAAGATGAATGTGCCAGTGTCTTCAATGACGTGTAACATTTGATTCTTCTGTCTGTACCACCAAAAGTGTTTCCAATGGGTTCCTTATAAGTGGTGGTACTGACTTCTTCTTCTTCTTTCGTTCACTTGAAACATGTCTATATCTGTAATTCTGTCTCCTTAATAAAACTCACTGTCTTTTGTAGTTCATACAGTGTCCCATAGAGTTTTGATTCCAGGTACTGACTTCAAATGTTACCATAATTGATTTGTTCACCAGGATGATATTCCCACTGAAATAATGTCTTGTGACTGGCAGTATCGAGTATGAGCCTCTATAAGCTCAAGTCACCAACTGGTGTCACTGACTCCAACCAAAGCATGTCTTGAGAAGAAGTCTTTGGATAGGGACACACCAGGAACGATTATCCTAGAAACACATAAACAAATAAAGGAAGAGGGAGTCTACAAAACTCCTCCCCCTTCAGACAGTCTTGTCTCATAGGGATAAAGGGCAGATAGTGAAACAACAGAGATAGCAACTCTTCAAACTAACTACTCTGGGCAGATGGAGCTCATGAGGGCAGATTGTCTAATAAAAGCAAACCTGAAAAAATTCTGCTGGAAATGAAATGCACTTGACCATATGGTGTATAACAAGGTGCAACATATTTAATATGATCGACAAAGAATTGGTAGTCCTGACTTCAAGTGGTAATTTATTTGCACAATTCCTTACTGAAATCTTATGCTCTGTAACATAGTGGTGTCCCTGATTATAACAAGTGGTGGCTCTAGCTCAAAGCTATTGCCCTGGTTTCATGTGGTCACTCAGGTGATAAACTGCATTATTACAGTTAGGATATGTCTGCTCCAAGTGGTCAATTACCCATGTGTTATCTGGACCCAAAAGGGAGTCAGGAATAGCAATACTATGACCTATCATGGATGTTGTAGGAGACAGCTAAGGAAGTTTGGGGGTAGAGTTGACTGTCCTATCCCATAAGCTAAAGAGTTCCACAACACGTACTTTTGTTGGATGTGTTTGAAAGGTGTAGACATCACAGCCACACTGTGATTCCAGACACAATGCATCCTGTTCTCTGAACTACATCCTGCTAAGAGGGAGTTTGAGAACACATGCAGAAGAATGATCCCAATAATGGCATGCATCTTTGTGAAAACATTTCTGGTGTTCACAATGTAATTTTGATGAATATAGTTTTTAATTAATCACGGACATAACCTATGAACAAACTAGATTCAAGTAGGAAGCATGAGGATAAATGAAAATAATTCTTACAGCTGACGGGAATTGAACCAGCTCCATTCCAGCAGCACCAAATCACTTTGCATCTCAAGTAAACAGGTTTACCTTACTTGACCAACCACATCCTCAAAAAAATATGTGATCTTGTCAAGACATTATACCTGCGCACTCAAGTCACTGAGAACGGATCAATCAGGACTATTACAATAACAAAAATACTGTACCAGTATTGAAGTATCCCTAGGATCACAAACATGGAACATCAGTACTCGTACTACAAGGACAGATAGATACCAAGAGGGTGGATACAAGATGACTCAAAGACTCAATAGGATTTGAGGATTGACTTCATTGCACTCAGGTTTCCCCTATTCCCCTACTCCGTCCATATCAACGAAGCTGTACACAAACCTACCAAGAATACTACTCATCACAGGTAACTCCATAGCTTCAAGTGATAATCCACATGAATCTCTGACAAAAATTCACTTATAAACAAGGCAGAACAACCCAGAATCGAACCTGCAACCAATTGACAGCAAATAACTTACATGCTATGCCAGGGAGTATTGTCTGGGTCTGAAAAATCAACAAATAATATAACACTGTGACATTCCAAAACTGGATGTGTTAGGCTTACATGGTGCATATTGAATGGTATGACAATATACTTAACACTCTGATGAAAATCACATAAAATTAATGATGATTGGAGAGTGAATGCAGAAGAAGATTTAACACTGTGACCTACATGTTGTAGAAACTGATTTAATAGGTTTGGGTGTGAAGATGGATATCTCATTCTACAGGTTTCTTTGACCCCAAAAAAACACCTTCTGAAGTCAGTTGTCACAAGTGGAAAGGCACAGATATTGTGGCATATCCTATTCGGGACGTATATTGATTGTCGTATACAAGACATAGAGATTAACCCAGTATTTTTTGGCTGTAGTGATTTTCAAGGCAATATAAATATGTTAATATGGTTGCCATTGCTTTCTGAAAGGTCTGGGCGAACATTTGCTGTAGTAGGCTTTAAACCTGGTACATTGGTCTTACACAACACACTCTGTACCACTATGCCTAAAAGCTTGATAAACATACTGTACCAAGTACACAAAACAGTACAGTATGTTTTCCTCTCCAAACTACAACCTGCAGGAGTTTGAGAAGAAAGAATACAGAGAAACAACAAGATAAATATTCTAATACCATAAACTCAAATGAGAAAAAATATTCCTGTACCATGAAATCCTGCCCAAGACGGATGTGTCAGTCATTGGTGCAAATAAAGAAGTGACACAAAGCATTTCCATTCTCTGGACTACATCCAGCTGGAAATCTAGTAGGATCATTGTTATCCTGCCACAAGAGAGATCCAGGTGGGATTTTGATAATGAACATTGAAGAAGAAATGAAGAAAGATGAAAAATATTCCAATACCATGAAATCAAATTAAAGATTACAAATATACATTAAGATGTCAGAAACCAATTTAGGAATCATAACAAAAATTGTAACATCAAAACTATTTTTTTCAATGTGAACACATTTGAGAAAAAAGGCATAGACACCATTGTGGCGACTAAATAAATTATGGCAAAAAAATCGGAGAGAATTGAAAGAAAAAAAATTGGGATAGCATGAAAATCCAGTATAGAACACATCTAGTGTATTCGAAAATGTGTTGATGTGTTGTGGGGTCTGAAAGGGGAGCAACACATAGTGACACTGTTTCCTACAGTGCAAGTCTTAAGGGGCGACTAAGGAGGTTTTGGGGATGAAGATTTATGCCCCAATCCAGAGCGTCAAAGATACCCAAAAGTCATGCTGAAGACAGATGTGTCAGGCCAAATAGTGCAGCTATCATAGCCAAGCTGTAAACCATGATACATTCTCTTCTCTGGACTACATCCTGCCAATCCGCAGGCGTTTGAGAATGAACGCAGAAGAAAAAACCCCAGTACATTTAAGTATGAAATGTTAAAAAAAACAGATGGGGCTGAGAATAAATCACTGTGTTCACAAGCGATGACAAGTAATTATTCTCTCTGTTCTTATTGACCTATGGCTGCGAAACATGGACAATAAATAAAACTACTACAGCCAAGAGAATAGAGGCTTTCGAAATGAAGTGCTATAGAAGAGTCCTGAGAGTACCATGGACAGCAAGAAAGACCAACAAAGATGTGCTAAGAAAAATCAATGTTCAAGAAGTCTGGCTTTTAAACACCATATTGAGAAGGAAGTTAGGTTTTTTCCAGCCATGTGAAGAGATATGATGGCATGGAAAGAGTGTTGTTGGAGGGGGTGACAGAAGGCACTAGAGGCAGACCAAGACGTCGCTAGAGGAAGCGGGACAACTTGCCAAAGACCGTGGGAATTTCAGGAGATTCATAAGGAAGACTACGTTCTGGAAAGAATGTCACATGACACACACATTCTTACTGAAGGACATTTTTAACTAGCAGAGGGAACAACCTATTCACATATATTATCCTTTGTGCTAAATATCTGTTGTTGACCATCTTTCACCCTCTGTTGTTAGACTATCTAATAAAATAATGTATAATATACCATCACAAGTCAGTCCTATCTTTCTCATTATTTCCTGCTGGAAGATTAACTTCATCAATTTTATCAAAGTGCCCGTGCCACTGATTAAATGCAAGTAGTGCCACATTCCTGGCTCCTATAACACTCATCTCCATTGATGAGGCAGCTGACTCAACTGCATTGATGTAGTACAACCGGTCATAGAGCATGAAAGGTGGCAAGTCCATACCCGGTTTGTACTCGGGATAAGCTAACCAATCCACAAGTCTCAAATCTTTACGGTTAATAAAAAGTTGATTAATCTGTTCCTCGGTTGGAACTTTATTGAGAAAAACCTTCCATACTGCATTATATGGATCAACAGATTCTGACCCAGAACCTTGGTTGACTGATGACATCTGTCCTATTGAATTGAAGAAAATGTTAGTGTCGACAGAGAACAGACTTGGAGGGAAGTCCTTCTCATTATTCACGTTAAAAGTGGTTATATTAATATTTCCCTGAACAAACATGGCAATTGTAGTGTGGAAGTCTTGGTGGAATGTTGTCAGAGGATTGGGAAAGTCTACAAATTCTACTTTGTGCCTGGTGCCATACACTGGAGTTGCCATGACGACAATATCATATTCCTTAGACTTGATTGTCTCATTCTCTTGAGAATGTGAATCCACATATTGGACTTCATAGGAAGCGCTTCCAGTTCCAAGCTCATCTTTCATTAGCACAACAGAAATAACTTTAGCAGCAATTAGTGATGCCTCTGACACTGTCAGTAATGATTCAGCAATCAGTTTGTTACCACCACGTACCGACCACAAACCTGGTTCTGCCCCTACCAAAGAAACTGCACCTGTTAGAGACAAAGCAAAGATACAACAATCAGATTATACAAACACAACAATATTTTAATACTAGACTACTGTTGGATATTTAAAAAGTGAAATCAGGAAACTATTTCTTCCTCAGGGGTAGATAAATGGAACAAAACAAATTATAGACAAACATGTAGATAATAATTAATAATTGGAGAATAGCCTGAATAGGGAACTACTATTCAAATGTTGGACTTTTTTATACCACTAATACATTTAACTGAATCACCAGTACATCATGAAATATCAGCTTTTGAGCCACAGTACAGTGTGGAATATCAGCTTTTGAACCACAGTACAGTGTGGAATATCAGCTTTTGAACCACAGTAGAGCGTAACATATCAGCTTTTTAACAAGTCAGCAAGGAATATCAGTTTTTGCTCCTTGTAAAACTGTCATTTAATCTATTTTATATTTTATTTAATCTATTTTATATTTTTTGTTTCATATATACATTAATAGCTTTGTAAGAGAAGAGTGGACTTATTGACAAGTTGCCTGCTTGCACAGATGCCATCCCACACAACAAGGTGTTGCGATATCTGGTGGGATGTACACACATCTAAGCTCTTGAGTTTTTCAGGTCTAAAAGGGGAGCAACGAATAGTAACACTATGAGTCATATATTAAGAGGCAACTAGGAGGGATAGGTGGATTGTTCCCACTAAGCTGTGCGCATATTTGTATTCCTTGACATAGAGTCTGGGCTTGGCACACACAACTTACATATAGAAATGTGTGTAAAAGTTCCTTTAATAAAAAATAGAATAGGTTTCTTCTTCTTCTTCTTCTTCAACGTTCATTCTCAAACTCCCGCTGGATCTCTCTTGTAGCAGGACCATGGTCCTATTAGATTTCCAGCAGGATGTAGTCCAGAGAATGGAAATGTGCTGTGTCGCCGTTTTATTTGAGCCAATGGCCCGAAACCGAATTGGTTTAAATAGAACATGCTGAAGAAGGTTACATTTTTTAGGTAAAAAGTTTGTCCAGTTGAAGTGGTGTTAGAAATTTATCAGCCCACAGAGATAGATTTGTGCACACAAGTACTCGTGTCTTAGAGTGAACATTGAATAAGTGTGATATCAGCTACACATCCCATGAAATGTCAGGCTGAAGCAAAATGTTTCAGGCTGTAAGATGAATATATCACCGTCAAACTGTAAATCATAAGTCAACACATTCCACTTTTCATATCCCATTCTACTAATCTGCAAAATTTTGAAAAGTACCGAGGGATGTGTCCATTGACATGTTGTCCCGAACATTTACGATGGAACTAACAGTTTGGAGTATATGTTACTGGAGCCGAAAAGTGGAGCAAAGAATAGCAATACTGAGACCTGTCGTAAGAGATAACTAAGGAGATTGGGGTGGAGTTGGCTGTCGTATTCCTTATGCTAAAGTGATCCAAAAGCCATACTGAAGTTGGATGTCAGGCTGAAAGTTGCAGAGATCGCAGCCATGCTGTAAGCCATGATACAACACATTCCATTATCTGGACTACAATCCTACTGACCTGCAGGAGTTTGAGAATGAACAACTTTCTACTCCACTCATTCTCTGAAGCTGCATTGATATACTGAACCTTAATTCGCCAATCGATTTCTATTGGTCACAAAATCGGACCGAACGCTGCCATCTCCTTGGTGGATGTCAATAGTATGTCAGCAAGACAATATCCATAAACCCATATCCCTTGTAGGGGTACGGATACCACATTTGATGCATCAACACAGAGTTCTCCAGCGATTTCTATCTTCAACAATGTGGATGAGTGAGAAAAACTCTTTACCTGATCAATTTTTTTATGTTGACTGTCATTGCTTTTCTTTGTCCTCCTGTTTCTTCAACCTTGGATTGTTCTCTGTAGTATCATTTTTGACAAGGAATCATGTCAAGGGACAACCATATTTAATATCCATTATGATGTTGTTCATGAAAGACACTTATTTTATTGTTTATCTATCCACACTAAGATGACTCATGAATGACACTCTTGACATCCTTATTTTGTTGTTCATCTATCCACACTAAGATGACTCATAAATGACACTCTTGACATCCTTATTTTGTTGTTCATCTGTCTACACTAAGATGACCCATGAATGACACACATGACATCCTTAACAATAATATTAACATGTTACAAGACACTTCTATGGTTTTTATAATTTCTATCAGACTTTTAAGGTTTTCATTTGAAGCATCCACGTATATGCTATCATATAATGACAGGATTGATTGCATAAACAATGGTGATCCTTGACAGGATTACTTGCATACTGAAGGCCAATTCTTGATAGGATTATTTGCACACACAAGGCTAAATCCTGACAGGATTACTTGCACACAGAAGGCTAATTCCTGACCGGATTACTAGAATACACAAGACTAATTCCTGATCGGATTACTTGCATACTAAAGGCCATTACTTGACAGGATTACTTGCACAAGACTAATTCCTGACAGGATTACTAGCATACTAAAGGCCATACTTGACAGGATTACTTGCACACACAAGGCTAATCCTTGACAGGATTACTTGCACACATAAGTGCAACATCTACACAGACAAACATACCTACAAAACCGTGTGCATTAGTTGTCTGCCCATAGTTAGTTCTTATGGCAGCCATTGCTAACTCCTTGTTGAATATAGGAGATAGGCCAGCACTAGAGAGAACATCACTAAAGCTGTAATGAGTCATGTTGAGAAAGTCTTCACTCATGACTCGAAGCATATCCTCCAATGTAGTAAATGATATTCCTCTGTCTTGGAAGTCATATATCCTAAAATACAGTTATACAAACATTATATTTGGTGTTAAAAACACACAAGTAAATTATAGAACTGACATATACCCATACACGTTAGATGTCTCAAGAAATCGAAGCAGTTATATTAGAGTGAATGCAGGATTAATTAGCTGGTCAGATCATCATCATTGCAACCTGGACACATCCATAGTTGGTCTGGTCTCCACTTGAGTGAAAGCATCATTACAAGATGACTTGACAGTTGCAGATCTGTGTTGGTTGATAAACATTCTTCTAAGCCTACAGTAATGATCATCTGGCAACTCCACATTTCAAGCCAAGATCCATTATTTTAGACAAGGAAAAGGAACCATTGCACAAAATAATTTCATTTGTCTGTGTTGTTTCTCATAAGAAGTCCAAAATATCTGTATGATCCATTATTCTACTGTCAGACACAGTAACAAAGCAAGTCTTCAGTCTTCATTCTCAAACTCCTTCAGCATGACTTCCTTAGTCACTTTGACCCTATATTGTACGAGACAGCCAACTCCACTCCATAGCCCCCTTAGTCACCTCTTATACATGAATGGATGGTAAGCAGTGTTTATATTCTTTGCTCCCCTTTCAGGCCCTAAAAGCACTTGGGTGCCTCATTGCCCTCAAAACCGACATGATTAGGCACAAAAATGAATACGACACATTTCAACTTTGACCTCCCATGTGAAAGGAATACTAAGCGAGGACGAACTGAACAGTGTGCAGCAGAGGACAGTCACCCTCAGTTTCCTGGATGAGGAATATCCACAAGATATATGGGTTAGAGTATACACAGATGGGTCAGCACAGAATGCCGTGAGGAATGGAGGTGCAGGTGTATATATAGAATATCCACACAAGCCTAGAGATACAATAAGAACACCGACAGGAAAATTCTGCAATAATTATGATGCAGAAATCCAGGCAATTAGTGTGACAGCTAAAACACTGCTGAACTCCAACTCTGGCCTACAGAATGTGGTATTCCTGACAGATGCAAGGTCAGTGCTTCAAGCTCTCCAGTCTGGAAAACTAACAGACTTGAAAAAACTACTTAGCGAATGGTCTTACCAGTATAGGGTAACCATGCAGTGGATACCCTCTCACTGTGGAATACCAGGAAATGAAAAAACAGACCAACTGGCTAAGGAAGGTGCTGCCGAAGACCAACCAGATATACCAATCACCTACCATCAGAAAAAAACAGATGATCAAGTCAATAAGAAAGCCACAAACACCAACACAAGATGATTATCACATTATGAACAGATCAGAACAAGTTATAATTCTACGTCTCAGAACAGGACACAACCGACTCCGCAGTCACATGTATACAAAGTTCAAGATTGGCAACACGGCCATGTGTATATGTGGACAGGCAGTACAGAGTGCCAAACATATACTTCAAGAGTGTTCTGAGCATGAAACGCTGAGGCAGACATATTGGCCAGAGGAAGCAACACTGGAATCAAAGCTCTATGGGACACTGTATGAACTACAAAAGACAGAGAGTTTTATTAAGGAGACAGAATTGCAGATATAGACATGTTTCAAGTGAACGAAAGAAGAAGAAGAAGAACTTTGACCTCTCGACTGCCTCAAGTCATTGTTCTCAAATGCAACCAATTTGTATTTTTCTGTTCATGTTCATTGAGTCACTAATGATACAGACATGACTTTCCCTCTGTATACTCATCCAGTTCAAGCCTTGGTTTTTTTGTCAGAGTGAATACAAAAGAAGCAGGAAAGTTATTCATCTTTTGGAAGAGTTTTCTCTTCAATGAAGAACAAGATACAGCCCAATGTAATGTATTTTACACTCATGGTTTCACAAATCACATAAAACATCATGATGAATATTTGAGTATATATTTCCGCAATTGATTTATGGGTGTCTGCTTATAAACGGTAATATGTGTACAACAAAATATTTTTAAACATTAGCGGTGGAAACACGAAAAAAATAAAACACAGAACAATGTCAAATACCGGTAACAGAGGAAAAACACTTAGGGGTACTAGCATCAGTACAAACAGTCATTAAAATCCTTCAAAGTCGGAATACTACTGGAAAAATGACATCAGTTAGGCTAAATTTGTGATACCACAATTAGTAGGCCTACCATGTGGAATTTCCTCCTCATTGTTTGAAATACTAGGTCTATCTAATAAAGGAACTTTAATGTCACTTTCCACATTATATTTGGTGCACAAATCACCTACATCATGCATATTTCCACCATAACTACAGGTTGTCATCAGTTTACATACAAATAATCTCCAAGGAACTTTAATGTCACGATGTACCAGTAAACACGATGAGGCAGCATGAACTCTCAACTACGCAAAGGCCACAGTTTTAAATTAACTTGGCAGACGCGCACAACAAATTTTTTAAAGTATTACCAGTAGAATCACAAAAACGATAACGCATAATGCAATCAAATTTACAGGTAGCAGAAAAAAGACTTCCCGGTACAAAAAGTCATTCAAATTCTTCGAAGTCGGAAACACTGAATTTGAAATAGTTCACGAATTTCATCCTCTGTCCTGTATATCATCAGTTCCTGCCTCACTGTCTACCGGTACATTGTCGACATCGTCCGCAAAGATAATGTCGTCCCCTTTCTTCCAACCATTGCAGTACTAATGGAGCACTTATTGAAAGATCATACAATCATTTTGGTCTGAATATCCGACCGCAAATTTTTGACCCGCTTAGCAATTGTAATGATGTCAGCTTTTTCTTACGTTGCCACCCTTCGTCACAGCTACATCAGATGGCAGTACCTGTATTCATTTTATTTTGTTGGAAGTTTGTCTTAAAATTATTCTAGTGGCTGCATGAAGGAAATAAAGCTCTCAGGAATTAGATGTGGGTACGCACAAACCCTGACAGTACACCCGGTCATACACAAACCGTGACCATATACAGTACTATAACTAGACCTGTGTATAGAAAATGTAAACCTGACCCCCAAACGCCGATTTTGATTATATCCGCAATTTTGTTGGTCATCCTTGGCTATTTTTAGCATGCAGCTCCAAGTATATAAATAGTGACCCACGAAAAACGTGACAATAATAAAAAACATAACAAATAAAGTACTAATCAATTCTGTACAGAGGTCTACTACTGGAACTCTGGTGCAATACCTTAGAAATTTCACCTGCTTAGGCAGTTTGGGATTTTTTTTAAACCTGTGGGAGGGAGGGGGGAATATGGAAATCGATAGTGAATGGTGTCTTCTCTGTCCAGTTGTTTTTACAAAAACTGTTTTCATACCTTTTTGTTCCACAATGCCATTTGAAGGTAAATCTAAAAAGGCACATAAGAGTTGACGTTCATAGACTAGGCCTGAATTTAGTGTAATGACTGATGCTATCATTAGTAGAGTTGACTGGTTCATAGACTAGGCCTGACGTTGTTGCCGAACAAAAACTGAATGAATCTAATATCCAGGAACACTCCTGTACCTGTTGTGGGTTTTATTAGACCGTACACACCTTTAGGCAAAGGTCACAGTGTATTATCTTAGCTGTTGTATTTTATGT
Organism: Meghimatium bilineatum; assembly: GCA_034231615.1. NCBI lineage: Eukaryota > Metazoa > Mollusca > Gastropoda > Stylommatophora > Philomycidae > Meghimatium > Meghimatium bilineatum. The sequence goes on along the minus strand of CM067305.1, from coordinate 4,983,865 downwards.
GAGTACAGGTATGTTGCAAATAGAAGAAATGATCTTGTGTCTTGCTGAAGTTTGTTACCAGTAATTTCCTTTCAGCAGTATTTTGCTTGTCCCTTTATTTTTATAATATCTGGATTCAACAGTATTTTTTTTTATCTATCTCTGCCTATATTTAGGTTTTGGACTTTTGTCACACTTTGAAACTTAAAGTTATGTTCTCAGTTTATAAACAGATGGGTTTATAATCGGAAACATACGGTAATTACGGATTTTGAAGTGTTGCTATATAGGCAAATTTGTTATATATAAAAGGATGCTCTATGGAGGAATTCCACTGTATGTTTGACAGGTAGGGTGAAGAACCTTCTGAACAATGAATAGTATCACATTAGCGCAGACCTGTCAAATTTGTCAGATACCAAACTTGCTGTCCACTGTCGTAAAGTGTAGAGATCGAGTCCATACCGCCACAATAGTTTTGCAAGAGTGACAACCTGCCATTTACTCGTCTCAAAAAATATTCCAGAGTCATCACAGAGTCCAAAGAAGTTGCTCTCAGACGAAGGTTCATCGGTACCTGAATAAAAGACATCTGATTAAATTTCATTTTGAGATCATTCAAACAGGCATGCCATTCTGTTTTAAAAAAACAAAAAACATTTAATTTAAAAAAAAATTTTTAATGGTAGCATATTAATGCCGCAGCCATCCACTCAGAACTTTTTAGCTGTAGTGATTTTCTAGGCAATATAAATACCATCAGTAGTTTTCCATTTCTTTCCGAATTGTATGCACAATTGCTTGCTGCGGGATTTGAACCGGTGCCTTAGCAGTCACCGAAGCATTCTGTAACTCACCACCACAGATAAATTCTGTTAGACAATTTTAAAGAGATAGATGTTCTTCTACATCTTCTTCTGTGTTAATTCTCAAACTCCTGCAGATTAGCAGGATATAATCCAGAGAAAGGAATGTGTTGTATCATTGGTTACAGTTTTGCTACAATATCTGTGCCGTTCTGTCAGACATAATTCAACTTCAGCATGACTTCTGGGTCACTTTGACCCTATATAGCACAGCCAACTCACACCATAATCTCCTTAGTCACTTCTTACAACATGCGTGAACAGTAAACAGAATTATTATTCTTTGCTTCCCTTCCGGTCTCCAGTAAAACAGATGCAAGAGAGGTATTAACATCTGAAGGAACAAGATAATGAATTGTAAAAGAATTTAGAGCAATAAAAAATTTTCTCGAGTTCATAATTTGCCTGTGTTTTGCCATGGCCCAAAATAGAATCAAAGAATGGTAACACAGTTACCTACTTTGCATGTCATAAGATGCACCTAAGAAGGTATAGGGGTAGAGTAGGCTATCTCATTCCATCTAATGCAAATTAAATGATAGAGACATCTATTAATAAATATCTTCAATTTTGAAGTAATTTTCTGTTTCAGAGTCATAAAGTAATACAAACTTCACAATTGTATTAAACAACCAAACTTTGTGTTTTTTTTCAGGGGCAATGCTGAAGATTTCCATAAAAAGTAAAGTAAACCCATAGCATTTAACTGTCGCTGGGGTGTGAGATGTTATTCATCTCGCATTTCCATGGCTCGGCTATATGACGCAGTAACCATCTCCTATCCCTTGCAGTTTTTACTTTCCGGACTGATCGGGTACCCAATTAAGGCTGGGTTGATGCTGTTATGGTCTGAAAAACATTTCTGCCTCAACTGTGGAATGAACCCAGGATCACTCATATGTGAAGTCAATGTGCTAATGCCATACTGGGAGAAAAATATTGAAAGCAAACCTGGCCTTATTAAATCTGTTGTCAACATCTTGGTATGTTCCTTGGGAACAATATGGGATCAAGTGTCCATGTATATACTGTCAATTAACAGGATAGTAAACTACTGAAAGTATTTATATTGTCTAGAAAATAGCCACAGCCACAAATGCTGGGTTGATAGCTATATTCTGAATAAGATATGCTACCAATTTTTTTAGTGGGATGTGAAATGAACTTACATATATTTCAAACTGTCAATATTTGTATTCTTTGGTTCTCTCACATTTAGCTCGCTCAAGGAAATGACTTCGTTTGCAGATTTTGCCACTGGAATTCAAAATGGCTAATAGTAGCTATGCATGGAGATTTAAAGCTTGCAACAATTTAATGCTGTTTGTATTGTAAAGATGAACTACTGTTAGAATTTATGAGTTGGAGGGGGGGGAGGGGTTTAGACGCAGTGTTAGGTCTAATTCTAACGCAATATGTCAAGAGACAACAAATGGGGGGGGGGGGGGGGTATTTAATTGGAGAGTTGTATGAGTGTAAACATGCTGAGTTTTGAATGCAGGGTGTTTTTTATTGTTGGATAGTGAATTCGATCATCACAATAGTAGTTTAATGTCATACATAGTATGACCCTATGTTGTGCATACTTTCCCGTTTGCAAGTACTCATCATGACTGCAGCAATTGTACTGAGTCTTTGTCAGTCAAAGGCAAATTCAACATACATACAGCAGCCATTTTACTAAATATATCTAGTGGAAGAGTGACATAATAGAAGTGTGATGTCAAAAAAATTTGCTTCCCATGATGACATTGGCAAGTTCTAAAAAATATGACAGGGACAAATTTTTAAAATAATGTAAACAAAATATGCTATATGGATCCTTGATCCTGTATTGTTCCGTTCCTTGTTCTTTGCAGATGATGCTTTTCAAATAGGTAAAATTTTGCGTATCTTCAATTGTTCAGCCATTTATTTTTATGAGATCTTTTTTATTATTAATTATCATTGTCTCTGTTTTAAAATCAAAACGGAGTATACAAAAAATGGGTAGTAGATCTTATTCTGGATGTAGCCATTAACCCAGCATGTTTTGGCTGTAGTGATTTTTCTAGGCAACATATCAATACGCTCAGTAGTTTGCATTGCTTTCTGAGCAGTCTGAATGCACAATTGTCTGCGGTGGGATTCAAATACAGTACAATGGCCGTCACAGGCTGCAGTATTATCTTAATATTTTTACTTACTTTTGTTAAATTTGTTAGCAAATTCCACCATGTATCGATTCTTTTTGTGAATGACACTACCACCTGCTTCATAGTCTTGTCCATCGATATTGATCAGTGCTGTTCTGCCTCCAACTCTCTCTGCCTCATAAATATCAATCTGAGCCTTCTGTCCAAACAACTGTCGGAGGTAAAAGGCTGCAGATGTTCCACCAATACCAGCACCGACAACAGCTGAGAAAATAATCACAAACAATTACAATTTTTAATGCAAGTCTTGGGACAAATTTAGAAGGAAAGAATAGGATAACATAAACCTACATTGCACATCATAAAAACTTTGAGAACCCTTGGTTTAACTCAATGTGGCTACAGGTGGACAATCTTCTGCTTCAAAGGGGAATGACTTTTACAGCCTCAAGGCATGCCACTGATAAAAGAATAGATTCCCCCCCCCCCAAGCGTGTTCAGCAGACTTCATCATGGCAAGAGTTCATAACCACACCCACACCCCACCGTCTAAATTGCCTTTAGTGAATGCAAGGCATGTCTTGTTCTATCCATGTGTGCCGCTAGGCATCAAGGGGAACCGATGTCGTCTTTCTTTAGCTAACTGTGATGCCACTGCAACATTTCCGCTGCTATAGTGCAGCCCTGGTATTCTAGCATTTCTCTGATGTCATTTATCCATCTTCGTCTGGGCCGTACTCTTTTCAAATGATCTTTTATTGAAAGCTATCGATGGAATACGATCTGGTTCCATTCTGATTAAATGGCCGAACCATTTTATCGTTTATGTATCCATGTATTCTTTGCATGATTGATATTGTTTTCACCAGATTTCTTATAATGTCATTGTTTATTCTATCTCTTTTTTGTAACGCCAGTGCTGTTCTCATGCACTTCATTTCGCATACACAGTTAACACAGTATACAGCAAGTTTTTGTTCTAGTTTCTCTGTCAGGGTCCAGGTCTGACATTGGTAGCACAGGTCTGGCATGTGGCTGTGTTAATTCTGGGCACAGAAACATGCGGCGGTGCAAAAAAATAAAGGGTCAATTGAAACAGCTGACCCCACCCCTAAACCTCTTATGACTAACACCTCTTATGTTTTATTAGTCTTATGATCATCATCATGCCAGTCCACACTCAGTATTTTCTATTCTATCTATCAACTATCATCATCTAATAACAGGGGAAATTAAACTAAGTAAGAAATTAACTGAAGTGTACACAATCAAACCTATTCGTGGCAAGATTTCTTCATCATCTGTGCTATACACACTGTGCGCGCAAAAAGATATCCCAATGAACAGAAACATTAACAAATGCATTGCTGTTCTCGTGTACATCGGTTGTTATGAAATGAATATGACGCCTGCTGTCAAGATGCTACAACGTGATTCTTAGAAAAGTTGAAGTCACAATACAGACGTAACAATTATTACACGTAACAAACATTAATATAGTAAGAGAATGTAAATTGTGGAATCAATGCTGTCATAAATTGCACATTACAATTGTGTATACATAATTTTAGTTATTTAAAAAAATCACAAAATAAATATATATTCATGTGGCTTCGGCCATCAACATTTTGTTTTCCCATTTGCGAATCTAATATAATTTTGGTTATTTAAAAAGTATGACGACTTCGAAACTTGCCGAACTGGAAAATCGGTCCAGTCCAAGATCGAGTACCTACCACACTCACAGTATGTAGGTATTGCGCCGATCGTAATTTTTAGTAGTTTGTGGTGTCATCGCAGAAAGCAGTAATTTAGTTATTTTGTCACACCGCTGTTTCATTTCAGCGAAATGGCTGCCGTGTCCATAAAAATAGAAAAACACAGCTTCTGTCTCCCTTGAGTGTAGGCACTATAGTGTTTATAGATAGTATAAAGGGGGGGGGGGGGTGTTAGGATTAGATGTAACCGTACTGTTACTAGATACATTAATCTTCTGCCGGATGCATCGATATGTTCGCCCTGCCTCCTTTCGATGATCCTGGGAAGAGGGCTCTATGTGCGTATCGTGCAGATCAACACATCTGAATGCAGTCCCTAACGTCCACGATCATCCTAATCGCATTCGTGGCATAATTTATTCTCCATTAACATTAGCCATTTTATTTTTATGAATTCACGGTCTGCTTGTAACGTAATTGTAATGACTACACGCGAAATGTGCTAATCATAACACACTTGAAATGAATCTGTGTATGATATCTCATTTCGTCCATATTTCATATAGTTGGTGGTATGCACTTGATGATCTGGGATTGGACCAGAAAACCTTTGCATGGTACCAGCAGCATACTATGTATGATCAGAACATGCGTGCTTTCAGTAGTAATATACGGTTGTGAGGCATGGACAATAAATAAAATATAAGAAAATAAAATAGCTTCTTTCGAAACGAGATGCTACAGAAGAATTTTACGTCTACTATGGGCAACTAAAAGACAAATCAAGAAGTGTTAATACCAATAAACGTCAAAGAGAGCTGGGCTGGCTCCTTACCAACATCATAACATAAAATGAAAGCTATTTTTTTTTAAACTGCAACAGTGGAAGAGGGCCCCAAGACGACGATGGTGCAACATATTAGATTGTGTAAACATGTCTCTAGCTGCGGCAGGTCAACTCGTCCATAGTCGTAGTGTTCAGAGAATCTATAAAGAAAACTACCTTCTGGAAAGAATGTCACATGATGATGATAATTAAAAAAGTACCTCTTATGGTTATAAGAGATGGTTATAACTACCCCGGATGTTAATCAAATTTGGATAATATATCAGAGCTTTTAACAATTAAAATAGTGGTGGTAGCGGCTCTAGCAATCTACTTACCACGATCTAAAAGATATAAACATCTGATATAACCATCTGATAGCGAATTCGAACATCGACAGTAAGGATTTAAGAATCATCAAGAACATGTACTGGCAAAAGACAGCAGCAATGAGAGTAGGAAATCAATTTGGCTCCTTTCAGCGAATACAAGAGTTAAACAGGGATATGTACTTTCACCAGACCTGTTCTCTTTATACGGTGAAAATATAATACATGATATAGTTGATATCCCAGGAATATAAATGCGAGGACAAAACATAAATAATTTAAGATATGCAGATGACGCTGTTCTGATTGCTAAAAGTGAGGAAGACCTTCAAGAATTAATTAACGTGGTAGTGGCAAAAAGTAAAAAGAAAGGCCTCTTCATAAATATCAAGAAATCAGAAGTAATGGTTATTTCAAAGAAACAAAATATCACACATTGCAAGATCAAAGTGTATGATATAGTACTAAAACAGATCCATCAATTGAAGTATTTATGTACAACGATTACTGCAGATGGAAGAAGTTCAGCAGAAATCAAAAGCAGAATAGGACAGGCAAAAACAACATTCAGAAAAATGAAAAATATATTGTATAATAGGCCTAATACCTTGTCATTAGAGACGAGGAAGAGAGTTCTGCAGTGCTATATAACCCATATACTAACATATGGGTGCGAGTCTTGAACAATAAACAGACTGGAAAGTGGGAGGTTGGAGGCAACAGAGATGTGGTTCTACAGAAGAATGCTGAGAATACCATGGACTGCCAGAAAAACTAATGTAGAGGTGATGAAAGAGTTAAATGCGAAACGGACCTTAATCAACAATATTAAGACGCCCGTGTGTTCCCGGGGCCCGAATGGGAGCAAAGAATAGCAACACTGCTTACCTTCCACGCAATTTGTAAAAGGAGATTATGGGATGGAGTTGGCTGTCCCATCCCATATAGGGTCAGTGACCAAAAGCCATGCTGAAATCGGATGTGTCAGGCCGAAAGGCGTGGATATCGCAGCAATGCTGTAAACCATGACACAACGCATTCCTTTCTCTGGACTACATCCTGCTAATCTGCAGGAGTTTGAGAACGAACGCAGAAGAAGAAGAAGAACAATATAAGAAAAAGGCAATCTTCATTTTTTGGCCACTTCATGAGACAGGAAGGTTTAGAGAACATAGTCACAACAGGCAAGATTGAAGGCACCAGAGACAGAGGGCGACAACGTACGAAAATATTAGACAGTTTGACAACCTGGCACGGCAAGGAAACAACAACGACAACGACTTTGATACATAATACTGTGGACAGAGAGCTGTGGAGAGCCATGACCGCCTACGCCATGGCACCTGATGATGATGATAGTCTGATTGTGTGCTCACTGTAAAGCGAATCGACGTTGTGTTTTACTTAAGTTACTTGAGGGTAGAGTTGAGGGGGAGACGAGCAAGAGGTAGGCAGAAATACAAGTGGGAGGGAAACACCACGATATGGACAGGTTAAATTCTAGCAGAGTGCACAACCAGGTAAGAGACAGGGTGTTGGCGATTCGTTGCTGCCAACCTATGTTGCGGCGGGATGGTCGGGAATATAGAAGGCCGTCTAACAGAATTAATTAGGACCCCATTCTTTACGTGTTTGATTATTGTTGGATTTCGGTTGGTAACTATATACTTGGAAACGCTTTGGCTATTTTTGACATGCGGTTCTAAGTATGTAGATAATGACCAATCGAACCCAACAATAACCAAAAACGTCACGAATAGGGCCTAATTAATTATGTTGGAAGGTCATTACGGTAACTGTGATTGCGGAGACGGCATTTAGAGAAGACTTTACGTTATTCTGCAGTTGACGACGGTCACGGTTTACTTATGCATTTAAATTTTGGCCAAATAAGATAATTCCCTTCCAAACTACACATTATAGGGAAATGGGTACAGATCCATAGAAACATTAATGTACAACATTTCTTATTTTTATTTAAATTACTTGTATGCATGAACTTAATACACTTAAAATACTCAGTAAACATATTTCTATAATCATCATCATCAATTCCATCTCCGCATCGAAGGTTGGCTGCAACAGATCTCCAATATCCCATGTCTCTTGTTTTGGTGGTGCACTCTGCTAGATTGTAACCTGTCCATCATGTGATGTTACTCTCCCACTTGTATCTCTGCCTACCTCTTGCTCGCTTCTCTTTGACTTTACCCTCAAGTAAGGTCTTCAATAAGGTGTCATGTCTTTTAATGTGTTCAAAATATTTCTATAATGGAAAACCTTAAATATGGTTTTAGAGAATTAGTTGACATCAACAGAAACCTGGCATAACTACGAAGCAGAAGAACTCTGACATTGTTTTGGTAAGTTTGATTTACTCAAACTGGGGTAAACAATTGTTTTTAGTTGTACAAAATGTACACATATATTTATTTTATAAGGATTTTATTAGAGTAATTAAAGGAAACCGTTTAAAACTGTTGATAGTAAGAGAAGTCGTCTCTAGATTTTGTGAAACTGAAACCGAAACTACCGTGGTAACTTTTCTCTAGATAACTTTAGTTAGACTTTAGTTTAGGCTGAGATAAAATTGCGAAGTCTTGGGAAATCCCGGCGTACGGCAAGTATTCCCCAAGTTATTATCAGTTATACATAATACATCATGATCATACTACAGGTTTCAGTTTCTAGAAAGCAGTACATGTGATGTTTACGTATTTCTCATTTCAATTACACAGCCACGTAATTTCATAGAAACATGCAGATGATATAAACGGAATTTCTTTGCATGTTGTGATATTTTTTAAATTATTGTTTAGGACTACTTTGTCATTGTCCGGCTTTATGTTCTTTGTAGGTATTAATGGCCTAGGCCTAAATAATAGGGACCTCCTTATGATTGATGTTAATTGAACTATGAATGTCGGAGCATTATGTGTATTTTATTACATCATCTATTTATATAGCTTACAATCCATACATACCATGGCTTGTAGACCTCCACTGTTGAGCCCTGTAATGTCAATAATAGTGCTCAATTGAGCATAAGTTTTGAGAAATCAGTACCAACATAGAAAGGCAACAAAGATAGGTTGTGATAATTACTCTCAGTTATGTTTTGATGATTTGCTTTAAGTTTGTTATCTTAAGATCATGAACAATTTAATGTAAGTATATTCTGTTTTGATAGATACTTCTAAGATTGACCTTATTAATATTACTTTCAGAAGTTTTGTTTGTACTTACCACAGCAATTGTTGTGGAAAAAAAATCTGATGGATTAATTTGCGTATTTTATGTCAAGAATACACAAAAGATGGTTGTGAGAAGTGGGAAATGACATCCACAATCGACAAGAAAATATCATAAATCGAAGTGAAATGTTATAGAAAGTTCCTAAGAATATCATGGATAGAAAGACAAACCAACACATTTTTGCAAAGACCTGAACATACAAGAAGACCGACTTCTCAAAACTATCATAAATCAAAATTTAATATATTTTGAACATATAAAAAGACAGAATGATTTAGAAAGATTAATCATAGAGGGAAAGGTTACAGGAAAGAGAAGAAGAGGCAGACCAAGACTATTATGGACACAGGATATCGAAGACCTTCAGAACATAATATTGGAAGAGGCTGGGCAGCTAGTACAGAACCAAGTGCCTTACAGAGTGGTAGTGAGGACAACATTCTGCACAGAGTATATCATATAGATAGATTCTGAAACCTCAAAACAGGAGCACCTGTCAACAAGAGGCCGTAGTTGTATAGTGTTACGTGTCTCATCTGCCGACTGCAGAGCTGAGTTTTTAGTTGTTATTTCTGGTTTGAAATAATAATAAAGAAAGAGTAGACAGCATCCGTGATTCACACAGCCACAAGGAAGTAGGGTACCAGGGCTGATGCTATTTGAAAGTTGAGGAATGTCACAGCTAAGCACTTACGTAAAACACAAAGTCGATCAGCTTCACAATCAAAGCCCAGACTAAAGGGTATGTGTATGGACAGATAACAGTATACAAGACAGTTTCAACATTGTGTATTACCTAAGTTCTATTATATAGTTTTATAGCCCAGAACACATACACAGCAAAGTGGAAGAAACAAATGGAAGTGGAATACAAACATGATGCAATACATCTCCTCGACAGATATCAACAGACCACAATATTTCGCCTTTACTGATTGAGGATCTCATACACAGATGAATATCCATGTGGATCCGGAACACATTTTTCAGGACTGCCCAACATACAAAGAGCAGAGACAGCAGACTTGGCCAAAGGATACAGTCTTGAGGCCAAAAGCTATGGGGCAGCGGCTCTGACCTGGAGAAGACAGTGGACTTCGCTCTGATGACATGCCTGACAATATAACATGAACACAGATGCTGAACGCAGATGGAGAACAGTTTTACAGCAGTCCAACTTATAGATCATCACTGATAGGCAAGTGATGCTTGTCAGGAAGTTTCTGGTCAGTCACTGACTAGGCAGCTGAGCACTTATGGGATAACCATATGCTAAAACTCAGCTTATCTTACCTCACCTGTCATCCAGGTAGCTAATCTTAGCTGTCATCCAGGTAGATAATATTACCTTACCTATCATCCAGGTTTTCTTCATATTTCTATCTAATCAAGTTTGAAGGAGGAGGACAAAAAAATCCTGGATTGATAACATCAAGGAATGGTCTGGGCATGATTTATCCTACACGGCTCCAAATGGATGCGGATAGAGATATTTGGCGAGCTTTTTGTGCTGATGTCTTCAGTGTGGCACCCCTATGACCCTGGCAGGTTATGGGTCTTATCAGTATGTTTTTTCTGGGGATACACCTATGTTTTTTTGGTCCTGAGTATCAACCTAAAGAAAATTCCTGTCCATGAAAGCAAAAATTCTACTGTGAAACACTCGAAAGGTCATCTCATATTTTTTGTCAGTTTTTGCTAAACTATTAAGAACATACGTGACAATTTCACTGTCCTTCATCATTTATACAGTCATGCTTGCTAATTGGGATTCTAGTAGCTTAAGAATATACACGTAAGTCTTGACTTACTCATCACACGACAAATAGGTCTCCAAATCAACTCATCAAAAACACAAATTATGGACCACCAATTCATCTAACTCAATTACTTTAAATGGACAACAACGTGAAAAGGTACACAAATTCTTCTATCTAGGAAGCAAATTAACACTCGACGGTGATGTCATGACAGAAATTACAACTCGCATTGCACTAGCATCAAGTACCTTTAACAGACCGTCTAATATGTGGAGGTCAAAGTCATGAAAATGCCTTTATTTAATTCCTGCGTTATTCCGGTGCTATCATATGGATGTGAGAGCTGGAAAAGCTCTTTATCAAAAGAGCCAGGGGTAGACCAAAAGAAACACTCAGAAGAACTTAGAGAAAGTGAAACAATCAATATCCATACTATTCAAGAAATGCACAAAATAGCTTAGAATCTGACCTCTGCCCTATGCGCTAACTTCAGCACAAAAGGAAAATGAAAGAAGTCTTGACATAAATCCCACAAGTGATCTCCCCTTTTTAAAAATCTCAATCATATTTTTAAGTGACCTCCCCTTCTTGATATCAAGCATATATTTTTTAAGTGACCTCCCCTTCTTCATTTCAAGCATATATTTTTAGTGACCTCCCCTTCTTGATCTCAAGCATATATATTTTAAGTGACCTCCCCTTCTTGATCTCGAGCATATATTTTTAAAGTGATTTCCCCTTTATCTCAAGTATATATATATATTTTTAAGTGACCTCCCCTTCTTGATCTCAAGCATGTTAACTCGCAGTCTAATAGATCTAAACCTTTTTTTTTGATTTTTGATTTTCATTCTTTAAGTCCCATCAGATCTCTCTTGTAGCAGGATGTTTCTGCTATATTTCTAACAGGATGTAATCCAGAGAATAGAAATGCTTTTTGTGCTGTTTTATTCAAAAGCACACATCCAACTTCAGAATAATAGTTTTAAATGTAAGAACACGTTAGATCAATAACAAGCCTTATATTCCTTAAAAACCTATATGTTCTTCTTCTTTGGGGATAATCTCTCAACGCAGATTGGACTCCAGAATCTATGATATAGTCTACTAGATCTAGGTTTATGCTTTTCCATCCAGCTTCTTATCGAAGCTGATTGACGTGGGCCTTATCTTTCTCTTCTGCGTTCGTTCTCAAACTCCTGCAGATTAGCAGGATGTAGTCCGGAGAACGGAATGCGCTGTTTCATGGTTTACAGCATTGCTGCGATATCTGCACTTTTTGGCCTGACACATCCGACTTCAGCATGGCTTTGGGTCACTGACCCTATATGGGATGGGACAGCCAACTCCACTCCATAACCTCCTTAGTCGCCTTTTACGAAATGTGTGGAATGTAAACAGTGTTGCTTTTCTTTGCTCCCCTTTCAGGCTCCGGTAACACACAGCGAAAAAAACAATTATAATAAAATAAAATAATTTAATCAAAAGATCTTTGAATAAATGCATTAAATTAAGAAAAATGAATACTGAAAAAATATTAACCTTTAGGGCCCTGAATTAAAAATTAAGAAACATCCCCTTGGGCCTGAATTCTTTTTTGGAAAATTTGCGTTATTGATGGTGGGTGTTTTGAAAACGTGATAACTTTTTGTTTTAAAAGATATAAAAATAATTTTTGCATATCTAAATAAAGGAGTGAATAGTGAATATAGTCATGTTTTTTTTGTTGTTGTATGTATGATATGAAAGTTGTGATCAAGTTGTGAAGTTGAAAATTCGGGGGAAAAAATCGCAAAACGCCATTTTCAAATCGCACATATAACTTCTTGACGACCCTAATACTTGAGCAATGCGTGGAATCATTGATAAAATCCTCATAAATACTTATTGTATATATATTGTTTTATATCAAAACTAGTATAATATGAACTAAAATAACTAATAAAACGTGAAGAAATCGCATATAACGTCCGTCCGGTAAACACTATGTCTATCCAGACACACAGCGTAATTATTGTCTAAGCACACACACGTGTCACCCCTGATACATATTATTATGTTTTTGAACGACTACACAAACATTCCTATCAAATAACAACATATTAAACATAAAAAACAACAATTAAAACATGTATTTACGATCACTTAGTCATGCCACGCGGTACTCAATTTGATAGTAAAATATGGCTATTAAATGGCCAGCGTCATTCCAGAAATTCGTTGACAAAACCAGCCGGTTTTCTCTCTTCTTGCAGTTGTAATGAGTAAAGGAACTTGACCTTTAAACTGTGTCGTATTCCTAGCTTCGTTTGGCGTGTTTTATACGTCACGGGATCATTACTTTGTGAAGTTCCGTACTTGGGAATCGGGCGATATCCTATGTAGCGGGATTGCGCCTGCAGGCACAATGGAGCTGTTCTCATAGGCGCATTATTGCGACCGCAGAGTCGTAAAGGTTAATTTAAGAACATCTTTTATTAAAAAAAAAAAAGTTTTTGTAGTATCTTGGCCAAAGACTGATGGAAATTGAATAATTTATGCAGTACATTCAAGAACAGTTGTGTGTGCATCATAAATAAATCATCATCATCAAGTGCCATCTCTGCTGTGAAGTTTAGCTGCTTAATGAAATCATCAAGTGCCATTTCTGCAGTGAATAACTGCATAAAGAAATAGGGATGTAAATAATTGGTTATTGTTATTTTGTTTTTTAACATAATTTCTAATATTTCTTTCTTTGTTTATGTTGGAAATACAGTTGCACTATTTGCCAGTGTCGACTGAATGGAGTATTTCCACTGCAGCAACATCTGGCTAGCGCTAAGCACATTAAGAAAGCTGAGATTAGAAAAACTTTGATCACAAGCCAAAGCTCAAAACTGTTGTTCAGTGAGCAGAATGCAATTAACTTGGTTCAACCAAAGAATGGCATTTCCAATTTAAATACTGAGAAAAGGACAAACCTTTTGACTGATTCCTTAGATGTGGAGGATGTCAAACCATTGAACTTGAATCCTCTTGGGCTAGGTGATGGTATCGAAATCTTCCGATTTCAGAACGTGGTTCCAGGTGGTGCTATTGCTGCTGTCGGTGGGGCACCATCTGCTATCATGAGCAATTTAAATTTTTCAGTGATGCCCCAGAGAGGACCTAATGGCGAGTCTTATGTTATGAGAGGCGGAAAAGGTATTTGTTACATCTGCAGTGTTGAACTGACTTCACAGCAAAATTGCCAACAACATATTACTGGTAGTAAACATATTAAAAAAGAAAAAGAGAGTACAAATCGATTATTTTACTCAGACGCAGGAGTTTCTTATCCAGCTGCATCATCGCAGCTCAATTTCCAAAGAGAGGCAACATTTAACCGAGCTTTTAGCAACAGAGACCCAAACCAACAGGAGTATGACTTTGTTGGTACAGGACATACAAGACAGCTTGAGGCATCAGAACTGATACAGGACCACACTCACGTACTATCTTCTTCCGTGAACAATTTTGTAAAGAAGCCGCAGAGAGGACCTAATGGTGAGCCTTATGTTATGAGAGATGAAAGGGGCATGTGTTTTATCTGCGATATTGAGTTAACTTCACAACAACATTTCCGGCAACATATTGGTGGTAGCAAACATATTAAAAAAGAAAATGATAGTAAAAATAATTCATTTAACTCAAACGCAGGAATTCCTTATCCTGCAGCATCATCTCAGCTCAATTTCCAAAAAGATACCAGCTTGGATAAGGTTTTGAGAAAAAAAGGCCAAAATGGACAGGAGTATGATTTTGCAGGTCCTGGTGGCCAGTGCTTTGTTTGTTGTGTAGAGTTCACTTCTGTAGAACTAGCTACTCAACATCTTGCAGGCCAGAAGCATAAAAAGAAAGTTGCATCTCTAATCCTCTTTGAAACTCCTCGTCATATTCCTGCAGAAACTGACAATTCTAGAAAAATGTCTGTTAATCATCTAACACATTTTGCTCCTTCTGAACAAGCAGCACATCATACTGTAACACATTTGACTCCTTCTGAACAAATGCCTGTTCAAAATGTGTCAAATATTTTATCTGAACAAATGCTTGGCCAGAATGTGTCAAATATTTTACAATCTGGACATAATAATAACAATTATGTGTCACATGCAGTCAGTACTGGACAGAGTGATGGACACATGTCACCCAGAGGTGTTGACTTACTTGCCCATTCTAGAAGTCCAAATGGAGAACCATTTACCTTTAGAGAAAACAGAGGGTATTGCTATGTTTGTCAGATAGAACTAACATCTTTGTCTCATGCCCAATCTCATCTGACAGGGAAGAAGCATAAGAAGAAGATGTCAGATGGTGTCACGTCTGTCAACAAAGATGTCACCACGAGTTCAGGATCAGGTGGGGTTCTAATGTGCAGAATCTGTAATGTACCCTTCTCTGGCATTGATAATGCTGAACAACATTTTAGAAGTGAGAAACACAAAAAAAAGGAAAGGATTTTGAGATTGGAAAACTGTACAACCACTGAGGAAACACATACCTCTGTTGATCCTGAGCAGACAGTAGTGATGAAGGTGTACCAACCACAAGATCGAATAGTACCATTTAGCAGTGATTCACATGTAAGTTATCCGGTCAGAAATAATACAAACAATGCTTTAAATAATTTACATGATACACATAATGGGGATACACATACTGCTGTTGATCCTGAGCAGACAGTAGTGATGAAGGTGTACCAACCACAAGATCGAGTAGTACCATTGAACAATGATTCACATGTAAATTATCTTGTCAGAAATGCTACAGACAATGCTTTCAGCAATTTACATAATCAGACTTCATTAAATAGTTTACAACTAGTTTCACGCAATTCAACTACTGAGGCTGTTCAAGCAACAGCCACATTTCCCCATAGTGAAATTCAGTCCAGGATCTCGACAAAACAGACAGGAGATTCAGAATTACAGTCAAGATATCAGTCTGGTCATGACAATGAAATTCAGGCCAGGATCTTGCAAAGTCAGACACAAGATTCAGAATTGCAGCATAGATATGCTCAGTCAGATCATGAAAATGAAATTCAGTCCAGGATCTCACAAGATTCAGAATTACAGCCCAGATATGCTCAGTCGGATCATGAAAATGAAATTCAGTCCAGGGTTTTGTCAAAGCAGACAGGAGATCAGTCAGATCTTAATAGACTTCATACTTCGTCAGTGTCAGAAAATGAGAATTCATCACATATTGTCCAGCTGAATAGTGAGATCATTTCAGACATCAAAGTTGAACTTAAAACAGGAAGACCAATCAATACTGACAACGCAACTGGGATTAAAGATAGTCTTCAGAACAATAATTTGGACAGTCATAAACTAAACAAACTGTCCAAAGTAAGCAAGAAGATAATAGAAGTTGTGAAATATGATTATGATCATGGGTCTGTTGAAGATAGCTTGACAGACAATACAATGCAGGTTTCGTGTAATGGAAATGCTACAATGTATCCACAGACTAATACTAATCATTCATCTTGTGCTGAAAATGATGGTCCTGGAAGAGTAGGTGATATCACTGGAGCATCTCCTTCAGAAATTACTGAACATAGAAATCCTACTCTACAGAATGCAGCAGAATACCAATGTCTAGGTAATGGGGGAGTTTGTGATATCCCTGGAGCGTCTCCTTCAGACATAACTGAACATAGAAATCCTACTCTGCAGAATGCAGTAGAATACCAATGTCTACGTATTGGGGGAGTTTGTGATATCCCTGGAGCGTCTCCTTCAGAAATGACTGAACATACAAATCCTACTCTGCAGATTGCAGCAGATTACCACTGCCTACGTAATCCTGATCTAATTCGTCCTGATTTTAATTCTCCTGCTGTTCAGATAAGTCCAGCTGATCATTTCTTGGAGACTACCTCAGCACAGACCAAACGACATTCTCTTACAAATGACACAAAGGAAGATACAGCAACTTTAAGAGCTGAGGCATATCACTTTGATGGATATCGTGGATACTGCTATTGCTGTTCAGTAGAGCTGACCTCACTGCAGCATGCAAATCAGCATTTGTTTGGTCAGAAGCACAAGAAGAAACTAGATCAGTGGGAGCTGGCACAGATGTTTGTTCCTCAAGCAAGTCCTTCTCATTCAACTTCATCTATACCAGATTCCAAAATGCATGTCGAGTCAGAAGAGAATTTCTACTATTTCAAAGGAAACAGAGGTTTCTGTTACATCTGCAACATTGAGCTGACTTCGTTCCAGCACATGCAACAACATATCAAAGGAAAGCCTCATAAACGAAACCAGGATAGATTTTGCATGTCCCAGAATGGGGGCACATACTCACTGAGTTGTGATATCTGTAAAAAGTCATTCTCAGGTCAGGAAAGCGCACGCCAGCATTTTACCTCAAGTAAGCATAACAATACGGCAAATGTCCAGAATGAGTCTGTCATTGTCTTGAAAATTATTGATGATGGACGCATCATAATTAAAGATGGACAGACATGGTACTTTTGTGATGTTTGCCAAGTCCCTCTCAATACAAATGATCAATTTGTTATACACAAGGAGTCTCCTAAACACAAAAAAGAATTTGAAAATCAAAAGAGCAAGTTTTTACCTTCTGACCCCGAAGAGGTGTCAAGTGGTAATCCAGTCTTATCTGGTCAAGTAATTGGAGATGTGACAGCTCTCCATCTTCAGGAATCTAGACCCAATAATGGCTACAGTAATCAATATTCAGAGGACAGGCAAGACAGTGACCATCAGTTGAATTTCTACCAGAAACAGAGTCAACAGGACACAGAGAGACAACAGTTATTGGATGAGAATCGTCATTACCTTACTTTTGGTCAGACTGCTCTCATCCGTCGAGAATGTTCACCACCTTCTGGAGGTCAACAGTCTAATGGGGTCAACGCACAGGCTGATGGTATGTATGCATTTATATTTTTTAATTTCTTTGATATTCATCACTACACAAATCTTTCTCTCTAACAAAAACACACTACATTATCTTGACATGTAATCTAGCATATTTCCATTGTATTCTGTTTTACTAGTTAGTATGTCAAAAGATCATCCTCACTGCTCATTGAACCATAAGTCCATAAGTGCTCGGATCTCCTTAGGTTATCTCTCAGTGTGTAGTGGCTGACCACACCTACTCTGTGTTGGTTTATCAGTCTCCTCTGGTTACATGCACAACCCTCTGGTTTAGCCACACCAGCTTGACATGGTATTCCTGTAGCCTGTTCACGGTTACAGATTCACTTGTTTTTACTACTCTCATATTCTCATATCTGTCAGTTTCCATCACATAGTTCCATGTAGTCTTTGAGTTTCTTCATTGTTTCAAATTGCTGTGTTATCTTGATAAAAACCTTTTGGTCAAAATGTTGATTATAGGTAACTTTAAAAAAATTGTTATTTAACACATTGTTTTTTTCTGTGTTTTTAAAGTGGCTGGTCTGGACTTCAGTTTCAGGGTTCAAAGAATAGGGCCACTGTTTTCTTTCCAGACATGTTGTAGGAGATGGCTAAAGAATATTGGGGGTGGACTGACAACTAGTATTGATACCTATCTGCATATTGGTTGTGTGGTTAAAAGTATTGAAACCTTTCTGCATATTGGTTGTGTGGTTAAAAGTATTGAAACCTTTCTGTCATATTGGTTGTGTGGTTAAAAGTATTGAAACCTTTCTGTCATATTGGTTGTATGTTTAAAAGTATTGAAACCATTCTGTCATATTGGTTATGTGGTTAAAAGTATTGAAACCTTTCTGTCATATTGTTTGTGAGGGCAAATGTGGCCAACATTGCTACAACTAAATGATTAAATAAGTTTTCTTGTGATTGGGGGAACATTACTTCTATATACACACATAGACATCCCTTATCTGAGTATGAGCTTGTCCATGTTGCAGTCTTCTTGGTATGAAAAATAGCCATGGATTACTCCCTCTTCTACTTCTCAATTGTACCTCTTTTTCTTCTCAATTTTACGCAGGAACAAGAGTTTAATTGCTCATAACTCCAGGGGATAAAACAAACCATCAGACCCAGGGACAAGACTGGTTAATAATTTTGAGTTCATTCTTAGTATCCGGCCTGTCTTTTGAAAAGACGGTTGATCATTGATATAGAATGGCTCCTCTTTGTAATAGATAATAGTAAATGTTGCTAAAAAAAGTCTTCACCAAAAGAGATTGTAAAAATACTGTAGTTTGTTTGACAAATCACAATAATTCTAAATGTCTTCCCTTGTGACTTTTGTGGGCCATTATTGATATAAGTCGAGAGTTTATACTATCTTTAGTTCAATTGTCTAAATTGATCAGCAGAAAAAAAAGGGTAAAATTTGTCATAAAAATAACCTTATTTGGACATATAAAAATTGTAAACTTTCCAAATAGTTGCAAAAATGGATATACTTTACAAAAATGGATATACTTTACAAAAATGGATATACTTTACAAAACTGCCAACTTTAGATGATAGTCACAGCCGAAGATGAATGTGTCGAACCATTGGCGCAAATAAAACGCATTTCCATTCTCTAGACTACATCCTGCTGGAAATCTAGATTGGATCATGGTCCTGCTACAAGAGAGATCCAGCAGAAGTTTAAGAATGAACACTGAAGAAGAAGAAGAAGATGATATTCAAATGTTCCTGAGTCTGTGCAAGTATTTTTTTAAATTTGGACTCTATTATTTTGATTTAGTTTTGCTATTGTTAGGCTTATGTTTTATCAGAGACTTTCCTTTAATGTACTAGCCCCCTATGTATTTCTGCTCTTTAATGTACTAGCCCCCTATGTATTTCTGCTCTTTAATGTACTAGCCCCCTATGTATTTCTGCTCTTTAATGTACTAGCCCCCCTATGTATTTCTGCTCTTCAAATAAGATAGTAGACACATTCTAAATATGACATTTGATTCAGCAAATTTTGATGCATAGTACATCACTATAGGTTTACAAATAAATAAAATATTGCACCAAGACTAAACATACTCTTAATTTTGTTGCTTTGAAAGACTACTTAAAAATATGAATTTAGTTCACCTATACAAAGAGTCTTCTTCTTCTTCTTCTTCTGCGTTCATTCTCAAACTCCTGCAGATTAGCAGGATGTAGTCTGGAGAACGGAATGCGTTGTGTCATGGTTTACAGCACTGCTGCGATATCTGCGCCTTTCGGCCTGACACATCCGACTTCAGCATATACAAAAAGTTACCGTAAGCTTTCGTTTGACTATTATATTGCTCTGTGCAACATATGGATGCAAGGCTTGGACTTTAAACAAAACAATATCCAAAAGAATAAATTCATTTGAAATGAAGTGCTACAGAAAGATCCTATGAGTATCATGGACAGAGAAAAAGAACATTGACATTTTGAAATCACTGAAACTAAATGATAGGTGGCTTCAAAATATCATCATAAGAAGGAAGGTACACGATTTTGGACACTTAAAGCAACATGATGGTATCGAAATGATGATTCTGGAAGGCAGAGTGCCAGGAGAGAAGAAGAAGAAGATGATGGACCAGCGACATCAAAGAATGTATGCGCATCTCTGGTCAATGCAGACCTGTTTGCTTGGGATAGAGAAGTGTTCAGAATATCCACAATGAAGACAATGTTCTTAAAAGAATATGTCACTTGATATATATATTGTTGTGTATCCATGGTGTGTGCTGTGTTTCACTTGTTTAGTTGTGATATCTTTACATGTGTAACACTCATTGATATAGTTTTGCTTGTTATTTCACAGTTAAATCACAGATACCTTGTGAGCGGTATGGTGTTAGTCCAAGGTATACAGTATTAGAGGCTGGGATCAGTTCAACTCTTACTGCTAGTAGAAACAGCTCTGTTTTGGGTGTAAACAGTTCACCTCCTGCTGTTAGTGAAAACACTTCAACTTTAGATAATAGTGGAAACAGTCCATCTCTTGCTGCAGATGGAAACAGTCCATCTCCTGGTACTGGTAGAAACAGTTCATCTCCTGGTGCTGGTGGAAACAGTTCATTTCCTGGTGGAAACAGTTCATCACTTGCTGCTGATAGAAATAGTTCATCTCTTGCTGGAAACAATTCAGCTGTTGCTCCCACAAAATACAGTTCATCTCACCAGGCTGACAGTGCTTCAGATGACTGCTCAAATTCTCAACAGGGTCAAACCGGTGTGCTTTCTGCAGATACTGAGTTATATAATGCTCCATTACATCAGCCTTTGTCCCATAGTGGTTCTGAAAGCTCACAGGCATATACGGATGTATGGCAACTTCTAGAAGCTGGTACTAGCAGTGGGCATAATGAAAAGTTAGATTTACAAAGCACTGTTTCCAGAAGCAACGGATTAAGAGTCACTGGATCAGCAGTGGCAAGCTCATCTAATGTGGGTAGTAAACAAAACAATAATACTGATGCTCATGGATACAGACCAGATTGTAAATCTGAGTTAGATAATAAAGAAAATAGTTCCTTGGAAGAAAATATACCCCAAGAAGGTAATAACTATTCAAATTCTGGGACAGGAAATAATGGTTTTGCCGGTTCAGAAATTCTTGGCCCTATTGTAACCATGTCGAAACCACATGGACAGAACAGAAACAGGGGAAGTGAAAGAAATAGAACAGGTGTGTTGTGCTTAGACAAGAAGGAACTGGATGAGGATTTTGATGATGATGGTGAGATAGACGACAGAGATAATTTGAATATAGTCGATGATGAGCCAGTCTCTTTAATGGTTAACCAGGAACCTGAAGTCCCACTGTCTAAGCCCTTGAGAAGCAACAAGCCTGGCTTACCTTACTATTGTCCAATCTGCAAGAAATACATGAATACACGTGAAGCCTATCAAGCTCATATCAAAGGCAAAAACCATCTGTACCTTCTGTCCAGTAGCCCAGCCCCCGCTCGTCGGCTAGATCCCATTAAGAAGACATGTGAGAATTTGCTGGAGAGAATTTGCAATATGATCAACAAAAGACTAAATATTGCACCTAGGAGCTATCAGATTGAACTTGTTGAAAAGGCCATGGCAGGAGACTGCATTATCTATTTACCAACAGGTGAGAAAATAGAGTTTTGGGAGATAGTTAAAAATGACCATTGTATGACATTTATTTACAGGGGAAGTTTCCCTAAGAAGTTTTCCTCTCCGCTTGAACTCTCTAAGCTTTGCCTTGAGAAATTCTTATCTTCACTTGAACTCTCTAAGCTTTGCCTTAAGAAATTCTTATCTTCACTTGAACTCTCTAAGCTTTATCTTGAAAATTTTTTATCTTCACTTGAACTCTGTAAGGGTTTTCATGCCAGATAGTAATAGATTTATGTTG
This sequence comes from Meghimatium bilineatum, assembly GCA_034231615.1. NCBI lineage: Eukaryota > Metazoa > Mollusca > Gastropoda > Stylommatophora > Philomycidae > Meghimatium > Meghimatium bilineatum. Next base: position 4,961,648 of record CM067305.1, on the reverse strand, counting down.
GTTGCTTATCCAGCAGTCCATGGAGTCATGCTCTTTGACCCAATGGCATTGTGTGATATTTGCATGTATTTGTGAGCTGTTGTTTTGTTCCATATAAAGTGTTCCGTTTATCTGGCTTCAGAGGGAGAAACATTTTTCTGATGTCACCTAGTGCTGGACATTTAAAAAAAAGGTGATGGTATTGACAGTTTCATAGGGATAAGTGTATATCCTGCACCCTGGAGTGCAGTATATGAGAGTAATGTCTGCCTGTATGATATGAGAGTGCTGTCTGCATGTATGATATGAGAGTGCTGTCTGCATGTATGATATGAGAGTGCTGTCTGTATGTATGATATGAGAGTGCTGTCTGTGTGTATGATATGAGAGTGCTGTCTGTGTGTATGATATGAGAGTGCTGTCTGCCTGTTGATATCCAACAACCTTGTTGTTGGATATTCTTCTTCTTCTTCAGCGTTCATTCTCAAACTCCTGCTGGATCTCTCCTGTAGCAGTACTACTAGATCTCCAGCAGGGTGCAGTCTAGAGAATGGAAATGCGCTGTGTCTTCGTTTTATTGGCGCCAGTGGCCCAACACATCCGTCTTCGGCGGAGTTGGATATTCAATTTCTTTGACGTGACCTTGTTTTTTGGTAAGAGAAACCTGTCCAAGTCATTCTAGTTGTCAATATTTTAATGATTTTTGGGTTTTTGATTGTTGTTTGTTTCTTGAAAAACATCCCGGTTGGACGGCAACATAGAAAATTGTACTTGTTCAATATTGTATTGTTAGTTTGTTATTTTTTACTAGTGGTAGTTAGGTATTTTACAGTAATCCTTCTACTTCATTTAGTATTTGCTACTTATTCGTTTGATTACTGCGGCACTCTCCATTTTGTTGGACATCCTCCAATATTTTGGTTATTTATATATATATCCAACAAGATTGAGAGTATTGTCAGAGGATATCCAGCAAGGTTGAGAGTGTAGTCAGAGGATATCCAGCAAGGTTGAGAGTGCTGTCAGAGGATATCCAGCAAGGTAGAGAGTGTTGTCAGAGGATATCCAGCAAGGTAGAGAGTGTTGTCAGAGGATATCCAGCAAGGTAGAGAGTGTTGTCAGAGGATATCCAGCAAGGTAGAGAGTGGTGCTGTAAAAAAAAAGAAATGATAGCACCTATGATAAAGTACTATTGGCAGTGATGACTAATATAACTAGTTATATATGGGTAGCCTAGTTGATCATGAGCTTGTTTACTATCACAGGGTTGCACCGTGTCAGGTTCTAGTCTAGTTGATAGTGTACTTGTTTGCTATCACCAAGGTTACACCGTGCCAGGTTTACAGCATGCCAGGTTCTAGTTTAGTTCATAGTGAGCTTGCTCACACTATCACCAGGTTACAGTGTACCAGGTTTGAAACTACGTTTGGACAAAAAATATCAGGGTCATTATTTCTCACCTGACACGACTTCCTTCAGTTAACCCAGCTGTAATTAGGCACCTGACGCATGGAGATGTGGCCATCTCATTGTATTGACCATCTCATTGTATTCACAGTTTTGCGTTTATTTCTAGTTCATTGTTGATTCTTGATAAAGGTGTCTCTTTGACTGTAACATGGAAAAAGTCTTTGTTTTTTGTTGTTATTTCTTATTGACATTATTTTTGCTATTACTAATATTAGTTCTTCTGCGTTCACGCTCTGATAACCAACATGAGAGTCTGTATGATTTTAACAGCCGAAGACGGATGTGTCGGATCATTGGCGCAAATAAAATAGCAACACTGCGCATTTGCATTCTCTGGCCTGCATCCTGCCGGAAATCAAGTATGATCATCATCCTGCTGTAGGAGAGAACCTGTGGAAGTTTGAGAGTGAATGCTGAAGAAGAAGAAGAATTAGTATGATTTTCACTGGAAGTGTGAAGTACGTTGTGCTGCTGGTTTCACAGCGGATCGGCGTTATTTTGTGCCTTCCCATGATCTGTTATCAGCATATGACAATAATACTTTATCGTAGGTGTTATTTTGTGCCTTCCAATGATCCATTTTGAGCATGGTTATATTAGTAATCAGTGATAATAATACTTTATCGTCAGTGTTATGGCTGTGTATGTAACCTGTGATAATGAAAATGCGTAAACCATTGACTCAGAGCTGGATTGATTAATTGTGTATGCAATCATTCATCTGACAGCTAAATTGTGTATTCAATTATCCATCTGGCAGCTAAATTAACATTAAATTTGTTATTAAATATAGCCCTGTCTCCCTTCTCTGGTCAGGTACCGGGAAGACACTAGTAGCTGTTCTAACAATGGGACTAATGCTTCAGGAAAACCCATCGCGACCGGTTCTCTTTCTGGTGGACAAGGTCTTATTGGTTATGCAGCAGGCTGAGTATATCATGAACCATTTTGCTGGGACACTATTTGAACGGTGAGTTGGACTTTGGTCTATTTGCATCATGAGATATGATTTTGAGTCTAACAATATTTGCTTTACACAGATATATTTTTAGAAATATTTGACAGAAATATAAAACATCGACAACCATTATACATATATATAATAATAATTGCAGCTTATCGCAGGTGATAATGTCAACAGTTTCAGGCTTGTGTTGTTATATCTTTTTGGTGTGTATGGAAATGACTGAAAGATCCAATCCTGGCATAGAATCCCCTGTCACATTTGAAACATGCATGATCAGAATTGGGTGTCCATGTGTTTGTTTTTCTGTATTTTTCTCAGTGCCTGTTTGATTTAATGCTTCTCTTTATGTGATGCCAGCGCCTTAGCTGGTATTGCTGCAACACACTGGGAGATTCTGAGAGACAGACAGAGACTCCCAGGATGTGTTGTCAATGTTGAAGATTTTTAGAGATACATTGAGAAAGTCCTTGAAGTGTTTCTTCTATCTACCCGTCAGCTGTTTTCCTGTGAAGAGCTCACCATACATCAGCTGTTTTAGGGATGTGTTTGTCAAGCATGCGCACAGCATGTCCAGCCCATCTGAGTTGAACCTTTTTCAACATTGTATGAATGCTTGGGATGTTGGCACTAGTGAGGGCTGCAGTATCAAGTACTTTATCTTGCCATGCACACATTTCATCCAAACACATCCCGACTTCAGCATGGTTTCCAGTTCACTTTGACCCTATATGGGATGGGGAGCCAATTCAACCCTGTAATCTCCTTGGTTGTCTCTTATGACATACATGGAAGGTAAACAGTGATGCTATTCTTTGCTCCCATTTCAGGTCCTGGCAACACACACGCCTAATGGTAAGGGATTGGTACATCTGGCTACATTAGTTGTTCCCTCCTTAGCTAGTTGAGCAAAATGAATTACACAGGTTACTAAAAACACTTACCTAAACTATGAATAAAAATATATAAAAAAGTATATATAAAAAAACATACAATAAAACTACACAGGACAATTCTCCACGTATTGGCTCAAATGGAACCTTTTTCAAGAGACAAATAACAATAAACACCACAATAATAAACAACATAGATGACTTTCATCAAGTGTGTAATTCATTCCTGCGTCATGGAGACATGGCTTGATGAAAGTCATCTATTGCATGGCTATCTAATGCTGGTTGCACAGTTTATTCAGAAGTGTTTGTAGTGTGATATTTTTTTAGACTGGAATATGTTTGTGCTATCTTCCATCTGTCAGAAATATCACAAATTGTGGACCAAGATTGGAGTTCAACAGTTTGTCAGTTCCAACCTTTACTGCCCAAATTTCTGCCCCATCAGGGCCAGTTCCTTGCTGTTTAGATGGGACTTAATCTGTCACCACTGGTTGAAAACTAAGACTGACCAGGCTCTCCTATAACTGAGCAAGACAACAATCTGCACTACCAAGTACAGGTAGGGAAGACAGAGGCAACCAGCAGGTAGGCACACCACAGCAATCAGGATGGAATTCACAAACGCAATGAAAATATAAGGGGGACAATATTAACAACGAAACTGAGGATGTTCTAATATCCTAATCTTCTCATGTACTGTGAATGGATAGTCAACCCCATCCCCTATACCTCCTTAGTTGCCTCTTACAATGTGCATGGCACTTAACAGTGACGGAACACAACTAGTTGTAACACTCAGGAGATAACACTTCAGTGTCTGGAAGCAACCCAATATTGGAGATGTGAGGGCTGGGGTAACACTGACTGAACATATCTGATTTTTATACCGATATTTATTGCAGATGTGATGGTGATGAAAACAAAACACTTGTGAAACGAGAGTTGAGGGTGAAGACAATTTGTGGTGGTCTGACCAATAAAACTGACCTTTTCATATGGAAACATGACATTATCGTCACTACTGCTGGTAAGGTTGTTTGTAGATAGTGTTTATATTTATTGCAACAATCGCCTGTGTGTTGCCTCATTCAAAAGTGGAGTACAGAATAGTAATACTTTGGCATTCATTCTCAAAACCTTGCAGAATAGCAGATGTAGTCCGGAGAACAGGATTCGTTGTGTCATGGTTTACAGCTTGGCTGTAATATCTGCGCCTTTCGACAAGACACATCAGACTACAGCATGGCTTCAAAGTCATTTGAACTTCTATGGGATGGGACAGCCAACTCCACCCCCTAACCTTCTTAGTTTTCTCTAGTGACGTGCATAGCCCTTAACAGTGTCAGTATTTTTCTGCTTCCCTTTTGGGTCAAGGCAACACAACACTTGCCATGTTACCTGCCATGCATGTCATAAGAGGTAGCTAAAGAGCTTTGGAGGGGGGGGGTGGAGTTAGTTATCCCACCCTATAAGGGGTCACATTGACCCAGAAGCCATGCTGAAGACGGATGTGTCCAACCAAAGGTTGCAAATATCGCATCATAGGTGTAAAACTTGACACATCGCATTCCGGACAACATCCTGTTGATCTGTAGGTGTTAGATAACATATACTGAAGAAGTAACGTGCATGGATCCATATTTTTTTTTTGGGTGCATAATATGGAAATAAATTGTTAAAAATATTGATTTATGAAAAAATAAGATGACAGCTATGATGGATCTATTATCCAGGTCATGCTAGAGTATGTAAAATTGGTGAGATGAAACACTGGCTGGAGGGGGGGGAGTGACATTGGAATTTTGAACGTGGACGAAGGTGAGATCTTGAAATTAATACTGGATAGCTCATTGGATGATGATACTGCAGTGGGTGAATAAATGGTACAGAGACTGGAGACTGAAGGAATTTGAGTTCAAGCATGGAATGAGTTAGAGGAGATGAATTAGGTGCATGAAAATCTAAAGTGCAACGGGAATGATAAGCAGGCATACACTTCACTATCTGCTGAATGAAACCGAGCACCTATGTGTCTTCCCTAAAGTGAGATGGTGTCAGTTCTTAAATACTACAATACTTAAATACCTAAATACTCTAATACTACTTAAATACTTTATAAATATTTGAATACTTTAATTCCGCCAAAGACGGATGTGTCTGGCCATTGGCGCAAATAAAACTGTGACACAATGCATTTCCATTCTCTGGACTACATCCTGCTGGAAATCTAGTAGGACCATGGTCCTGCTACAAAGGAGATCCAGCGGGAGTTTGAGAATGAACGCTGAAGAAGAAGAAGAAGAATACTTTAATACTACTTGAATGCTTTACATGAATACTTGAATACTCTATCTATCTGCGGCATTAGGGGTAGAAGAGTTCTCTGTAGATGACCTTCCTGTGTGCTGTTTGTAAGCTTGTTCCTGTGGCTTCTTTGATTTCTCTGACCCATCTTTTATATGGTCTGCATCTGGCTTTATAGCCATTATGTCTATGTGTTATGGCTGTCTGTTGGTAGTCTGGAAGCGTGTGAAAATCACTACCACTTGATCTATTGTCTTTACTTGAATATTTAAATACTTGAATACTTAAATCTTAGTATATGGCCAATCTTTCTAAAAGACAAATAAATAGTTTCCTTATTCCGACAGAATTTCCGTTACAGAACCTTGCTGACCAAGTTCGATGCTAGTCGAATGCGCTATGATAGATCAGAAAAATGAGAATACCCATTGGAATAATGGTGCTAAAAATAGTGTTTTTGGGAAATTATGTTCTGTAAAAATGACATACCGATATAGACATGGTATGGGAGTTTTTGTCAAGAAATATCGGAGATTTAGAAGGAAATATTGTATGATATATAGAAATTAATGTAAATCTAGGTCTATCATTATGAAAAGTAGCATTTTGCACTTGAAATAACTCTGGAGCTTTTAAATTCATTCAGAAAGTGCAAACAGTCGTTACAACACATAGAAAGTTTCAAGGCTTTCTTGCGCTAGATAGATTTTATACAATTTTTTTAATTGGTGATGTTAATGTATACAATTTTCTGTGCACCCTTGGTAATGGCAGACAAGTACGCTCTGGATTGCTGGTGAGCAAAGTGTTTATTTTGTTGCTTAGAAAGAGTGTGTAAAATTGTGAGTTTAGTTCGAGTATACTACAAGTTAAATATTTGAATACTTGAATATTTAAATGCTTAAATTCTTAACCTTTAGCAAGCCATATTAAATAACAGAACCTTTTGCCAGCCACCGGTTATTTTTTGTTGAAAATGTTTGTTAATTTTATTGAGTGTCCGACGGAAAACGCAATAACTTTTTTGTTTTTAGAGATTTTAAAATAATTTTTGCACATGTAATTAAAGAATTTAATATTGCAAATATGTGTGTAATTTTCACCAAAAAAAACACAAACATGGGTGTTTAGAAAATACAATAACTTTTTTGTTTTTAGAGATTTAAAAATAATTTTTGCACACGTAGATAAAGAATTGAATACTGCATATTGTCTAAGTTTTGTTTGTGTATATGTGATACAAGACGTATGAGAATGTTGTAAAGATAGAAAAAGGGAAACACATCAAATGTAACAAAATATTTTTTAAATTATTCACCTTTATTTATTTTCGGATGAGGCAACCCTGAAAACATTTTTTATAATTTTCTGCGATGCACCTAAGTTTATTGTATTTATGTAGTTTCATAACCAAACTAACATAATATCACTGGGGAAATAAATAAAACGTAAAATGAACTTACCTTGTCGAAAAACAACAACTCTGAGGCTAGACCTTGTGCTGTCGGCAATCCCGTCAATACATTACCATACTTGTTCCATCATGTCATTTCATAATGAAACCAACATGTTATTATATCTACTTTGAATACAAATGTAATTCTCAAGAATTCCTTACTATAAGAATCACAATTCATAATGATTTTACATCATTTATACATATTGATTACAATTGTAAGCTACCAATGAACTGTATGGATATCTCATGATATTTAGTCCATTCTTCCCCTATTTTTCATAGACTATACCGTTATCTGAAGTAGAATGCTACTGCAAACTATGATTCGTGAGTCCGGTCACATGACATTAACGATCATGTGATTATCACTTCACTGAATAGGTGTATAGCAATCGGCCAGCCCCCTCACCGGTATCGTAATCCAGGTAAAACATTGGAGAGTCCACTCGCCAGGGGTGTGGTACAGGTTAAATGCATGAAAGTAATGCTATTGTTTAGTCTCTAAAATTTCCTATGAAAAAGTCATACCCACAGATGTCAAAAGTTTTCTGTGGCAGTTAAAGGGATTTGTGCTTAGACAACTTCTATCGTCAGTGAACAGATTTTTATCTGATGTGAAATCTTTTGTGTGATGTCTAAACAGCATTATTTGTATCCTTTTATTTTAAGCCTTCTGTTACAACATACTCGACCGTAAAGTCATACGTTGGGAAGACTTCTCTCTTGTTGTCTTGGACGAGGTCCATCATTGTGGCAAGGGTCACCCATACCACAAACTGATGAGCAGTTACCACTGCATATTACCAAAACAATCAAGGGCAAAGGTGCTCGGGCTGACAGCTTCACCTGCTGGAAAGTCAACTGTAGACCAGACTTATATTATGCTAAAAAGTCTGCTAACAAATCTGGGTAAGACAGAATATATTTAATAATGGGGAACTGACTTTCATTTGATTTTTTGTTTATGGTAGTGACCTTTATACATGACCAATTTAATTTATTATTGTTGGATAAGCGTTATCATGTAACATAAATCTGCTGAAGACGAATGTATCTGGCCATTGGCACAAATTAACGGCAATACAACATATTTCCATTCTCTATGCCACATCCTGCTGGAATCTAGTAGGACCATTGTCCTACTATAAGAGATCCAGTGGGAGTTTCAGAATGGATGCAGAATAAGATGTACCTTAATAATACTAGACACTCGTTGAGGGCAAGGATGTTTGTAGCTTGTTCTTTGTTTTGTAACATCCATTATGCTATATTCAACAGTTCTCTTCCACTAACATCCTTGCAAGGTAACGTGCAGGTTTGTTTAACAAGGTGTCATTCTTCAAAGCTAGAACATAAACGCACATGTGCGAAGTGCTTGGACCTTCACAACTCAGTGTGTAGGAAAAACTATTAGAGAGGAGAATGGTGACTTGTTGTGACTACAAGCAGCAGATCTTGCAAATTATGGCAGTGACTAAGACATTGAACTGGATGAGTACACAGAGGTCAACTCAAGTCTGCATTCTTAGTGAATTGACAACAATGATGAGAAAAATACTTTGTTTTCTTTTCACTTTATATCCCTTTATGCCATGCCGCTTCAAGGGTAGAAGAGTTCTCTGGAGATGGCTTTTTTATGTGCTACATATATGTTTGTTTTTGTTGACTCTTTTATTTCTTTAATCCATCGTTTGCAAGGTCTGCTCCTGGCTTTGTATCCATCATGTCTGTATAGTACTGCTTTTTCGAGAGCACTGTCTGATGGTCATCTGGAAGCATGAGAAAACCACTTGATCTGTTGTCTTCTTGTAGACGGCCATTTAGCAATAAGAAGAAGCAATCTGTTGAATATTTTCTCAGGAATGGGGACTTTTCACGCGATAATTTCACAGCAACGGAAAATTTTTGTTTGCGTCTTTCCCTTTTTTTCCCCCATATCTTTAAACATTATTTCTAAACAATGCTGCTCTTGCATGCCCTAGTTTCGGCCGTGTTTCCCAGATTTTGGGTCTATGTAGAAGCCTTTCATTGAGGATTTACAGATATCTTTATACCTCAGTACTTTATACTGTGGGCTTGCTTTTCTATTCTCCAAATAGTACTTGTTTTGGGATGCAGCAGTTTGGCATTCTGCAGATGTGACCCAACCAACACAATCTATTGATATTAAGTGTTTCCATGGCAAATGGTAGCTGAGGCATGACACTTCCATGTTGGTGATTTTATTGTACCATTTAATGTTTAGAATCTTACAGAGACATCTTAGATGAAAGGTGTGAAGTCTTCTCTCATGTTTGTGTAGGTAGTCCATGTTTCAGAACTATAATATAGTGTACTCAGCACGATGTTTGATAAATCTGTAGCTTTGTTTTAAATTTTAGCTTATGGTTTTTCCAAGCTCGCTTTGACAGTCCGCAAAAAATGGTGGCCATTTTCTCTATACATGCATTTATTTCATTATCTAGGGAAGGGGTGGATGTTATTGTGGATCCTAGATAGCAAAAGTTTTCAACTTGCTTTATATGAGTTGTTTAAGGTGATGTTTGTTTGTACTGTAGATCCTTGACCCATTGCCATAGAGAACAGCTCACAGGCCTTTGCCATGTTGTCTATTTGGAATTGCAATGTGAACTCATTGTGTACCACTAGTGTAGCATCATAGGGCAAAGAGAAGTTCTCTGATGAGTATTTCTGATGTTTTGACCTTTGCTAGGAGACGCATTATGTTGAAGAAATAAATATTCCAGTGTAGGGTAACAACCCTAAACAGGAAGTAGGTGGCTGGAGTAACACAGGGCAAATGTCAAGATGAACAAAAATAGGTAGATGTGTTACCAAAATAAAACATAAAACAACCTAACAACGAGATACAGGGACAGACGACGTTTCAACTAAAAAGGTCTTCATCAGGACAAACAAACGACCACAATAAAACAAATCTTAGATGGAGACAAATAGGGTTGTAATAAGGAGAAGAGGAGGACAACAGAAGATAGGTAATGGAGGAAGCAAAGATGGAGCAGCATGACAGGCGAGAAGATAGTGGTAAGTGAAGAGGGGAAAGTGGACAGAAGAAAGTGAGAAGTGGAAAAAGGAAAGATATAGCAAGTAAATTAAAAGTAAATAAAAATACTTACCTCAAAAGTGGCAACAGGCAATGTGTATTACAGACATACAATCATAATGTAAGGGAAGAACAAAATGAGATGGTACGAGAGATCAGATGAGAGAGAGAGAGGGGAGAGAAGAGAGGCCAATGCGGCTTGAACAAATGAGGAGAAAGAGGCCAATATGGCAAGAACAGACGAGAAAGAACACACAGCAGGAGGAAAATATGAGTGATGATATATGCACGTAAACTAGTAAAATAACTTAACTGTGATAGTGACAGGTCCGAGCTCCTGGAAAAATAATGGTCACACACAATAAGACAACAAAGTCAAAAGTGGACAGTAGAGGCCAGAGTAGCAAGCGAGCCAGGTTAAGAAAACACAGACATGATGCAGTTGCTCACAATAAAAGAGGCGCTGGAGTGCAAGAAAAGCAACATCGTGAAAGAAAGAACAATAGGATAAGACAATAACCGGGAGGAAAGGCAGAATGCAGCGAACATGAACCAAAGTAGAAGCAGGTGCGTAAAAATGAAAAAAACTAAGATGGAGGTGGGGAGGGGTAACTATAACTACAACCAAATGGCCATAGAGAAAGATAACAGAGGATGAGAAAAATGCAGAGGTGAAGAAGAAGAGAAGAAAAAGGGAATGGATAGACGAAAGCTCCGAGACAGAGATATGTTACGTGGGAGTGAGAGGGAGCCAGAGGGCACAGCAGCGGAGGGTTGGGGGCTATCGTGGGGAAGCACTTTGTGAGATGGTGTCTGGATGATATAGTGAGACATAGGAAAAAGGAGCCGGAGAGAAGGGCACCTGAGAAGGTAGGGAATAAAGAGACAGGAAAAAAGGCCATGGTGGGAAGAAGCAGACCTGGGACTACAGCCAAAGCATGTGGGGAAGTGGAGGGTCTTAGCGTTGTAGGTTACAAAGTAAAGGTCATCTGTCCACAATGTCGTAGTAAGAGGAGGTCGGTGTAGCAGAGGTCCTGATAAAATGTGACGGAAGATGGACTGATGTGGTTGATATATGTTATAAAAAAGTAGAGGGGATAGGACAAACCCTCATCGAACTCCTGATTTATTTTGGAACTTGTTGGACACTCCTGCATTTGTTCTTACTTCACATTGGCTATTAAGTATAAATGCCAGTGCATATATTGATTAAATGTTCTGGTACTACGTATATTTGTAGTGTTTTCCATAGTTGTTGTCCGTCTACTCTGTCAAAGGCCTTTTCTTGGTCGATGAATGTGATGTATAATTCTTTGTTTTCTTCTGTGGCTCTTTCTGTTAGCTGTCTAAGTGTAAAGATAGCATCCGTACAGCTTTTGTTCTTGTGGAAACCCATTTGGGTGTTTTTAAGCTGTGGTTCAATATATGATCATAATCGTTGTTCTAATATATTGCTAAAAATGTTTCCTGTGTGGCTTAGTAATGATATCCCTCTGTATTCTGTGCAGTCTCAGTCTCTATTACTGCTTTTTTACTTCCATATGGGAATGATTGTCGCATTTCTCTAGTCTTCACTGGAGAATTTAAGCTGACTCCGTACAGTATAAATTGATCTTTATTTAAACCTTGCCAAAAAAAAGTGTATTTTCTGACATTTCTTTCTGTAATTGATCCTTGATCATGAAGATGAGTTTCCTGCAAGGCAGTGATGTTGATGTTCAGCCTCATGAAGATGAGTTTCCTGCAAGGCAGTGATGTTGATGTTCAGCCTCATGAAGATGAGTTTCCTGCAAGGCAGTGATGTTGATGTTCAGCCTCATGAAGATAAGTTTCCTGCAAGGCAGTGATGTTGATGTTCAGCCTCATGAAGATGAGTTTCCTGCAAGGCAGTGATGTTGATGTTCAGCCTCATGAAGATGAGTTTCCTGCAAGGCAGTGATGTTGATGTTCAGCCTCATGAAGATGAGTTTCCTGCAAGGCAGTGATGTTGATGTTCAGCCTCATGAAGATGAGTTTCCTGCAAGGCAGTGATGTTGATGTTCAGCCTCATGAAGATGAGTTTCCTGCAAGGCAGTGATGTTGATGTTCAGCCTCATGAAGATGAGTTTCCTGCAAGGCAGTGATGTTGATGTTCAGCCTCATGAAGATGAGTTTCCTGCATGGCAGTGATGTTGATGTTCAGCCTCATGAAGATAAGTTTCCTGCAAGGCAGTGATGTTGATGTTCAGCTTCATGAGTTCTCTATCAATTAGGACTGGTCTAATGTCAGTGGTTGCTGTGATGTCGATTCCAGTGCACGATTCTAACATTCCATGTGCCAAATCTGAGAAGCTGTTGTTTGTTTCTCCTTCTCTCTTGGCGTGTTTTGCTAAGCTCTGGCAGCTTTTATGGAAAAAGTGCCCTGGACATTTTGCACTAACCCCTTCTTGGTTCTGTTGATGAATTCCAAGGGTAAGACAGAGCTGATAGCTTGGAATCAAGCAGAATTTCAGGAAATACCAGAGGATGTTTGGATGTGACCATTAGCTGCTTTAGGAAACACCACCCTCCCCCATCTAGATTTTTAAATGGAGGTTTACTCCCCTTAGCCTTGGGCACTTCCGTGCTAACCCGCTAGGCAGTGGAGGTTTTCTGTCTGTCAGGGTTTGCTCCCTTATACTAAAGTACTCCTGTACTAACCCACTTAGAATTTTATGGATGTTTATGAAGCTGCCAAGCCATCTGCTCAGGAACAGAGTGAGCATATTTCATCGTTATCCCTCTATAGCGCATGCTTTTATAACATAATGACAAATGTCTTTCTTGATTCTCTTTACTACTTACAAATGAAGAGTAGATTGTGTAGATATAATTTGTGATATTTTTATTTATACACTGTAGGTGGCGCTACTGTAGCTGGGGTGGATAAAGAACAAGACACTTTAAACAGCTTTCAGTCAATGGCAAAAGTTTTGTCTATCAATGTGCCCATGTCAAGTAAAGAAATTGATTTCAAGCGTCAACTCTTGAGATATTTTGTCCTCTGTTACTCACAGTTAGCAGTGATGACCAAAAATTTGCAGAGTAATGATCCACCACGGTCTTACTTTATGAAGGCAGTGAAGAATCCTGGAAATTACGAGGTTAGAATTTATATTTGTTGAAACTTTTTAAATATTTATTAGGATTAATAGTATGCAAACTTGAAATGTATCATATTGGCTGTCACTTAAGTCAGAACTGTGTGAAGATGTAGTCACAACACACATCATGTTAGCTGTGACTTGAATTAATAACTGTAAAGATTTAGTCACAACATACACAATGTTAGCTGTGACTTGAATTAGTAACTGTGAAGATGTAGTCACAACTCTCTCACCAAAACAAAAAGCTGGTGACAAGATAAATGGTGAGCTCTTGAAGGAAGAGAAATAACCAACATATCCTGGAGTTACATTTTATCAGATCAGTGGTGTTGCTATGGATGCTAAGATGGTACCCAGTTACAAAAGTGCAGAGACACAAAAGTGCTAATATATATATACAGCACCCAAACAATGTTAGGGATACAATTAAAGTACCAACTGGAAAATTCTGTCATAATTACGAGGCAAAAATCCAGGCAATTAATGTGGCAATTGAAAAACTTGAATCACAGCCTATAGTATTTCTGACAAACAATATAAGGTCATACTGCAATGAAAAAGAACAACAATAGTACTTATGTAGAACACAGGTTTTTGATGTTTCACTTGAATAAAACAGACAGACTATCACTAAAACTAAAGGTTTATGAGACGTAAACACGAAAACATACAAATTACAATACATAAGACATTTTCAACATTTCGAACCATTAGCTCTTTCTCAAGAATATATAAAACAGTGAAAAACAAAACAGTAAAAACAGTGTTACCACCACAGAGGAACTAGATACACTATTCACATGTAAACAATACGAAGTTCAAGGTAACAATGATGTACGTGGAAACATGTAGTCATGGAAGCGGGTTTTGTTGAAATTGGATGGGATATGATAATAGATATAATAAATTATTACCCAACACAACATGGATAGCAAAACAATAAGGACAACATTTCCCAACGCTTAGTAGAGCAACTGCCTTCATTTTTAAAAGATACTAAGCATGCTTTAACTATATTTTTTTCTTCTGTTCAGCTGTTTTCTGACCTCACATATCGTCTGTTCTTACTTGATGTTTGTTACTTCTATACCCCATTCTGATGGTCTTGGGGCTGTGCAGTTATTTCTTGATAAGAACCCCTATCCCTCGGTAACCATTCCCACTCTTGCTGAACAGGTGCTTACACTCAACTCTTTTGAATTAGATAAGCACTTTTTCTATCAGATCAGTGGTGTTGCTATGGATACTAAGATGGGACCCAGTCATGGGACATCTTGAACATCAGGTTTGGGAGACTTGTGATGGTCTATTTCTATTTCATAGATATATTTATGATGGTATAAGTATTACTGACATGCCTGAGACAGAATTGTCTCGCTTCATCAACTTTATCAACAATTTTAACCTTGCTATTCAATTCACATCTAACATCTCTACTACTTCTGTCAACTTTCTTGACATTATTGTCACTATTCATCTCCCTTACCTCAGCACATCTGTTTACTTCAAACCTACTGATGCACATGATTTTCTGCTCTACATTTCTCATCCTCCAGCTTGTCACAACTCTCTGCCATTCTCCCAGCTTCTTCGCCTGTGTCGCTTATGTAGATGACGATTTTCTTGATAAATGATCTGAAACGATTGATTTCTTTCATAGACATCCATTCCCTGAGAGTGTCCTTTCATCCTTATGGCTTTGTGTCCGTAAGTTATCTTGACTTCATACCTTGACTTCTTCTTCAGCGTTCATTCTCAAACTCCCACTGGATTTCTCTTGTAACAGGACAATGGTCCTACAAGATTTCCAGTTGAATGTAGTCCAGAGAATGGAAATGCGCTGTGTTGCCATTTTATTTGCGTCAATGGCCCAACACATCCATCTTCGACATGCATACTTTGACTAATACTCAGGGTACTTGATCCTCCTATGATAGAATTAAACTTGCCCTTACTTTTCATCCCCATAACTCTACTGTCCGTCAAATCTTGTTCAAGCATTATTCCGTTCTGCAGTCTGATTCTGAAACTTGTGCTGCTTTCCAGGTCTTTCATTTGGTTACCTATAGGCGTGACAAAAAAATCTTAATGACATCTTGATCCAAAGTCACCTTAGATTTTACGTTCCTGCTCACTTTGGCACCATTCATCGCTTCACATGTCCCCATGTAGTTCAGATCTGCTCTGTTTCATTTCCTAAGGTCACTTTCATTATCGATAATGCAATTACCTGTGAATCCCATAATGTCATTTACGTTATCATATGTAATCATTGTAACAAGAAGTATATAGGTGAAATGGGCTTACGATTGAGTGACTGCTTCTGTAGGCATCTTCATTCCATAAAACACAGAGAACCTACCCCTGTTGCCATTAATTTCAATGGTGTTGGTCATCAGGGTGCCCTCGATATCCAGGTCACTCCCTTCAGATCCTGCACCATGGATGACAGATCTAGATATGCTCTTGAAAATAAAATAAAAATTTATTTTTGACTTTTGGACTTAACTCTGAACATTCATATGTTTAAATTTGTGTTGGTGTGATCCTTATTGTATTGCTCACAAGAACCAATATTCACATTAGTGAAATTCCGCTGAAGACAAATGTGTCAGGCCATTGGTGCAAATAAAATGGCGACACAACGCATTTCCATTCTCTGGACTATATCCTGCTGGATATCTAGACGGGCAATTGTCCTGCTACAAGAGAGATCCAGCGGGAGTTTGAGAATGAACGCTGAAGAAGATTAGTGAAATAACGAAAACTTGCATGGTTTGGGCATGTATGCTGACATGATTCCTCGTCAAAAATGAAACTACATGGAACAGTCAAAGGTGGAAGGAACTGAGAGAAACATCAAGGCCTGGACAAGTCTAAATTTTTCCTCACTATCCACAGTGTTGAAGGTAGAAGTTTGTGGAGAAGTCAATGTGTTGATCCATCGAATGGTGGATCCCCGTATGACCCTGGCAGGTTATGGGCTTATCGATATAGATTATGATGAATCCTAGGAATATCGATAAGAGACAGAGTCAGAAATGAGGACATTAGACAAAGAACCAGCACAGCCCCAATCTTGGAGTATATTAAAAGCCAACAGATCAAATGGTTTGCACACATCAGCAGACTACCACCAGACAGCACACCACAGCAAGCTATGCTACACAGATACAGTGAAGGCAGACCTAGAGACCAACCTCGAAAACGATGGACCACCAAAATAAAAGAGGTGACACATTCCACGATATAGTCAGCACACACAAGGGCCATCTCCAGAGAACTCTTCTACCCCTGGCGCTGAATCGCAATAAAGGGTTTAGCGAATAGATAGATAAATATTTATATTCAGACAGCAGTATCTACACAATATCATGTCTGTAAACAATTATTTATAGCAGCTTTTATTACAGAAAATGATAATTCGATCTAATAAAACTGGTAATTTGACTTGCAGGTAGCCACTGAGCTAGCAGAACAATTTATCAAGGATCCAGAACCCTTGTCTGAAGTGTTAAGTGTGGTCTATAATTCTCTATGCAGAGATGAGACCAATCTGGAATGCAGTAGTCGGTTTACTAATTTAAAGATTCATATTTGTAACCTGTTGTTGGTGATCCCTGAGGTTGGTTCCGGAGCTGATATTGATGAGCTGTTGAAACAATTGTCGCCATCTTCAGTAACTGAAGTAAGAAAAATGATAGTTTTAGCTGCATTTTTACATGTCATTTTTCAATTTCTCTGAGACCTCCCTGGTGTAGAGGTTTAGTCGCTCACTTTGTTCTCAAGAGGTCATGGGTTTGGACCTTGTTTCCCACCAAATTTGAATGGTTGGTTACTGATTTAGTGACCCATGGGCTAATGCCCTTTTATCCACTGCCATTGTGTGATATATGCATGTTTTTGTAAGCTGTTGTATTGTTCCATAGTAAAGCAAAATGAATTAAACAGGTTACTAAAAACACTTACCTTGCCTATGAATAAAAATATATAAAAAAGTATATATAAAAAACATACAATAAAACTAAACAGGATCATTCTCCACGTATCGGCTAAAATGGAACCTTTTCAAGAGACAAACAACAGTAAACACCACAATAATAAACAAAATAGATGACTTAGATTTCATCAAGCCACATCTCCATGAGGAATGTGTGGCGTTTCCATTCCTGCATCATGGAGATGTGGCTTGATGAAATCTAAGTCATCTATTTTGTTTATTATTGTGGTGTTTACTGTTGTTTGTCTATTGAAAAAGGTTCCATTTGAGCCGATACGTGGAGAATGATCCTGTTTAGTTTTATTGTATGTTTTTTTATATATACTTTTTTATATATTTTTATTCATAGGCAAGGTAAGTGTTTTTAGTAACCTGTTTAATTCATTTTGCTTTACTATTTGTTCATTCTCTTACTGCGGCACCCTCCACTTTGTCGGACACCCTCCGACCATTTGGTTATTTGTATTATTCCATATAAGTTGTTCCATTTATCTGGTCTCTGAAGGGAGGGAGAAGTATTTTCCTGATGTTACCCAGTGCTGGACATTCAAATATGTATTGGTCAACAGTTTCATCGAGATAAGTGCACAGCTGGTACCCCTGGAGTGTGTTTCACTTGTATTTTGTTCAGATGATTATTAACCTTTAACACACCATTGGCTACAAATGTCACCAATAGTTTTTCAGTTGTATACAACTGTTGGTAACATTGGTGCCCGTTGCTATGTTAATTTTATCAGCATGTAACACCATAATTGCAAATGTCATGTGACTGGAATTGGCTAATCCTAGCTGGCTATTCAATTAGACTACCTTTTCCACCATTGTGGTAACGTGAGAGAAGAATAGTGTAAATACAATTAAATAATCTGAGCCATGTGTCTAAATCTGCACGATCAGCACGAATATGATTTTATAGATTGTATCGAGTATTCAGGAAAATCATTATGGTTTGTGATTCTGATGATGAATTCTTGGGAATTATATGTGATTCACAGTATATATATATATATATATATATATATATATATATATATATATATATATATATATATATATATATATATATATATATAGGGTAGTAACTTGATAGTATGGAGACAAGCATGAATAAAATTACTGTATAGACACTAGTTCTAGGCCTAGAGAACAATAAATTTGACAAGGTAAGTAACATCTACATATTTTATATGTTTCCCCGGTGCTACTTTGATAGTTATGTTCAGAAACAACATAAAAACATAGGCTTAGTTGTTTAAAAACGTTTATCAGGGTTGCCAAACATATTATTCTTACTTTAAAAAAACTTTCATTACTGCATGTTTTCCTGTGAAGGTGTGCAGGGAGACTTTCTATGAGCTGTGGAAATAAAGGCTGCTTTGTCATAGCAGACTCAATGACTTGTGCAGTAACCACACTGCCATGCACTCCACATATTTTTTTCCATTTCTGGAATGACTTTGTCCATTTTAGACGCCATATATTATTTTCAAATGTAGTACTGCATGGCATGTTAAGTGATCATCATGGAAAGTAATATCTACATGTTTTAATTGTTGTTTTTGTTGTTATATTATAAGAATATTTGTTTATTCATGGAAAAACACAAAAACAATTTGTATCAGACATGCCACATGTTGACATGGAATATTATTATGTTGTATGTAGTTCTAGACGTAGTGTTGGACGTGCGGTCATTGTATGTGATTTATTCACATTTTATTTGTTTGTTCAGTCCATATTATATTAGTTTGGATATGAAACGACATACATACAACAGAAATAGGTATTTATGAGAATTTTATCAATGTTGCCACATATTGCTCAAATATTAGGGTCGTCAAGAAATTATATTTGGGATTTTGTAAGTTGTGTTTTGAAATCTCCTCCTTCCCCCCCCCCCCCAATTTTCAACTTCTAGCTTATATTTATTATAAAAGCATGATGGGAAATTTAACCTTTACGACTCTGCGGGCGAGGTCACGCACCCGTAGGACACGCCCCCTTGTGCCTGCGGGCGAGGTCACTCACCATACGATATCGCCTGATTCCCGAGTACGGAACTTCACGAAGTAATGAACAGATGACGTATAAAGCCCGCCAAACGAAGCTAGGAATACGTCACAGTTTAAAGGTCAAATTCCTTTACTCATTATGATTGTAAGAGAGAGAAAGCCGGTTGAATTTGTCAATGTATTTCTAGAGCGACTTTAGCCATTTTCGGCCGTATTTTACTATCAAATTGAGTACCGCGTGGCATGGGTAAGTGACCGTGACTACATGTTCTAATTGTTGTTTTTTGTGTTTAATATGTTGTTATTTGATAAGAATGTTTTTGTATTCATTCAAAAACACAAAAATAATATGTATCAGGGGTGCCACATGTGTGCATGGACAATAATTACGTTGCGTGTCGGCATAGACCTAGTGTTGACTGGACAGACGTTATATGCGATTTCTTCATGTTTTATTAGTTTTTTTAGTTCATATTATATTCGTTTGGATATAAAACAATACATATACAATAAGTATAGGTATTTATGAGGATTTTATCAATGTTGTCACACATTTCTCATGTATTAGGGTCATCAAGAAGATATATTTGCGATTTTGAAAATGGCGTTTTCCATTTTTTCCCCAAATTTTCAACTTCACAACTTGCTCACAACTGTCATATCACACATACAACAACAACAAAAACAAGATTATATTCACTATTCATTCCTTTATTTACTTGTGCAAAAATTATTTAAATATCTTCTAAAACAAAAAAGTTATTGCGTTTTCAAAACACTTACCATCAACAACGAAAATTTTCCAAAAAGAATCCAGGCCCAGGGGAGAAATGTCTCAATTTAATTCAGGGCTCTAAAGGTTAAATGGGAGATTGTTGTCCATGACTACAAATGGCTATCTCATTGCTGACATATTTCGATGTCAGGCACCTATGGAAAGAGTATACACTGCAAAAATTGTAGACATAGGGCTTCTACATGTTAAATGTAACAACATAAATTTCTTATTTGTATTTTCTGAAATGTAGCGTACGTACATTTGTCATTACATTTATGTGCTCAAATGTAACAACATAAATTTGTCATTACATTTATGTGCTCAAATGTAACAACATAAATTTGTCATTACATTTATGTGCTCAAATGTAACAACATAAATTTGTCATTACATTTATGTGCTCAAATGTAACAACATAAATTTGTCATTACATTTATGTGCTCAAATGTAACAACATAAATTTGTCATTACATTTATGTGCTCAAATGTAACAACATAAATTTGTCATTACATTTATGTGCTCAAATGTAACAACAGAAATTTTGTGTTACTTTGTATGTGCTCAAATGTAATAACATAAATTTGTTGTTGATTTGTATGGGCTCAAATGTAACAACATAAATTTCTTGTGCAAGCTGCCCAGCGTTCAGCTTTTAAAAGTACTGAAATTAAATGAAGGGTGGCTTCTAAGTACAATCATAAGAATAACGGTACAAATTTTTGGAACACTGAAAAGACATAATGGCATGGAAAGGCTGATTCTGGAGCGCAGAGTACCAGGAAGGAGAAGAAGAGGAAGACCAAACAGATGATGGATCAGCGACATAAAAGAATGTATGTACATGTCTCTGACCAATGTAGTCCTGCTCTCTTGGACAGAGAGGCATTCAGAGTTTCCATGATGAAGACAATGTTCTGGAAATAATATATCACTTGAGATATATATATAATTCTGGTATCTCTATACCATAGAACTAGAACCATCAGCTGTTATACGCTGAGAGATTTACTGAAGCGGAGATCTGAGCACCTATGGATGTGTTTGTTGTGCGAGGAGGGTAATCAACAGACCTAATATCTAATTTCTATATCAATGCCAAATATGAATTTCTGATTCCTTCTATCTTGCTTTTTTTATTGGTGAGATGCCTTAGCCTAGATTAAAAGATTTTTCAGACAAGTACTCTTAACTCGTAGTGGACCAAGTGAAACCTATTTCTCATTTTTCCCTATATCTCCCTATTGTCCCTAGTCCACTAAGAGTTAATCTCCCTAAAAAAATTATCTTTTCTTGACAATATTTTGCCTGTATGATGCTTTCAACACACTTTTTTGACTTAACATTTGTCTTATAAGAACACCAGTTTTTGACATGATTTTTATAAATATTTTTTCTGCCACCAGGAATTTCAAAACATGGGATTGCCTTGTCAACAAATGTATCAGAGTATTAAATATTTTGCAGAAGATGGAAACAATGATTTAACCATGTTTACAAAACTTGCTAAGGTAAGCTTGACCTAATATTTTATGGTAAATTATTTTTTTTAACAGTAGATTTACAAACTAAGTATTAGTCTTCTTTTGCGTTTGCTCTCAAACTCCTGCAGATTAGCAGGATGTACCCTGGAGAATAGATTGTGTTCTGTCATGTTAGTTCAATTAGTTTTGTAGAACGTGATAGTTCAATTAGTTTTGTAGAAAGTGATAGTTCAATTAGTTTTATAGAAAGTGATAATTCAATTAGTTTTGTAGAGAGTGATAGTTCAGTTAGTTTTGTTTTGTAGTTAGTTTTGTAGAAAGTGATAGTTCAATTAGTTTTGTAGAAAGTGATAATTCAATTAGTTTTGTAGAGAGTGATAGTTCAGTTAGTTTTGTTTTGTAGTTAGTTTTGTAGAAAGTGATAGTTCAATTAGTTTTGTAGAGAGTGATAAATCACCAGTGTCAGAGAATACTCGACTCGCTGGAGATGTAGGGGCTACATTAACATAGCAAATAGAAGTATAAATAACAACAAGTTAAAGTATCAGTATTAATGAACATGACATTCTAGCAATGAACCACAAGCTCAGACAATGTTACGACATGATTACACAAATATTCCATTATGTGTACTTATATTTGAACATGTCTCTTACAGACACTGCGGGATCCTTGTTTTATTGATTGGTCAGACACATCCAGCAGAGCTCTTGTGCTGGTGAGAGAAAGAAAGCGAGCCAAACAGTACAGTCAGAAACTTCGGAACTATTTCATGGTCAATGGTAAAGATTTGCGTGTTGGTCACATTGTGGGTCATGGGAAAGGAGCTAAGGATGGAGGAATGGATGTTAAAAAGCAAAGGAAGGTCTTTGATAATCATGAAAAGTAAGTAAAGATTGATGCATGAAAAGATCGTACTTAACAATTGATGCATGAAAACATAGTATGTAACGATTGATGCATTTTTTGGTTAATATTAAAACTAATAGTGCCATTAATAGTTCTTGAGAACTAATAGTGCCATTAACAGTTCTTGAGAACTAATAGTGCCATTAACAGTTCTTGAGAACTAATAGTGCCATTAATAGTTCTTTAGAACTAATAGTGCCATAAATATAACTTGACATCTACAATGAAGTTGACCTATGTTTGTTTTGTCTTGCAGATATCATATCCTGGTGGCCACATCAATCATGGAGGAAGGTATTGACATTCAAGCCCTGCAGCTGGTGGTCTGTATGAACCCACCAAACAGTTTGAGGGCTTTAGTACAAATGCGTGGAAGAGCCCGAAGGCAAGGCAGCCATTTTGTTGTTCTGTGCAGCAGTGAAGATGATGTAGAAAAACTCAATAATATTGAGAAACAAGAGAATAATATGTTGGAGGCGACGAAACGATGTCAGAAGGAAATGGAGAGCGAACTGATGCAGGCCGGTGTGTGTTGATTGGATAGGAAAGTGGGTGGCAACACTTGTGTACTGAAGTTGGTTAACTAGACAGGAGAGTGGGAGGCAGGGAAACACTGTCCAAAGATAGGAGAGTGAAAGTCAAGTGATGCAGACTGGAGTTTGTTAACTAGACAGGAGAGTGAAAGTCAAGTGATGCAGGTTAGTGTGTGTAAACTAGACAGGAGAGTGAAAGTCAAGTGATGCAGGTTAGTGTGTGTAAACTAGACAGGAGAGTGAAAGTCAAGTGATGCAGGTTAGTGTGTGTAAACTAGACAGGAGAGTGAAAGTCAAGTGATGCAGGTTAGTGTGTGTAAACTAGACAGGAGAGTGAAAGTCAAGTGATGCAGGTTAGTGTGTGTAAACTAGACAGGAGAGTGAAAGTCAAGTGATGCAGGTTAGTGTGTGTAAACTAGACAGGAGAGTGAAAGTCAAGTGATGCAGGTTAGTGTGTGTAAACTAGACAGGAGAGTGAAAGTCAAGTGATGCAGGTTAGTGTGTGTAAACTAGACAGGAGAGTGAAAGTCAAGTGATGCAGGTTAGTGTGTGTAAACTAGACAGGAGAGTGAAAGTCAAGTGATGCAGGTTAGTGTGTGTAAACTAGACAGGAGAGTGAAAGTCAAGTGATGCAGGTTAGTGTGTGTAAACTAGACAGGAGAGTGAAAGTCAAGTGATATAGACTGGAGTATTGACAGGAGAATGGGGACTAGACAGGAGAGTGGGAGTCAACTGATATAGACTTGAGTATTGACAGGAGAATGGGGACTAGACGGGAGAGTGGGAGTCAACTGATATAGACTGGAGTATTGACAGGAGAATGGGGACTATATGGGAGAGTGGGAGTCAACTGATGCAGATCTGCCGAAGATGAATGTGTCGGGCCATTGGTGCAAATAAAACATTGATACAACGCATTTCCATTCTGTGTACCATACCCTTCTGGAAATCTAGTAGGGCCATTGTTCTGCTGCAAGAGAGATCTAATGGAAATTTGAGAATGAACACTGAAGAAGAAGAAGAACTGATGCAGACTGGAGTAATGAAAACTATGTTGAACTGCGATATCTACAGCGTTCGACTCCCCGTGATGCCTAGCAGCACGCATGGATCAAACAAGACAAGACATTCAACTTCAGCATGACTTTTAGGTAACTTTGACCCTCTTTGGGATGAGACAGCCAACTCCACTCCAAAACCTCCTTAGTTGTCTCCTACAACATGCATGTTAGGTGACTGTTACTATTCTGTGCTCTCTTTTCGGGATCTTGCAACAAACGGGTGAAATGTACAAGTAAATCCCAAAACCTGAAATGTTGTAGTGATGCCCTGGCGCATGTTTCAACACATGGATACGTCCAAGTTATTCTGTTGTCTGCTGTACTGATGAGTGTGCAGGACACAAATCCTGTCCATTTCTTGATGTGACATATCCTCACTACATCAGCTGTCTTCGTTGTCTGGAGAAAGGAATGAATTGTCATGATTTACAGATTGTCTGCGATATCTACACCTTTCAGCCTAACACATCTGACATCATTATGCTTTTTTTGGGGTCAATTTGACCCTCTATCAGATGAAGATAACAAACTCCACCCCCCCCCCCAACCACCTCTTAGTCACCTCTTACAATGTGTATGGCTGGTAAAAGTTATTCTTTGTTTCTTTTTCTGGATCCATGTAATGATGTCATCCCACGTCCAAGTGAGGGAGCTTAATATAGTGAATCCCTCTATAGCGCATCCTCTTATAACAACTTTCCCTGTATACTATTTTTCAAAATCCCTGATTATATTTATTCTTTATTGTTTATACTGTATATAGTGGCTTTCTGTTATTACATACATATTTTGTTGTTTTGGACCAAGTTGTTATAATGTGATTTGACTGTGTTAGTGTGTCACAAGTAAGATTTGGGACCTGAAAATCAAGGCTGTGTTTAACCAGGCAGTCACAGGAACCATTGGCATACACATTTTTCAGTAACTCTTAGAGGAGGCCATAACTGCCTGTGGCTATGCCTCGAGTACACTGTCAATTCCGAACCAATAATAATTAAGCTTGTATTTCATGTCACATGATAAATTTTCTCATATCATTTTCCTTGCTTGGGATTCTATTCTTCTGCATAACCAACTCTGATAACAAACACACAATTTTGTGTGATTTCTGCCTGATAACAAACACACAATTTTGTGTTATTTCTGCCTGATAACAAACACACAATTTTGTGTGATTTCTGCCGGGGAGCGTCAAGTGTCTGTGCTGCATATTTTCAGCGGAGATGCTTTATTTCCACCTTCCTGACCAGCACATCCAATTTTGGCATGATATATTGTATTGACGTATAAAGCTATCAACTATCTACGGTGCATATGACTTCAAGAAACTACTTCCATCTTGGTCCTATCAGTAACTATTTGCTTCCAGTGGTGTTGTTTTTTTTGCACCTTCTACACATCCTTTGGTGTCTGACTTGTTGCTTCAGATTTCTTGATCTTTCTCTTGGTTCCAGAAAATAGCAACTTAAATGCTTTTCATTGGTCTTCTTCTGTGTTTGTTCTCAAACTCTTGCAGATTAGCAGGATGTAGTCCAGAGAATCGAATGCACCATGAGGTTAACAGCTTAGCTGCGATATCTGCACCTTACAGCCCTACACGCCCGACCTCAGCATGGCTTCTGTGCCAATTTGACCCTATATGGGATAGCAGACTCCACCCCCAAAATCCCCTTAGTCATCTCTTACGATATCCATGGAAGATAAACAGTTTTGCTATTCATTGCTCCTTTTTCAGGACCTGGCAACACTCTGGTGTCATTGGTCTTAATGTGTGTGCTATCCATTTCCATATCTTTAATAAACTTGCTACTGGTGAGTTATTGTATGACATACAAGCACATCAAATATGTCATTGTACATCTCTGATCAAGTTCACATACAAGATGTTTCAGTGCTTTCCCAGTTAACACCCATACTAAATAAATGTGACCTTTTAGAGTGGTATTAAGTCAAGCGAAATATAGCTCACTTTGTGTATGATTGGTGTATGTATCGATGAGTGCAATTCTGTCAGGTGGGGGACATTAGTTTAAAAATGGAAGTGTTATATCAATGCTTAACACCACTATAAAGGGTCACATCCATGTGGCTTAATACCCCTCTAAAGGGTCACATCCATGTGGTAAGAGTAAAGGGAATCTGAATTATGAGCCAGTCATAGCATATGGTTGGCCATAGTGTTCAGCAGAATTGAGTCTGATTGAGCAGAAACCGTCTAACCACTTCTACCTAATGCACCTACTCGGTAGATTCCTCGACCTTACCAGAATGAGCCCTGCTACCTTACTTCCCGTTGACTGGGTGGATAACGGGAGTAATTTTTATTTCAAACCATGAATAACAAGTGGACTCGAAACCCAGGTATGCCGATCAATGGGCTAATGACTTATTGCACTGCTGCGGCTCCCTACAGGTATGAACAGGAAAGGCACCGATATATCCCTGTTTAGCTGTGATTGGCAGTCATATTTGTTACCATTTAGTACAATATTTGTGTATTATTCTTTGTTCACTAACTAAATGAATTGTCTAATAAAATTTTGCAATGTTCAACTCAGATATTTTATTGATTTTTTTAAATAATGTGAAGATTTACAAACTAACCAAGAGCAAGAGAGGTTGAGTCAGATGGGGGGGGGGGGGTTGGTAAGTAATAGTAAGACACATAACCTGTCACGGTTGTAGGGGGTGCCACACTGGAGTCTATTGTTTATAGTAAGACACATAACCTGTCACGGTTGTAGGGGGTGCCACACTGGAGTCTATTGTTTATAGTAAGACACATAACCTGTCACGGTTGTAGGGGGTGCCACACTGGAGTCTATTGTTTATAGTAAGACACATAACCTGTCACGGTTGTAGGGGGTGCCACACTGGAGTCTATTGTTTATAGTAAGACATAACCTGTCACGGTTGTAGGGGGTGCCACACTGGAGTCTATTGTTTATCCCTAGGAGTTATATGATGGTCAGAATATCCACACTTGTCGTTAAGCGTAGGAGTGGTGAATGGGAGCATTAGTTGTCTATCCAAGACCAGATGTGTCACCTTGGCTGTGTTGAATCCATATTTGTTCAGTGTTGTCTTGATGTTATCTATCCATCTTGTTCTAGGTCTTCCTCTGGCCTTGTATCCGGATCTTCTTATGTTATATATATTCTTGTCTGTAGTTGGTTATGGTATATTCTTATAAGGTGTCCAAACTATTTTATTTGTATTTTCTCAATGTATTCTGTACATGGTCTTATACTGATTCTTCTCCTGATTTCACCATTTATCACACTGGATACATCATCACAAAAAGCTCTCCAAACAACTCTATCCTCAGCCATTCAGAGGAGTGTGGATATATCGCGCCCAGACAATTCCTTGATGTTATCAATCCAGAATTTTCTCTGACCTCTTCTCCTCCACCCTTGACTGTTCCTTGCAAAATAATTGTATAAAGTGAGTGATGACTCAAGACATGTCCAATCACAGCAAGTTTACACTATTTCACCGCTGCCAAAAGTCGTTCTTGATAACCTGCCAGTTTATTTATTGCCAGATCATCATTATTTGATGTTTGTTTATTTGGTGGTTACTGATCCAGCAGCCCATGGGCATTCTCTTTGACCCAATGCCATTGTGTGGTATGTTCATATGCTTGTTAGTTTTTGTTATGTTCCTTTTATCTGGTCTTGGAGAATAGTATCTGAAAAAGACACTATATTTTGTACATATTATGAGGCAGGAAAGTCTGGGTAACAGTTACAATGGTCCGGATCAAGTTGTTATAATGGGATTCCTCTGTACAAATATTTTGTAGTTCAGACCAAGTTGTTATAATGGGATTCCTCTGTACAAATATTTTGTAGTCCAGACCAAGTTGTTATAATGGGATTCCTCTGTACAAATATTTTGTTGGTCTGGACTAAGCTGGAACTTCAAAAAAGCAAACTGGACCCTCTTCAGTGAACAAACAGACCAGCTCTGCCAGAATATAACCCTTACTAACAACATAAACACATCTCTCAAATAAACAAAGCGATACTCCAATCTGTGTGCTGCAAACCCAAGAGGCAGACGAAGAGAATACAAGCCTTATTGGAATGAAATCAAACACATGTTCAATGAGTAGAAAAGTAGATTCAAAAGATCTGGCATGAAAATACCAGCAGTCTAAACATGACAAAGGACACAAGCAAACTATGGAACCTTACAAGAACTCTGTCATCAAAGAAGCAGGGAAATTCCACACAGGAAAAACGACAGCAAATGTTTTAGTTGACTTCTATAAGGAAGAAAGCACAACACTCCCATACACGTATCAAAGAAATCAAAAAAGAAATTAAAAGAAAACTAAAGAATCAAAATCCAGAGTCATGCATGAAGACACCCTTACTATCGCAGAACTAAGTGGTGCCATAGGAAAACTAAAAACCAAAACGGATCCAGGAAAGGATAGCATAATCAATGATATATCAGGAACTTAGGGCAAATCAGCAGAACAAGCTCCTTTCCATCTTCAACCAATCATGGAGAACTGGTAAAATTCCAGACTTATAGCGTGAAGCTGTCATTATCCCAAGCTGTAAAACAACAAACAGACCAGTCCACCTCTTGAGGTTGCATAGGAAAAACAATGGAGAGAATGGTCAACTCTAGACTAATAAAATACCTAGAGGAAAACCAAAAGCTCACCAAGATACAGTCAGCTTATAGGAAAAATCGAAGCACTAAGAACAACTCATATACCAAGCACAGGAAATCAAAAGAAGGAAAAAGTGCTGGCAACTTTTGTGGACTTGAGCAAGGCCTTCGATAAGGTGTGGAGTCCACTTCAAGCTTCTCCAAAGCAAAATTGAAGGCAGAATGTTCAACTGGATAAAAGATTTTGTCTGCTACCGCACTAAAAGAATAAAAGTAGATGGTTAACTAAGCAAACATGTTACTCTCCAACAAGGAGTGATCTCTCCTACCCTCTTCCTAGTATTCATCAATGATATTGGAAACTGCCACATCATATTTCAAAGGCCCTCCATGCAGATGATTTTGCTGCATGAAGTGTAGCAGGTTACCTATCCACTGCAAAAAAAAAACAGAATGCAGGCCACACTTGACACCCTAAGTGAATGGGCATCTGACTGGGGAGACCAGATCAACCTCTCCAAAACATAACCATCTTCTCATTTTCAAACCACCAAGAAAAAGCAAATCTACAAATAAATGGAAGCAAGTTAGCACTTGAGGAGCACCCTACATATTTCGGGGTCAAACTAGACAAGCAACTCACCGGGAAACACGTGACCACTGTGCAAAGAGCAACCAGGAAACTATCCGTGCAGGCACAAGATAGCTATATTCACAGATTGCAGATCCCTACTGGAATCAATCCAGAGCAACAGAAACAAAAGCCTTCTGCACAACATCAGACATGAGCTAAGACAGATCCAAAAATCATCAGCTATCGCCCTTCAGTAGATACCATCACACTGTGGAGTCATGGGAAATGAGAAAGCAGATGATTTGTCAAAAACGAAGTGAAATGGAACAACAGACACTCACTGTCCTACAGAGAAGCAAAAACAATAATCTAGAACACATACACAGTAAAGTGGAAGAAACACATGGAAGTGGAAGACAAACATGATGCAATACATCACCTCCAAAGATATCAACAGACCACAATATTTCGCCTTAAACTGGTCACTGCAGACTGTTGGATCACCTTTACTGATTGAGGATCTCATACACAGATGAATGTCCATGTGGATCTGGAACCCAGACTCCTGAGCACATACTTCAGGATTGCCCAACATACAAAGAGCAGAGACAGCAGACCTGGCCAGAGGATATAGATTTGAGACCAAAAGCTATGGGGCAGCCACTCTGACCTGTAGAAGACAGTGGACTTCGCCCTGACAATGTAACATGATCGCAGATGCTGAACGCAGAAGATTGAAAAACAATGAAATTGTTCAGCCAATTAATAAGAATGAACCCTTATTGACCAGAGCACACATGAAAATAGAAACTGCAATATACAGAGGAAGACCAAGGTGAAGGTGGATTGAAGGAATTACCAACGTTATGAGACATAATATTACTGCATATCAAGTGATCATACATGCCATAGCCGAAAAGCGATCGTCATTCAATCACGTTGATGCCTTACAACGAAAGCAGAAAAAAGGCAATATATGGTGGACTATATCTTTTAGAAATGCTATCAACTCCTGTTGACACAGGGAAAGAAATAAATATTCCTTTACTGGATGTATCTGTGACTTTGAACACTTAAATATTTCACATGATCATAAACAACAAGACTGACAAGATATTTATGTTTTCTGTTTATTTTTTTCCAACAAATTCAAAATGCGGGCGTACTGACACTGACAATATGGAGCCAATATGTCAACAACATACGTTTAGACATATTGAAGAGTCAGTGTTCATAAGCACATAATATTCACATATGTATGCAATGTTATTATGTAATGTTATCTGTATGACATATAACCAAGACAATCACACCCAAGCTGCTGACATTCGCTCCAGGTCTCAGTAACATATTGTCAAATGTACAGCCATAAGTAATACAATATGAAATATACTTTAAAACAATCACATTACAGTGGAATCCCTCTATAGTGCATTCTTTTATAACACATTTCTCTATTTAACAACACTTCAAAATCCCCAATTATATTTATTCTTTATATAGCATATAGCAAATTTCTGTTATTACATATATATTTCGTATGTCCAAACCAAGTTGTTATAATGGAATTTGACTATTATGTCGCTTCCTAAAATCTCAAAATTTAGTTGCATATTTAGGACAGAACTACAATTGAGGAAGATGCTCAACATTCTGCTCCCAAAATATCTAAAGCAGCTGCACAAGCAAGAACCTCTGGAAGTCCCACATGTAAAATGATGAGGCCTTTTCTGGCGATTTTAATATCATATCAAAGTCCAAAAACAACAATCAACTGTCTTTAAACCAGAAGTGGATAACCCTTTTTTGGGTGGACAAGCCAAAATCAGGTGGGTCAAGTTGGGAACTTCACATTTTACGCAATCAAACACGTCTCTCTGGAGAGGGTAACTGCCATGTTTTAGTTCTTCTATACTAGAAGTATAAAATAAAACCACTCCCTTACCATCCTTAACCAGTAGCAATCTGAAATCTACAAATGTAATCTAGCGATAGAAACCGAATGCAGACAAATGTCTACAATTAGGTAGCCATGGACAACAATCATCCATGATTATTTCCCATCATGCTCTTATTGTAAATATGTGTTAAGAGTGATTGTCCCTGAATTGTTCGCAGCGATATAACTACACAATCGTAATTTATTCGACCGTTTCACATTTGCAAGCCGAACTGCATAGACCTAAGTTCAGTGTCGCCATTTTTCATGAATTTTTCATGGATTCAGGCCATGATGAATTTTAGTTTAAAGTTTTAATGTTGCAGGTACTGTAGATCAACGTATGGGATTTGAGGGAGATGATGATGATTAATTTAATTGTGATATAAATACATTCATTTACGATGAACAATTTGAGGAGCATGTTTTCTACAGCTAGGCCTACACATGACCTTGACACAGTAAGTTCTTTGTGTGTATTTGTCTACATTCTCGATTTTGATTGTACACAGACATAACACCTCCAAATCATATCCAACATCCACTTATCTCTATTGCCTCCAAATTTGAAATCAATAACTCAATAAATAAAAGAATTAGCCAAAAAAGCAAACACTTGCACACAAAAAACAGAAGTCATAAAAAATTGCTGGGTGCCAGAGGAAGTATGCATTATTTTTATCTGGGATGCTACAGGTTAAAAAAAAACTAAAAGCATGCACACACACAATCTACTCACAAAGATGAATGACATACTAAGACTAAAAGTATGCATACACACAATTTATTCTCAAAGATGAAGCACATGAAATCCATTCTCAAAGATGAATGACACTAAAATGTTTTGCACGGCTTGCTGCACTCATCACTGATATAACAAGATTCAATTATAAATAAAATATTTTGTTGGTCCCACTAATCTCGCTAAATATTCCATAGTAGATTAGGATGGTTATGAAATATTTCCTGGGAAATAACTAGAGAATTCATGACTAGAGCTCACCGTGGAAGAGTACAATCACACCACACATGTGGCATAGAATAGGTCATATAAACCAGAGTGTTAAATGTAGATCTTATGTAGACAAACTACATTAGGCAACTCTACTTTATCATTCCTTCTCAAACTGCAGCTGGATCTCTCTTGTAACAGGACAATAGTCTTACTAGATTTCCACCTAGATGTAGTCCAGAGAATAGAAATGCGGTGTCACCATTTTATTTGTATCAATGGCACTGCACATCAGTCTTCGTCTGACATTAGGGAACAATCACTGACAATAGAAACTGACTAGACTGCCAGACCTACAAGATGTTTAGAGATAGAAACTGACTAGACTGCCAGACCTACAAGATGTTTAGAGATAGATACTGACTAGACTGCCAGACCTACAAGATGTTTAGAGTAAATCACAGAAGTGATCATTGATCACTATCAAAACATTTATAAAACTCAAGTCATAGAAATCCCAGTTCCTTTGCATTTATCAGAGATTCAATTGGGTATAGAGTTAGTGATGCTCAAATTTGGTTGCTGTATCTAGCGACTTACGGTAACATGAATTGTATTGCAATAAATGAGACTAAAGAAGGTTGTTAAACACCATTCGATAGACAAAATCTGTCAAAAATTAATGTGGTTGTATCAAATAATGCATCTTTTTCTATAACAGCAACTGTACTTATAAGTAATGATGAAATAAATAATTACACGCCATAGCTTTAGCGATGATTCAAACATCATAGACAGATTTAATTGCTGGTCTCACAACTTGCAGGGACTTTCCAAACTATTCTAAATTATATTGGTCATAAAAGTGACTAAGAAGGGGTTAGGTGTGAGGTTTACAACTTCAAACCATAGAACATAAAAATATTTCAGTTTTGTCTAAAACACAAGAACATATTAAAATAAGAAACAATAGTGAATGATGCCATCAGACAATGAAAGTTCAACCTCTAAATATATTACATATGTAATCATTACACAATTTCAGATATCTAACAGTCATCCAAACATTTCAGATATCCAGCACTACCATCCAAACATTTCAGATATCTAACAATATCAACCAAACGTCATATATCCAATAATATCATCCAAACATTTCAGATATCCAACAATATCATCCAAACATTTCAGATATCCAACAATATCATCCAAACATTTCCAGAAATCTAACAATATCATCCAAACATGTCATATATCCAATAATATCATCCAAACATTTCAGATATCCAACATCATCTAAACATTACCAGATATATAACAATATCATCCAAACATGTCAGATATCCAACAATATCATCCAAACATGTCAGATATCCAACAATATCATCCAAACATGTCAGATATACAACATCATCCAAACATGTCAGATATCCAACAATATCATCCAAACATGTCAGATATCCAACATCATCCAAACATTTCCAGATATCCAACAATATCATCCAAACATTTCCAGATATCTAACAATCACATCGCTACAAGCATAATTATCTCATAAATCTGCAAATATCTTCCTTTCTCACTTTCTTGTTAGACAATAATTGCAGTCAAATGAAACTCCTCTCTTGAAGATCTTCACTGTTTCAATGTGTTAATACTCCCTAGGATCATCTGCTCTGAAACACCAAGAAAGTTGAATGGTATTTGGCATCATACATACATACATACTACACACACACACACAATAACAAACAGAACTGGCATTACTGATCAATATACAAGGACAGCTGTTGTATAATTTGTGTGTGTGTGTTTGTTCTCACATTCCCAGTGGATCTCATATAGAACAACAATAAGCAACTAAAGAAGTTTTGGGGATGGAGTTGGCTGTCCCATCCCATAACCCAGATGTTATGCTGAAGTCGGATGTGTCAGGCCAAAAGGTGCAGATCTTCAGCACATCCTCTGGATCACATTGGCCCTATATATGATGGGTCAGCCAACTCTACCCTACATCTTTAGTTGCCTCTTACTATATGCATGGATGTTAAACTGTTATTATTCTTTGCTCCCGGCGAAACATGGTTTAACCATCAACCAACA
The DNA here is from genome assembly GCA_034231615.1 of Meghimatium bilineatum. Taxonomy (NCBI): domain Eukaryota; kingdom Metazoa; phylum Mollusca; class Gastropoda; order Stylommatophora; family Philomycidae; genus Meghimatium; species Meghimatium bilineatum. The sequence continues at coordinate 4,927,409 of CM067305.1, read as the reverse complement.
AATGTGGTTTCTATTACATGATCTTCCACCGAATATGGATGTGTCTAGTCATTGATGTAAATAAAACAGCGACACAACACATTTTCATTCTCTGTACTGCTGGAAATCTAGTAGGACCATTGTCCTGCTACAAGAGAGATCTGGTGGGAGTTTGAGAATGTGTCCTGCTACAAGAGAGATCCGGTGGGAGTTTGAGAATGAACAATAAAGAAGACGTATTACATGATCTGACTTGTGATGTTTAAATTTCAAACAAAATTGCCAAGACCTACTCTTGTCCATTCTTACAGGTTGGTTCTCAAGAGTTTGAGCAACCAGTGTCCTGCCAGGGCCCGAGAGGGGAGCAAAGATTAGTAACACTATTTACCTTCCACGCATGTCATAAGAAGAGACTAAGAAGGTTATATGGTGGAGTTTGCTGTCCCATTCCATATAGGGCCAAAGTGACCCAAAGTCTCATGTGTCCGGCAGAAAGGCGCAGTTATCGCAGTAAACCGTGACACAACGCATTCCATTCTCCGGATTATATCCTGTTAATCTGCAGGAGTTTGAGAATGAATGCAGAAGAAATGTTTGAACATTTAAATTACATAATGTATGGTGGCAACTAGTTGCTGTCAATGTGCTACACCATGTGTTACATGTGCAGCATATGCCCTCAATAAACCTCATTCTATTCTTCCTTAGTGTTTGTTTTTAATTAATTCCTCCGGATATTTGGTTTTTTTTTAAATATTATTTTAAGCCTGGAAAATTTCAGAGGGAAAACAGAGGTTTGTTTGCAACTAGCCCCATGTGTATTCAGTACACCAAAACTGAAATCCAACAGGCGATCTATATTTTGCTGTCATGTGAACATCAATAGCGCTGTTCTTACTCCCCGTTTTTTTGTGAATGTATTCTAGATTAAGACCCTTTGTTTGAAACATCAATTTGTGCATGTTATTATGTGTGTTTCCAGTGACTAGCAAAACTTCATTAACATTATGGAACTATGCTGTTCTTTCCAGTTCTTCGGGGTTGGTGTATAAAATGTTTTTTGGTAGAAGGGTATGTCTTATATTATGTAGATCAGGGTGAAGTAATCAGACAGTGATACACCGTCTCACTAATCTTTTGGCTATGTCTGTAATTTTGGTTATTTTTTAGATCGATTCTGTTTCAGTGGTGAATAAGCAGATAGTGCCCTCCATTTTCATAATCTAAATATTTCAGTTTGGCGTTTACATTCAAGGAGGTTGAGGTCTCCTCTAGATGGCGGTTAAATTGTTTTCCTGTCTTTGCTGTTGACCATACATTTAGTCACTCCTCTTTACAAAGTAGAAAGACAAGATTAACATTCCAACACAAATGTTAGAAATGCATACAATCAGCGAACAGATACAACTGCATATGCTGATCAATATTGGTGAAAGTGTAATGTCTCTTTGTGACATCAATGCCAGTCATCATATTTCTCGGTTTATTGGGGCATGTGAAGTTTCATTAATTTTTAGTGTCTGTAGCTTTTGTCCAGTGTGAACCACCTTGTATAAATCAGCTTGGGTTGCAAGGATTAACTGTGGTGACAGTTCCTACCACCTTTTATAAATAGCATTCTGTTGTCAGGATTAACTGTGGTGACAGTTCCTACAACTTTGTATAAATCACCTTGGATTGTCAGGATTAACTGTGGTGACAGTTCCTACCACCTTTTATAAATAGCATTCTGTTGTCAGGATTAACTGTGGTGACAGTTCCTACAACTTTGTATAAATTACCTTGGATTGTCAGGATTAACTGTGGTGACAGTTCCTACAACTTTGTATAAATCACCTTGGATTGTCAGGATTAACTGTGGTGACAGTTCCTACAACTTTGTATAAATCACCTTGGATTGTCAGGATTAACTGTGGTGACAGTTCCTACCACCTTTTATAAATAGCATTCTGTTGTCAGGATTAACTGTGGTGACAGTTCCTACAACTTTGTATAAATTACCTTGGATTGTCAGGATTAACTGTGGTGACAGTTCCTACCACCTTTTATAAATAGCATTCTGTTGTCAGGATTAACTGTGGTGACAGTTCCTACAACTTTGTATAAATCACCTTGGATTGCCAGGATTAAACGGTGGTGACAGGTCCTATCACCATAACTGCCATATCAATGTTCTCTCTAACATGCACAGCATCAGAACGTACCACTCAAGTAACACATGTATATGTACCATACTCACATAGAATACTAGAGAAACACCTTTTCTAATCACATGGCCCTTAGAGTTGCAGCACTTTGTTTCTATCGGTAGAACACCAGAGTCACAGGCAGTCACTATTTTTGACTTGTTTCGCTAAGATCCATATTCTATTTTGAATCTGCCCAGGGTTAATCGCTGGCCATGCCCTTTGCATAGTTCAGAGTTCATGCTTTCTCTGCGTATTTATATCGTGGAAATGTCTGACAGATTTTTAACGCAATGTTCAAAATTTGCAGAATTTGGGGGAAAAAAAGAATACACATGCTGGACATCTGTAACTGCCAGTGAAATAAAACATCTTTTTTTATATATTATTATGGGCCTGTGTATGGCATGTATTGGGGTACAGATGACAGGATCAATGTTGTGGCATATCAATCTGTTTGGGAAAAAGGAAATTTCAGAAAACATCTCATTTTCATCTCAATATGACTCCACTAAGCAGTATTCCCAAAGTAAACCTTTTTTTCCCCACATTATGTTGAGTTTGACGTTTATACTTTAGAATATTATAAGTATTCAATTATCCTTGATGAAGTTTCATGTGAAACTTTATTTTTCCGTTGATCTGCTAAGTCTGATATGATGAACAGTTTGAAAGAAAAAGCTTCAGCAGAAGACGGATGTGTTGGGCCATTGGCGCAAATAAAACTGCGACACAACACATTTACATTTTCTGGACTACATCCTGCTGGAAATCTAGTTGGACTACTGTCCTGCTACAAGAGAGATCCAGTGGGAGTTTGAGAATGAACGCTGAAGATGAAGAAAATGCACATCTAACATATCATCCATTTGGAGAGTTGTTTCTCTTGTCCTAGTGATTTTTTGGGGGGAGGGGAGAAATGACAATAGTGGCGAAGGGGTTAAAACAGTTGGTATTCCACATGGAATTATTCACGATAATTTCAGCTCAGATAACTTCATATTTGCTCACAAGAGAAGAAACAATTAGGAAGGATATTGGTTGTTACTGTGTATTTCATCAGGGAGGAACATGTACAGGGTGGGAGGTTTAATTAACCACCATATGACATTCGACAAATATAAGTAAGCTAGAAATATACAATACTCACCCTTGACTTTCAGGACTGCGACTTCTGCTTGCACTTCTGCCCCGGTCACTGGCACTTCCATCTCGAGCACGTTTATCTAAAGGTACATCAGGCTCCTCGCTAACACTTCTGCTTCTTTTTCTATCATTGCTGCCACCTGTTGGACTATCACTATCCATACTACCACTTCTCTTCTCCGGGTGTTTCTTTTCCTCCCAGACTTCATCTTTGCCTGTTCTTTTGTCATTTTCTAACTTGATCCGACTAACATCTTTATCCCCTGGGTGTTTCTTCTCCTCCCAGACTTCATCTTTGCCTGGGCTTTGATCATTTTCTAACTTGCTTCCACTAACATCTTTATCCTCATGACTCTCACTCCTTCTCACATCTTTACTACTTTTTTTACTGCTTTTCCTGTCCTTATTTTGATCTCTGTGATCACCACTTCCACTTCTTCGATCTTTTCTCTCATCACTTTTACTTTTCTTATCTCTGCTTTCACTCCTATCCAATTTATTATCACTTTCATCCCAATCTTTATCACCCTGTCTACCTTCCCCACTTTCATTCATTTTCTCATCATGACTACTGTCTCTGCCCTTCTTGTCATTCTTAGAATCGCTACGATCCTTATTATGTCCTCTTTGAGCATCCTTCCTGTTTCTATCCTTACTTCGACTCCTATTTTTGCGTTCTCTCTCTTTGCTTCTATCTCTGCTTCGGCTCCTATCTTTGCGATCTCTCTCTTTGCTTCTGCTTCTTTTATTTTCTCTTCTGTTGCTGCGGTCACGGCTACCACTCCTATTTCTCCTAGAGCGACCTCTACTACTAGACCGCGACTTAGATCTGCGACGATCACGAGATCTGGACCTGGACCTAAGACAAAACAAATATCACATTTAAAGAATGTTATTGACGGAGGTCTATAGCTGCAACAAGTAAAGGGAAATAACTATGTCTCATAAGAAGCTATTATTTTTATGATATGGTAGCTGCAACAAAATCTTCATTATTTTATGCTCTTTACAGTTGCGATGTGAAAACAGGCAAGAAATAATGCTTAACTTCATAATCTAGAAATATCTTGGTATTTTATCTCCCCTAATGTACAATGAGATTTCACTTAGCTCACAATCTCCAAGTCAGAAAAATGTTAGTGAGGGGGGAGCAAATATAATTATACATATATATATAAAGAGAAAGAAGAATCTCACAAATTATACCCTTCAGTCCAAATGTCCAAAAATAACACATACACAACAAGCCAGTCCCACACAATGATGAACCACTTCACAGGGGGCCACAAAGCCAATCACAAGCTTGCATCAAAGGAGGCCACATCAGCCAATCACATTGCTCCTGGCTCAGCCAATCACAGGGCTTGCTGATCAAACCAACTGACCAATCATCACACTGGTTTTAGCTCTACCATCAATACCCATCCTCAAATTGATCACCATCGCTTCACCCCTCACACGGGGAGTCTAAACCAACACAACCAAATTCCTCCAGCCTGCACAAAAATAAGAACCAGGGAAACATTTATCGCATTGCTTATGTTCCAAATAAAAATTTAATATGAAAAACAACTAATTGCTTTCAAGTAACCACAGGCAATTTGTGAAAGGCAGGACTTATCCAACATCACTTGGACTGTTCTCTGGCGGTGTGATCATTCCATCTGAAAAATCAATTACCTATCAAGTCCATTCTTGAAAATATGACCTTAATGAAAGGATCCATACTTGCTGTAGGCAGCCTCAATCTCTTGCAGATGCACAATAAGCAATCTATCTACCTATCCACAGTTTCATTCCATGTGGGGCATAGGTCCTCAACACACTTCTAGTTTATCCTATTCTTACTGGTAACGGACAAAGATGATATGTTGAATCATTGTCGCAAATAAAATGGCGACACAATGCATTTCAGTTCTCTAGACTACATCTTGCTGGAAATCTAGTAGGACCATTGTCTGGCTACAAGAGAGCTAAATTACCAGCAGAAGTTTCAGAATAAATGCTGAAAAAGCATCTACTGGTTCTTGTTCTTTCTAACATCAGTCCTCTTTATACATATATACATGTAATTCTTTCTTCCAAGTATTTCTTGGTCTCCCTATTTTTCTTTTTCACTGTGGATTCCAGAACAATACCTGTCTTAAAATGTTTCTCATTAGTTTTCTTAGTATTTTTCCAATCCATCTCCAGCATCATTTTCTTAGTTCTGTCTCTACTGGTGTTTAGTTGTTTGGCACAAGTTCTTCAGTGGTAGGTCTTAACATAATATTTCAAACATTCTATTCTATTTAGTTAATAATACAAAAAGATCCCATAAAAATCAATGATTAGACTGAGGCACACATTTGTATCTATTTGGGAAGAAATATTGGCAAGGATGCAGGTACAGATTAGGATGTTGACAACAAATTTAATACGGCCAGGTTTGATTTTAATACGCTTTGTCCAGTATAGAATATGCAAGTATTGTCTCAGAGAAACAAGGTTAGCTTGTTAAATACAAATGTGAAGACCATATTGCTTTATGGCTCTGGAATATTGTATGTAACACAGAAAATCACATCAAACAGTTAAAGATATTTATCAGTACTTACTATTTACATTACTTAGCCAGAGTTAATATCAACTAATGAGTTCTGAAAGAGAACACACCAGTGCCTGGTGGAGGTATATTTTCTAATAATAGAAAATATATTTTGATGGTACACACCTTAAGAAAGAAGCCTGACAACATAAACAGAAATGTTCTGGACTGGTACTCATAGAGAAAGAAGAGAGCTGGAAAACAGGAATACTTGGAGAAGGTGAATAAGAATGCTTGATATAGCATCAGCTACCCATTCCAGTACATAGAAATCAAAGTAAAAACAAATTGTCAAAAATAAATGTTCAAACCCCATAGTTCAACGAGTTGGGTTTGCAAGGCGAGCTTACTCTCAGCTCTACTCCCATGCCAAGGATGTTAATCTTTGATTGTAATGTTCTGAGCACCATGATGATTGTATTGTTTGGAGCACCATGATGATCGCAATGTTCGGAGCACCATTGTGATTGTAATGCTCTGAGCACTATGATGAGAAATCTCACATATCCTTTTTTTTAAAAAAATAAAATTACAATTCTGGAGTACTAAACACATTCTGAGAATATGAGAGAACTAAGGTGGTGAAATAATTCCTTTTAATTGTGAGCAGGTAGCTCTTGACGGCCAATAGTCTTCCTGACAAAAGCAAAGCGCTGGATCTTTTCAGTTGTTAACAGAGATGACACATAAACTCATGTACATTTGTCTCAAAATCATGTTTGTATAAGGGAGATTTATGGATGCCTGTTTAGTCCCTAAAGGGAGGCATTCCAGAGCGCCAGTATTCCAGGATTATACCTCTTCTAGGAGCACAGCGCATGCTTCTGGGTTCACTATCTCATCATTCTCCTGTCAGATTTGTTAACCCATCCCCAGTGATAGTACAGATCAAGTACAAATGTCAATATTGAAGTCAGAGGCGGAGACTGAACACATTTTGAATCATTTAAACATTACCAAACAAAGAATATATATATATGAACTTCTTCAGTGTTTATTCTCAAACTCCCACTGGTTCTCTCTTGTAGCAGGACAATGGTCCTACTAGATTTCCAGCAGGATGTAGTCCAGAGAATGGAAATGCATTGTGTCATAGTTTTATTTGAGACAATGGTCTGCTGCATCTGTCTTCAACTGTGTATAAACATCTGACATCCAGAGTTATATTCACAAAACTATCACAAAAGTATCAATTTTTTTTATTACTGAAATAGAAACTATATATGTCAACAATTCAACATCACCATACAAACATATCACTCCAAACAAGTAATATGTGATACATAAGACAATACACCAACAATCATCACATATAAGTAAGTAATCTTCCATGTGCACAATGTGCAAGATGGATCAAAATGAGCATATTAAATTGACAATAGACATTCAAGACAGTACTAATATTTTGCATATAATGACCAGAAGGCCCGAGAAGACCAGATAATCAGATGTGAACTGTGGTACCACTTCTTGAAATTAGGAACTAGCATTATTGCTGTTGTCTGCGTTTCAATTGACCAGTCCATATTCATAGTAACTTGACAAAAACATATTGGAAGCCTAGACTAAAATCTCACCCTTTTTTTAAAATATGTGATGAGTTTGAATTTAAAAAATGTGTTGTACCAAGCTGCGAGGCGAATAGGTGCCAGCTGATTGGACCTGATTCAAATAGTTTACTGCCTTCTTTTTTTATGATTTTTTTTCTATAACTCCTCAATGATTCCTACTTATATTGTTTTCAAAACTCCTGCAGATTAGCAGGATGAAGTCCAGAGATTGGAATGTGCTGTCATGGTTTACAGCTTAGCTGTAATATTTGTAACTTTCAGTCAGACACTTTCTTGTAGTTCCAGGTGCAAAGAATAGGTTCAATGTCTTCTTACTAGGCATGTTGTAGTAAGTGACTAAAGACTTCAGGGTCACTCTTGACCCTCTGAGATGGGACGGCCAACTCCACACATAATGTCCAGTCACCTCTTACGACATGATTGGCAGGTAACCAGGGCCATAGATATCGCACCCTTTGGCTAAGTACCTCGTACTAAGTCATATTCTCATTTGCTTGGGTGGGGTTTGAACACCCCTTAACCTCTTCCCCCCCTGATGCCAATCATAGTCTTACCTTGTCTGTTCTCACTACCATTGTTCAAACTCTCTCTTCCATGTGGTCACATAAGTTGAAATATACTGTATAGCCACTGGTGTATTTCTATTTCACTGTTTCTTTCTGCATCTCCCGATACATGCTTTCTCTGTCAACCCCTCGATACGTATTTTTTTAAACACATTCTGTATTTTTCCTTTTATAATTTCATCTTTTTCTTCATTCGTTCTCACACTTCAGTAGATTAGTAGGATATAGTCCGGAATGCATTGTAGCATGGTTAACAGCATAGTTGCGATATCTGCGCCTTTCGGTATTAATTTCAGAACACATCTGACTTCAGCATGGCGTTTGAGTCACTTTGACCCTATAGGAGATGGAACAGCCAACTCTACACATAACCTCCTTAGTCGCCTCCCATGACATGCATGGAGTAAAATCAGTGTTACTATTCTTTGCTCCCCGTTCAGATCATGGTAATACGCAAGCATAAATAGATTTATGATTCAAGATTTATGCTGGGGCCGTGCTTACTGTCTCAAAGTATGAAGAAGAAAATTAATGTGTCTATGGTGACTTGAGGACTAAAACCTGACCCAGAACCCCAGAAGAGAAGCTGCGGGGAAACTGTCAGGGCCTCCTGCTAACAACTAAATTCAAGGAAGCCCTTCTGCCTGTAGAGACATCTGAGCATATATGTTGATCACAGAAGAACTCTGTCTTTTTAGTGAGTTATAGAGATAAAACAGTTATAATCAAATAGTTGGACTGATTTGAGTAATGACAGTCTAAGTTGATACAAGATAGTTCTACAGGCCCAGGAACGAGAGATCAACAACCACTTCAAAAACGGAAGTGTGGCACTGCCATTGCTAGACAAATTCATTAATAAAATAATTAGAAATGAAATATTTTTGATAAAAGTTTGAGATGTTTTTAGAAATCAACATTTGTTTTAACTATGCAAATTAGTCAACATTTTGAATATTAATTAGTTGTACGTGCATCTGAGAATCACAACAATATGATCAACAGATGCGTCTTGTCTTTGTGAATACAAAAATATATAGTTTCCATGGTATTTTATTATGTTTAATAGATATTTAATTTATTTTCATTATAATTATGCAAATTAGCAGCCATTTTGAATATCAATTAGTTCTGTGTCCATCTGAACATTCCAGAAATGTGATCAACATAAATGTCTTGTTTTCATGAACACAAAAATATATAATTTGTGTTTTGTATTATTGCAAATAACAAAGATAATTCAGAAATTATCAGCATGGCTACATTTTGTGGGGAATAGTTTTATTTATATTTTCCTGTGTTTCATGTAAAGTATTTTGATGTAAAATTAATTTGAAAAAATTTTAAAACTGTTTTCAGGGTTGACGTACAGACTTGGTTGAGGTATCGTTGAATTACATTTTTTAAGGCTATCTAACTATATTATTTGTAATTATGTAGCACAATTGTGAAAATTTTGTCCAAGTACCTAATAACTACAATAAAATATATAAAAGTTAACTTACCGTGTCCAAAAACAGACCTAGTCTCAATTGATTAATCCGTCCGTTAGTTCCATACTTGTTCAATGTCATATAATGAAACCAACGTGGTACTAGGCCTATATCTACTGTACTAAACCTATATCTACTGATATCTAGGTCTATGTCACAATCTATAATGATTGTATATCAATTATAAATATTGACAGCCGGCCATTAAAACCCCCGATGGACTCCGCACTGAATGTTTTCCGATTGTTTAATAATTTCTACAATAAAGTCCATAATGTCTCACAAGTTACCGGTAAATGAACGTTCAGTACAACTGTTATAATGATTCACAGATTTCGTTCACATCACATAAATTGGTAGCATATCCTATCCAGGACGTAGCTATCAACCCAGCATTTGTTGGCTGTGGTGATTTTCTAGGCAATATAAATACATTCAGTAGGTTGCCATTGCTTTCTGAATGGTCCGGATGCACAATTGCATGTGGTGAGGATCGAACTCGGTACCTTTGCCGTCACAGACGCGCTCTGTACCACTTCGCCACAGAGCCGGACGATTTCACATAACCATTTCTATATTTTAACTTCGTCAAAAAATGATCATAGTAATTGGGGAATAAATCCACCTGTAGTGCTAAATAAAGGGGATATTTTTAAGGGAATATTTTTGCCCATAGCGTGCTAAAGGTTAATTGTGGAGAATCTTAATCCTGCCTAGTCTTGATTATTATCAATTCACACTTTCTTTTCACGACACGCGTGGCAGGTAACAGTGTTGCTATTTTTTCTTCCCCTCTTGGGATGCCGGCAACACAGAGGTGGACAATCGATAAAGGTGATGTGTTGAAGATGCGTAACAATTACATGTTGAATGTGGACACTACGATTCATGAGGAATCTATTCAGCAACAGAGGGAATTTGGTATTTAAATGTGGCACAAGTAACAGTTGGCACAAGTAAGACTTGACGTTTTGAGCAATAAGCATTTTTAACCAATAATCTACAGGGTGTCTATAAAGGTGCTGTGCACAGATCTGATTTGTCAAACATTATTAGCCCGTCCACAAAGTACCTACTTGACTTAGATAATACATTTTCACTACCAATTATCTCATGGAATAGTCAAACATTTAATGCACCTGAGGGCAATATGGTGATTACAGAAGATACTGATCATGAAGAGTGTACCATTGTTCAATCACCAAGAACACTTTATTCATCTGTGAAAACTTAATGTCATTGAGCTGAAAACACTCAGTATAAATCTAAATGCCATTGAACTGAGAACATTCAGTGCAAATATAAATGTCATTGATCTGAGAATAATCATGCAAATCTAAATGTCATTGAAATAAAAACACTCAGTATAAATCTAAATGTCATTGAACTGAGAATATTCACAACAAATTGAAATATCATTTAACTGAGAATACTAGGGAGCCACATAGTGCAGTGGTTAGCGCACTGGCTTCGCATATGAGTGGTCCTGCGTTCATTCCCCAGTTGAAATGTTTTTCAGATCGCAACAGCTTCCGGGTCCACTCAGCCTTAAATGAGTATCGGATTAATCCAGGAAGTAAAGACTGCGAGAGAGAGGAGATGGCTACCGCCCTCATTTGCAGAGCCACTGAAATGTGAGATCGCTGACATCTCACACCCCTACGGAATTAATATATGCTATGGGTTACTTTACTTTTACTTACTCAGTATAAATACAAATATTGAATTGAGAATACTCACTACAAATCTAAATGTCATTGAACTGAGAACTATTGTCTGTCCCCATGTGGATGATGGTCAGAATATCCCCATGTGCTGTTAAGCGTAGGGGTGATGATTGTGAGCTTTAGTTGTCTATCCAAGGCCAGATGTATCGCAGTTGCGTTGAATCTGTATTTGTTTAGGGTTGTCTTATTTATCTACTTCTAGGTCTTCATCTGGCCTTGGATCTGGATCTTCTTATGTTATATGTTCTTGTCTGTAGTTGGTTATGCTTTATTCTCATATGTCCAAACCATTTTATTTGTTGTTTCTCTATGTATTCTGTGCATGGTCTTATACTTATTCTTCTCATTTTGTCTAGTCTGGTTACTCTTGCGGCTTTTCTTATGCATTTCATCTCACATGTTGTGAGTTGTTTCTGCTGGGCGGCTGTTAACGCCCATGTCTGGCATTGATAGTAGAGTTATTGGCATAAAAATAGTGTTTATCATCTGTCTCTTGACTTCCATCTTGATCTTTGGGTTGGGCAGTAAAAGTGATAGCTGGTACGTCAATGTGTTTGCTTTCTGACATCTCTCAATATCTCATTTTCCATTGTCTGTGAATATTCTTCCCAGGTACTGAGAACACAGTACAAATCTAAATGCCATTGAACTGAGAACATTCAATACAAATATAAATGCCATTGAACTGAGAACATTCAATACAAATATACATGTCAAATGAACTGAAAACACTCACTATAAATCTAAATGCCAATAAACTGAGAACATTCAGTACAAATCTAAATGTCATTGAACTAAGAACCCTTAGCTTGTACAAATCCAAATTATCAATTCACATTTTGATCAAACACAAAACAATCAAGGAAAAAAAAAGTATAATGCAGTAACTTAATATTTTCATAAAATTATCCAGAATAAAATATTAAATTAATGAAAAGAAAGTCTAAATTAAATGTGAATCACTCACTTGTAACGACGTCGTGCTCTTATACAATCCCGAGCCAAGTGTCCGAACTCCAAACAGTCATAACAACGGCGGTTCCGTCCACCACCAGCAGGTCGACCTCCCTTCATACGTGGTTTTGCAATAGATACCCTGATCCTTTTTCCATTTAATGATCTAGAAGTGATAATTGAATGTCAGCTAAATATAAAAGTAGTGATAGTATGTTGATCAATAATGTTATGACAAAGTGTAAATAACACAAAAACAGTTAATCCATCCATCCATCCATGTTCCTACAGCTTCAAATATGCTAAATTGAGCAGAAACCAGTACTCTACAGTTGGAGTGATGTGATGCTACTGTGTGTAGTTCTTGCATGTTGTTGGGACCATAATTATACCCTCTTTTGATGGTTGTTCTGCAAAGAGTTTCTCGTACTTTCTTTTTTTTCTTTTGTCATCTGGTACACCTCTTGGTTTCCGAATTTGTTTCATTCATTATAAGTACACATCCCATATAAGCTTATCTTGTAGAAACATTTTGTTGGGTGCCTTCTCTTATATGCTTATTTGACTTGAATTCTTCCCAGCCAATGTTTCTGGTTTGCTTTACAATAACAGCTTGATAGACTGTGGAATGACCCTGATGTCCAATCTGTCTATGGTTCTCAGGACCGACATTGGGGGAGATATGAGTGACATGGAGTTATGCACCATAGAAGCCAGAGTCTCAGTCTTCTGCCTACTTTTCTTTCTGGATTTGCTTTCATAGCCTTGGGTCGATCAGACCAAACTGCAACGCAGCAACATGTGTGTTTCCTAGCCTTTGATACATTAGTATCTTTTCTACACACGGCAGCTTGTGGTTTGTAATAAGAGTTTACCTTCGCCTAGACGAGCTATCTTTAAGGTTGTTAAGATTCATCTGCCTGGAGCAGCAGAAGGAAGAAAAGTCCTGCATGAGTCATTCTCCATTAGTTTTTGGGTGTTGGTCATGTGCTTTCAGAAAGTCTTTAGAAATCATTTTACTATAAGATTCAGATGGAAATCACAGAAATACATTCATTCCAAGTGCTAGTCACAGGTACCTGTAGGGCAGGCTTTTCTTCTTTTTTTCTGTGACTGTGACACATCCTGCAGCCTATGCCTTCATCATTCTCCCAGGAATCATGTCTCCAGGTTCACCATTAGCAAGGTTCGCTTTACTTCCTGAATCTCAAGAGTTGGACAGACTTTTCTGACAGAGGGTTTTGCAATGTCAGGTTACAGAACACTGATGTGGGGTGGATATTTGGGAACCGGCATAAATTTTGCCACACTATCCACCATTTCTGGGTGCGTGGAGTGTTTTAGCATCTCAGGGAGGAGTGTGAGGGATGCATTTAGCCAATGCGTGAGGTTTGGGTTGGTTCATGGCATAGTTCACGCACCTGTGGATATTGAATTTTCACCTTGGAGGGGTTCCAAACACTTGGCTAACTTCAGGCACTCGGTCGTCCCCACAGCAAACTTAGTAACATCAGGGACCCCACAGGAAGGTGTTGCTATGGACACACTAATGTATGACGAGGCCATATGATCGAATCTTACTGCCAGAGCAGTCGGTAGCTCCTGCAGCGATCATTACACTTGCATGTGAGAGGCTGAAAACTCATATTAACAATCCTTGTCCTGTAGGTGGGACGTCCAGCTCAGACACTAATGTCCGTCTATCCCTGTTATCGGGACCGATTATTGGAGACTGTAGCAGGGTTAAATGTAGCCAATACATAAATGGTTTAGTTAACATAGAAACGATTAAGTGCAGATGGAGCTTGTTGCCTACAAGAATGGTAGGTAGGTGCTTGAAAAATCAGCTTCCTACTCCACTACCAAACCCAGCATGAAAATGGAAAGAAGTAGTGATGATGTCAGCATATCCCCAACTTTCCTTTGTCGTCGTCAACATGACTGGAAAGAAGACAGTGGCCATATCCCCCCCCCCCCCTGAGCTGGAAGTCCAGGCCCAGGTTGCCAAACAGGCAGGTGAGTATAAAATTCAGACTTCCAAGCCCAATAATGGGAATATGATCAACGAACAAATTAGAGGAAATGAATGCGAATGCTTTTAAATACATGTGATCATACTTTTCCAATGATGGACGATCCATCAAAGGAGCTTAAATACGATTAGCCAGCTTTGGCAACTATCGAACCTTCGAAACGCATGAAAAAGTAACATCAGCATTGCAGTCGAGGTAAAATTATTTAAAATCTGAGTATTATCTATCATGATGTATAGTTAAACACTCACTGAAGATCAAGAGAGAAGAATACACAAGTTTTAACTTTACAGAAACTGTTTTCAACTAGTTCAGTTATAGAATATTCAATAAAGTACAATCATTAATTATATTTTTTAAATTTAAATATTAGATAATTGAACAACGTACTCTCCATCCATCTTTCTGACTGCTTCATTGGCGTCATCTTTATATTTGTATACAACAAAAGCAAAGCATGGTGGGATTCTAGCCACCCAAATCTCTCTCAGAGGACCAAACTTTTCAAAGGCTCTGCTAATCTCTGACTTGGATGGGTCCAGACCAAGGTCGGCAATGTGCACTCTACACAGATTTTCATCATCAGAAGCAGGGCTATTGCTAGAACTTCTCCGTTTGCGATCTTTTTCTGCGGAACGACTGCGACTGTGGCTCCTGCTTCTGCTGCCACTTTGACTCCGGCTTTTAGATCTGCTTGATGATCGACCCATTCTTCTCAATTCAATAATTCTAAAATACACAAGGATTGATGTTAAAGCAATTAAAGGCAATATTGACAAACCTGTTCATTTACTTTAATGACATGATCATTTGTGTCATTTCTGTGGATATTATACTTGAATCTTACAACACATAAAGAACTAACTATTTCTTCTATATAAAATCATTTCATTGGTTAGTAATATGCATCACAGGATTAGGCCTACTTAAAGAAAGTCATTTGTGCTTAGCTGCTATGGAATCACTAAATGGAATTTTGGTTTGACAGGAGATCCCTGTAAAAGACCCCTGCAGAATCCCTTTTCATGGGCTCCCATTCTTAGACAGTGCTGAATGTCGACGACATGTATACAGCGGTAACTCTTTGGCTGTGTAATTTTGAAGCATAGATGAATAGCATAACATAACATATAGGACAACTACTTTCAGTCGGTTGCTTGCCAATACAGCAGGCCATGCAATCTTTGGCCCAGACTACTTTCAGTCGGATGCTTGCTAATCCAGCAGGCCATGCAATCTTTGGACCAGACTAATTTCAGTTTGAGAATGGAAGTTGAGATAGTTACTGCAGTCCTTTAATTTCTGTCAAATATTTCATTTGCAAAGATAGCTATCTTATCCGATTCTCAGTCCATGTTTCAGAAAATTCAAAAAGGTCAGTATCAATACAAGTGAATCTCCTGAGTGTTGCTGGGGCTCGAAAAGTGAACAAAAAATAACAACACTATCTCCATCGAGGCCACCACCGTGAAGTGGTGATGGGGCTTAGTTCAGCCATAAAGGTATGGAAACTAAGACTGGTCAGACAGGCCCACAGTCCTGCCCAAGTAAGCAATGTGTTGAAGACGGAGGCAACCAGCCAAATGGCACAAAATTAATCAGGATATCACATACAAAACATAATGAGAACATGTCTATATCGAATAATAGTTACACTGCCTGCCATTGTGATGGACGTTCAGGCAGGGATGACTCCAATTATCTATATTATATGCCACACAAAAGAGATAGATACAGTACAAAATGGAGCTTGAAAATATCATATGTGAAGAACAACTTCATGTATGCTGTATTCAACACACCTCAGCAGCAATATAGCCTTTATCAGAGGCTACCAGTATTACCGATTAAACCGAAAGAACAGACGAAAAGGTGGAATTATGACACTAGTTAAAAACAATATCAGTGCATGTCAGCTGGAGGAGACAGAATACCAGATACTCCACCTAAAGACAGATAGTGTAGAATTGCATCTCCTGTACCACTACTGATATCCCATTGGCACAAGACGCAATCCCAGAAAAAGAGAGACTTATGGTGTGTGGTGACTTCAACAGTCACTCTCAGAGCTGGGGCTATGATCACATGGACAAGAGAGGTGAGAAACTTAAGAGCAGGCAGAATGAAAATAAGCTCATTTTAACTAGCCAGCAGACCTGAATCCATCTTCGGCGGGTGCCTTCACTCAGCTGGTACTTACTGTCGAGTTAGTGAAGTGTTTTAAAGAAATATGTCTGTTTTGCTGCTACATAGGGAGCCTGGGTCTAATTCTTATATATTTCAATTCTTTATGTTGATTTCTTTAAAATAAATTATGTTAGGCATAAGTGTCTGTCGTCAAACGTCATTTCTCTAAAAGTTGAGAGCTTTTGGCCCCTAAAACTATAATAATTTGTCTATAGCCCCTAAAACTATAATAATAATTTGTCTATAGCCCCTAAAACTATAATAATAATTTGTAAAGGTTCCAATAGATACAAGAGCCCTTCTGCTCATTTTCTTGCTGTGGGAGAATCTCCTTGGTAAAGACTAGCATATTAGTAGTTACCCCTAAGATGTCCCCATCCTATTTGAGCATAAGCGATTGCAGGTTTAAATCCCACTTATGAAGTCTCCTGTTTAAAAAGTGGATTTTTTCTGAGGTGGTGTGCCGCTTTGTCTGAATGGGATACAGATGGGGCAACACGAGTACATTGCACTCAGTGCAATGAAGCTAATTCTAGTCTAGACATCATCATCAAGTGCCATCTCTGCAGCAAAGGTTGGCTACAGCAGATCTCCAATATCTCCTGTCTCTTGCCTTGGTGGTGCACTCTGCTACACTGTAACCTGTCCACCTCATGATGTTTCTCTCCCATTTGTATCTCTGCCTATCTCTTGCTGCTTCCCCTTGAATTTACCCTCAAGTAAAATCTTCAATAAGGTGTCCAGTAGACTAAGAAAATGTCTTTCAATATGTCCAAAATATTATGTTTGATCTTTATGTCTTCTTCTTCTTCATCGTTCTTCAGTCTGATATCAGGTTACAGCGCCAATAGCTTCAATGAATTGTGTGATTCATTTCAGGTCATCCATGGAACCCCTCATGCCTGTTAAGTATCATCTCAGTAGGCCATATTTTCTCCCTCTCTTCTTGGTAGAGTTGACATGACAGGTATGAAGAATGTGTTCTGCAATCTCTGGGCTCAGTCCACAGGTCTGTTTCGCCAATCTTCAGCTTTCAGAACATGTGACTTTTCAGTTTGTTGTGACCAGTTCGTAGTCTGAAGATGATGGTTTGTTCCTTGCGTTACATTTGATGGGGGACTAGCCTACTTTAACTTAGGCTACTAACTCAGCTGTGGATCTAATCGCGTTGATTAAATTGGCTCAAGAATCAGATAGTATAACAACCACTAAACATATTAAGACCTATGTTACAAGATCCTACTTCAGAATGTAAGACACAATGATATCTCAATATTCAGCAGCACGATTTTAGGCGTTATCGAATGCGATTCGGATATTTGGTAGAGCAGGTTCAACAAAATGGCGGACGTATGGTTGACCATACTTCAATCTTTGCATGCACAAAATAATATAGGGGAACGAAAGTATTTTTAATAGACTACTTATTCTGTTCGCTGTTTCTGATGATGTGCACTAAATCTATCACAGCATCGTTATTTGTGCAATTTCATGATAATACTATTCATTATTGTTAACGCTTACCCTCACCCATAAAGTCAAAAGATAAACTAAACTGACCTATAACCAAGTGCTGACGTAGTTCCGTCACAGATTGGTGGGGTTGTTCTGTACAATGTTCAAGATTGTGCAGCCTAGTGCTCTTGATTTTTTATAATGACTTTTGGATAAGTTTTATCCATGGATTCAAACTAAAAAGAAGATGAAATTTTGCTAGCCAATGAATACATACATAAAACACGAAAATCGACGTTTCGACCAAAAGCCTTTATCAGGAACACACAGCATCATCATCAAGTGCCATGTAGGCAACGAAGGTTGGCTGCAACAGACCTCCAACATCTCGATTTTTGTTTTGGGGATGCACTCTGCTAGACTGTAACCTATTAATCTTGTGATGCTACTCCCCCACTTGTATCTCTGCCTACCCGTCGTTCGCCTTCCTTTTAACTTTACCCTCTATAAGGTCTTCAACAATGTGTCATGTCTTTTAATGTGTTCAAAATATTTTATTTGCTTGATTTGTATTTTCTTTAATAATTCTTTCTTCATATTAAGTGTTCCTATAACCTATTTGTTTGTTTTCATCTCTTTCCATGTTATCCCTATTCTTCTATATATCCACACCTCAAAGCCATCAATTATGTCTTCTAATTGTTTGTTTATTGTCCATGTCTCTGGGCCATACATTAATATAGAATAGATGTAATATTTTATCATTCTCATTTTTAGCTTGTTTGTAATTTGTTTAGATGTTCCTCATGTCATTGAAAGTACATTTAGCTATTCATATTATCATTTTAACTTCTGTTTAACATCTGCCATCATTTGTGACTGTGTGTCCAAGATATTCATAATGTTCTACTTGTTGTAGTTTTTCTCTCCATGTATGTTTATGTTTAGCTCTTGTTCTTCTGTGACTTTGCTGATTATCATGGTTTTTATTTTTTTTTATTTTTTTTTATATCCAGTCCATATTCTTTACTTGATTTATCAACTTGATCTATTAGTTTTTATAGTTTATGTTCACTTTCAGCTAAAAGAACAGTGTCATCTATATATCTACGGTTGTTTATTATTTTCCTGGCATTCCTTCTATATGTTTAAAGATATTCTCTGTGTAGATATTGAATAGGCTGGGTGATAAAATACATCTTTGTCTTACATCTCTTCTTATTTCCATGTATGGTGAGTAGCTATTTTCACACCTTCTAGATGCAATCTGTTCTGAATATATGTTTCTAATCAGTCTGATGACTTTTCCATCTGTGCCTATTTATTGAAGACATTCAATTAATTGATCATGTTGGACTGTGTCAAAAGCTTGCTGCAGTCTATGATTCACACCATAAAAGACGAGTAAAATCTATACTGTTCACATGGGGTTGAATGGTTGAAAATGCGTAGAGGATTGACTTCACTGTACTCATTCTACCATCGTATGCACCCCAGAAGTCTCAACAAAGTGGCACGTTGGAAATCTTGGAAAAACTCTGTGTAAGCGATAACAACTATGATAAAGTATTATTATCACTGATTATTAATATAACTAATACATAACACAAATAATGTCACTGAGAAATAACAAACGAACAATAAATTTTTCAAAAACCTTTTTTTTTAATTTCTCATTTTCATTCATCATCATGCTGTGACATATTTTTCAGAACGTCGTCTTCTTTGAGGATTCTCTGAACCCTGATTGATTCTGGGCGAGTTGACCTGTCGCAGCTAGAGACATGTCTAAACAATCTGATATATCACAGCACCGTCGCCGTCTTTGGCGCCCTATTCTCCTGTTGCCGTTAACTCTCCCTTCAGCTATTAATATTTTCATGCTGTTATGTCTCTATATATAAATGGAATTTACATTATTTTTTTGCTATTTATTAGTTAACATATATTAGTAGTGATAAAAATACTTTATCATAATTGTTATCTCTTCTTATTTTTTCCCTGCGGCACTCTCTACCTTGTCGGATATCCGCTGACAAGTTGGTTATTATTTATTTCCACTTTGCAAACAAGACGTCGTAAGCGGAATTTGAAGCGGGGACCTCTTGAGTACAAAGTGAATGCCTTAACCACTATGTTATTGAGATAATTTTATGAAGAGGAACAGCCAACTTCACTCCTAAACCTCCTTAGTTAACTAATTAGTCAAGTGTCACAAAGTCCTCCACAATATGCACAAGAAATCCCAGGCCAACTTGCACCATCGTGTGCTGTTTTGTGTGTCTTCGACGTGTAGCATTTGAACTATTTGCGGTTACTTTCTCTTTTGTCTTTACGCAATTCCTTATCCACCCTCCACAGACAAGGCGATCATGACACTTTTCCCATGATTCCATATCAATACCTATATTATGCATATCACATTGACGTAGGCACTTGGGAGAGCCTCGCTCAGGATAGAACAGCATGGCGTTACACCATTAGAACGGGAGTACTAGCGGAGGAAGATTCCAGACAAGATACTGCAAGACAGAAGCGGACACGTAGAAGAGAAAAAACACCTCAACCTCACATAGATACCCTCTATTGTTGTCAATTCTGTAAAAGAACATTTTGTGCGCGCATTTGATTTGTTAGTCATTTAAAAACGCACTATTAACTTTTATTATTTATTGTTATTATTATTATGGTCGAGTTTTTGGTCATCGTTGATTATGACGGACGAACTTCATTATATAGTGGTTTCATAATCTTTTAAAAATTTTTGTTTCGACCGTAATGGTTAGGCAACCACCTGCTTTATGCCAGCGGTGTGCTGACCAGGTTAGGTTAGGCAGACTATTTATAGGACGTCTCTTCTAGCCCCTTCCCCATGCTATGCG
Source organism: Meghimatium bilineatum (assembly GCA_034231615.1). Taxonomy (NCBI): domain Eukaryota; kingdom Metazoa; phylum Mollusca; class Gastropoda; order Stylommatophora; family Philomycidae; genus Meghimatium; species Meghimatium bilineatum. The sequence continues at coordinate 4,906,643 of CM067305.1, read as the reverse complement.
GTCGAGCAGAACTATCTTGAATAGGGTAGTCGACGAGAGGGCTGCTGAATCCCATTTATGTCTTGTGTTTAAACAGGAAGCGACCCTTTGCCCTGATCCGTCTGTGTACAGGCGTGCGACCGCAGCTAGAGTATCCCACAATGTCTAGTTCGCCACTTCCCCATCATTACAGAGCTTGTTGTGTGAGTTGTTGATGGTTGAGTAATGACTAGCGCTGAATTTTGTTTGAAGTGTGAAGTAGTTGCGCCATTCGTAGACCACACTCTTTCTCTTCCTGATCCAACAGTGTTCCAGTGGCAAAATAAATCAAGACGACTGGAAATGTACCAGGATGCAGTGAATCGCCAGTGTATTCTACGTGTCTCACAAAGTCTTTTGCGTTCCACAACGCTTTGCTGGTAAGTGCCTTCCAGCCCGTGGAAAATCAGATGTTTCATCCACACTGTCCGCCATATTCAGGCTTCGGATGCTTGGGCAGACTTGCCCTATGTTTACCTCCGGACCGGAACTCCTCTGTTATCCTCATCTGGTTTGGCCGGCCTGCGAAAGCCGCTGTCGTAGTGTGGTCGCATGCTGGCAGCTACTGGTAGCCACATGTGAGAGTTGAGTGCCAGATCGGGACAAAGAATGTAAGAAAGGCTTAAAAGAAATATGACAGCCTCAGAGGTACACCCTCCCCTGACACCTCAACATAGATAGATGTGTTTCAGCTATAGGAAACTATCGTCAGTATAATTGAAATATGGTTGGTAAACTCTATTAGTCTGGGTTTCCTTTGTTGCTAAATCTCATAAGTTCTAATGGCCAAACACCACACTGAAGTAGAATGTATCACGTCAAAAAGCGCAAATATTACAATTAAGATGTAAACCATACAAATAACACACATTTCATTCTCTTAACTAAATTCGAAATCATACCTACTAGCAGGACAAGAACAACAGCAAACCCATAACCGTTCATGGTCGTAGGGTGTCACTCTGCAAACATCCACACAAAAATTCCCCAATGCCTCTCTGTTCTTTGTTTGAGTGCGGGGAATCTTAATTCTGTCCAATCTTTAATATTAGCAATCCATACTTTTCTCTGATCACCTCTTCTTCTCACATCCTCAACTGTTCCCTGCAATATATTTTTTTAAATAGAATCGTGTCTTGCTATTCATTGTGATATTTCTGTGAGAAAGAGGTTTTCTTGACGGTGCCCATCTCCTCTCAAAGTATACCAGAGAGAGTGTGAGAACGAATTCCGAATAAGAAAACTATCCTTTATGTTCTTTTACTTATCCCTTCAATCCTCAAGTTTCCTTCTCCATCAGTTCATTTACTTATCACTTCAATCATCACGTTTCCATCTCCGTGAGATCTTATAATACATTGTGAACAGATTAATATCTTTATAAATTAAATAAATTAGTCTAATTTTCTTTTTTATTTAAATATGTAGGATATTTAACATGTTGCAAGTTCTATATATAGTTTTTTGTCACAGAACTGCAGTCATTAGGAAGTGAAGTCTGTAGTAATCGAAACATGGAAATATCATTTTGGTTGCCAACATGTCAGCAACTGCGACGGCTGCACCAAATATTCCAAGCCAGGCTCGGCCCTGGAACCCTGATTTTAAATACACAGATCGCGAAAGGTATGACGCCTGTACAGAAATAATTATGTTTCCAATAGTATTTACTATTTAATGTGTCCTTTTCCTTCTATAGTTTAAGTTTGTGAAGACTGCTAAAATAAAATATGTGTGGACAGTCCACCGTGGAGTCTGTTGTGTGTTTTCTTGATGACGCCCCACGGCGACGGGGCCTACGACGGCAGACTCCAGAGTATCAGTAGTAGTAAGTAGGTACTTGGACAAAATTTTCAAAATAGTGCTACATAATTACAAATAATATAGTTAGATAGCCCTTAAAAATTGCATTTCAACGATACCTCAACCAAGTCTGTATGACTATGATGTCAATCTTGGAAAAAGTAATTATTTTTTTTTCTAATGAATTTGAATTAGTTTGACAAAAATAATTTAGAATTTAGGCAATTTAGTGTTACATGAAACATTAGGAAAATATAAATAAAACTGTGATCACAAAATGTAGCCAAGCTGATGCTTGCCAAATCACACACCAAAGGTTAGGACATTCCACGAAAGTAGAGCAAAGGTCACAGTGTAGGTGTAGAATTAAAAGCAACTTGTGCCTACACAAACCATACATTTTTGTGTTTGCGGAGACAAGACGCTTATGTTATCACATATCTGGAATTTTCAGATGGACACAGAACTTGTTGATACATCAAAATGGTGGCTAATTAGCATAATTATAATGAAAATAAATTATATATCAATTAAACATAGTCAAATACCACAGAAACTATATATTTTTGTATTCGCAAAGATAAGACACATCTGTTGATCATATTGCTGTGATTCTGAAATGCATGTACTACTAATTAATATTCAAAATGTTGACTAATTTGCACAATTTAAACAAATGTTAATGTTTTAAAAAATTAACTGCTGTTTTGGGCATTGTCCAACTCTCTTAAAAGTTACATATATAAAAAGGTAAATGGTTACAGAACTGAATAAATCTAGTTTCAAACATGGCAAACAACGCCATCACTAAATGTAAACCCTGTCACAAGAAATTTATATTTTAGCCTAAGCAAAATTTTCTAAACACGCTAATCCCAGATGTCCAAGTACCTGTCAGTAGATAAGTCGGAATTTGGACAAACTTTGAAAATAGGTTTGCAGCATTATAAATACCACTGTTAGATACCCCTTGAAAATTGAAATTCAGTGATACCACAACAGAAAAAATATTTTTGGGTAAAATTGCAGTATAGTTAGTAGGTCTCTACTGCGCTATAAATGGTGCACTGTTTACATTGACATCATGGATTTTCCTACTGCGCATGCCCAGTCACTACACCTGAAACATTCATCTCTCGACACAGGCGAAATTTTAAAATACTTTTTTTTCAATTCAGATGCTACGGTAAAATTTGCTTTAATTCTAAATACTAATCCTAACCTCTAATAATTCTAACCCTAACCATACTTCAATCACACATTGCACATGCCCAATCACACTGCAAAGGTTAGGTAATACCTCCAAACTAGAACAAAGGTCACAGTGGAGACCTAAACTGCAAATGTGCAGAATTTTTATCCACTCTCCTTTATCATAAAGCCTTTATTTTGTTTTTCTCATATATTCAGTATAATAAAAATGCAATATTCATCTGTGACACTTATTTTCTTCTTCAGCGATTTTTCTCAAACTCCCGCTGGTAGCGGGACAATGGTCCTACTAGATTTCCAATAGGATGTCCAGAAAATTGAAATGCATTGTCACCATTTTATGTGCTCTAATGGCATGACATATCCATCTTTGGTGAACACACCTTTTTTTTCAAAAGCCTGTATTCTTTTCTCTATTTCCAGTGTAATTGACCATCTCTCACATCTGTACACAAGAACAGGTTTTATAGAGATTTATATAGGTATTATAGAGATTTATATAGGTATTATAGAGATTTATATAGGTATTATAGAGATTTATATAGGTTTATCTCAACTGCTGTACTTATTCTGCTCTTCCATATTTTATTTAATCTGGACATTGCAGCTGAGCATATTTTAAGTCTAGTCTTTATTTCTTTGTCAGTGCTTCCATCGCTACCCTTATAAGATCCCAAGTATATAATCTGGACATGAGTGCTTCCATCACTACTCTTATAAGATCCCAAGTATATAATCTGGACATGAGTGCTTCCATCACTACTCTTATAAGATCCTAAGTATATAATCTGGACATGAGTGCTTCCATCGCTACTCTTATAAGATCCTAAGTATATAATCTGGACATGAGTGCTTCCATCACTACTCTTATAAGATCCCAAGTATATAATCTGGACATGAGTGCTTCCATCGCTACTCTTATAAGATCCCAAGTATATAATCTGGACATGAGTGCTTCCATCGCTACTCTTATAAGATCCTAAGTATTTAAAGGCACCAACATCTTTCAGTTTATTCTTATGATCACAATTCATTCAACAAAATTCATAGCAGCCTCTTACTCTGAAAAAGGAGGGGCTTAACATAAATTACAAAGAGAATTATAGAAAAAAATTCAAATTACCCAAAAATTATTTGTACATAAATGTTTTTTACACAGGTGGATATGCATTTATCCTGCATACATCAACAGCAAAAAAACTCTGAAGGAAGGGAGATTAATCCCTAAAAGTAAGGTATGTAACTCATTCTTTTTTGTTACTTCCCTTCTAAAAGAATTGTCAAAGCCTTCATCAGATCTAAATATTTCAGGTCATATAAAATGATCGCCTGTGTGTTGCCGGGGCCTGAAAGGGGAGCAAAGAATAGCAATACTGTTTACCTTCCTCGCATGTCGTAAAAGGCAACTAAGGAGGTTATGGGATGGAGTTCATATCCTTATCAGTGACCCCAAGCCATGCTGAAGTTGGATGTGTAAGGCAGATATCGCAGCAATGCTGTAAACCATGACAACGCACTCTGTTCTCCGGACTACATCCTGCTAATCTGCAGGAGTTTGAGAACGAATGAAGAAGAAGAAGATATAAAATGATTGATAGTTTTCTCCCTTTATTCATTCATTCTTAAACTCCCCCTGTATCTCTCGTAGCAGGATAGCCCCACTAGATTTCCAGCAGAATGCAGCCCAGAGATCTGAAATGTTTTGTGTTGCTGTTTTATTTGCATCATTGACCGGACAATCAGAATTAGGCCGTAAATCATATTATCAACTTTTCAATCTAGATGGGTCATAATTTTCCAGATACACATCGGACACAGAAATTGTGGTACCACCTACGGTATATGACAGATAATGATGGAATAATCTCTTTAGCACTACGCAGGTAGATCTTGACAGCCCATATCCTTTCTGATAAAAGTACCGGTTTTTCTCAGTTATTCTCAAATAGGTGACACCCTGATTCACATAAGATCTAAAAGGCATGGACATTGTAAGGAGGTAAATGGTCGCATGTATAGTCCATGAAGGGGAGGCATTCCAGTGTGCCAGTATCCCAAGATTTCAAAGTCCTGCTAGAGACACAACTTCTGGACCAGCTACCTCATCATTCTTCTGTCAGATTTGTTGACCATCCGGTGATGGCACATCTAGCATTCTCCGTCACCAAGGAGTCTGCTAAAAAAAAAGGGACAAAGGTGTACGCTGGCCCGCATCTCTTTATCAACCATGGATATTAGGTATGTTGATTATCCTCTTCACCAAGGAGATTATGGAGATTATTTGATTGAAGTCAAAAGTAAGATATTAAGGCAAGATGGGATGATTTTTTCCACAGGTGACAGGTTGTCAGCCTAACCTCAACTTTCTTAGTCGTCTTCTGCGACATACCCGGAAAGAAGACAGTGGCCCTATTCTTTGCACCCTGAACTAGAAGTCCAGGTTCCTGTTGCCACATGAGTGATATCACAGATAGAAGCTGGCATCTGATTGACATAACCCTGACGGGTTAGGTGTCTTATTATTGTTATTATTATTATAATACACATAATTTCTGGAAATCGTGTGTTCAGTTTATCCAATTTTTTTAGTATACCAGAACCCAAGCTTTGAACTATTTGAAACCAGCAGTATCTTAAGAATATTGTTTGCGAAATGAGAATTGGTTTTGTTTCAGGCTGTTGAGAACCCAGTTTGTGCTGAAATCAGGGATGTGTGCTTCGCAGCAGGATTTGTCCTAGGTGTTGAGGTTAGTAATATGTGTTTCAGTTTTATTTGTTAAACAATCCTAATTTTGTATAGTAGCATGCTACTCCTGTGTAGCATTTCCATGGTCAGAATTTGACTCGGTTGTGCCCAAATCATCTCTGCAACTTGGCTTATCAGCATGCAGAAAACAACACAGCCGTCTTCTTCTTCATCGTTCTTCAGTCAGATATCGGTTACAGCGCCAGTAGCTTCAATGAAATGTGTGATTCGCTTCGGTCATCCATGGAACCCCTCAGATCTGGAAGTAGTACCATTCCAGTAGGCCATATTTTCTACCTCTCTTCTTGGTAGAGTTGACATGCATGAAGAATGTGTTCTGCAGTCTCTGGGCTCAGTCCACAGTTACACAGGTCTGTTTCGCCAGTTTTCAGCTTTCGGTACATGTGACTTCTCAGACTGTTGTGGCCAGTTCATAGTCTGAACACAGCTGTTATTCTATGCTATTTTGGCCAGAAGTAGGAAATCAAGAAGGATTCAGGCCTTTGAAAACAAGTGTTACAACCATATCTTAAGAATTAGGTATATAGATAACAAGATAAATATAATTGTCTAGCTACAAATAAAAAGCTTGTAAGTTATCAAAAACTTCTTTTGGCAGCGGTGAAACAGTGTTTAACTTGTTTGGTTTGGACATGTAATGAGACATGACTCTCTTTTGAAAATTATTTTGCAAGAAACAGTCGAAGGTGGAAGGAGACGAGGTCACATTGACTGTATTTGGATTGGATGAGATATCCAATCTGTTACAGAACTGGTTTTGCAGTAGCAGAGACTACAGCAAGCAGGATTGATTAACTTAATTGATAGAATCTGTATCAGGATTGCTTGACTTAGCTGATAGAAATTGTATTCACAATGACATTTATATTCTTGTAGGATCTAACTTATCAACACATCATTTGTCACATTTCATATTGTCATATTTCTTGTAGGATCTAACTTATCAACACATTATTTGTCACATTTCATATTGTCATATTTCTTGTAGGATCTAACTTATCAACACATCATTTGTCACATTTCATATTGTCATATTTCTTGTAGGATCTAACTTATCAACACATCATTTGTCACATTTCATTACAGAATAAAGTCTACCCTCGAGAGACAGAACCTAGAGATGCAAAGTTCAGGGGTCGTGTCAGAGTTCAGCTCAGAAATGAAGATGGCACACCTTTCGTACCAGAGTTCCCTAGCAGTAAGCAGTAATGTTATTTATAATCTAATTTTTATGAAATTGTGACTGTATGTCTCAGTTATTTTTCAGAGTTCATTCTCAAACTCCCACTAGATTTCTCTTGTAACAGGAGAATGGTCCTACAAGACTTCCAGTTGGATGCAGTCCAGAGAATGGAAATGCGTTATGTCGCTGTTTTATTTTTTTGTCAATTGCCCGACACATCCATCTTTGGTGGAATTGCTCGGTTCATCTGCTCTTACTTTTGTATGCTTGTGCCAGTGTGATGCCTGCCTCCAAGAGGGAAGCAAAGAATAGTAACACTGTTACCTGTCACACATGCAATAGGAAGAGATTAAGAAAGTTTTGAGGTGGTATTGTCTGACCAATACCATAGAGAGTCAAAATGTCTGTGAAGTCAGATGTATCAAGCCAAAAGACATAATTTTGTTCTCTGGACTAAATCCTGCTAATCTGCAGGAGTTTGAGAACAAATGCTGAAGATCTTTATTCCATTTTTGATTTGTGTCCAGACATCTCTGTTGGGAGTGACAGTTGTTACTGTGCTGGCTTCCTAGACCATCAAAGGCTCAAAAGTTATAGAGGATTGACTTCATTGTACTCTGATTACCCATATATACTCCATCTCTCTCAACGAAGCATAATGCTGCCTGCTGAGAGTACCACTCATGGTATGTAACTCTTCAAACGACAATCCTCTAGGATCTCAGAAAAAGTCCCCTTTATAAACAAGACAAAAGAAGACATGCACCTACCACCACGAAGCACAGGGACGAAAGAGTGAAAGCTCACAATCCCCGGGATCGGATAAGTAAGTAGGTAACGAACAACCCTAATAGTTAAGACATTGCTCGCCCGTGTGTTGTCAGGGCCCGAAAGGGGAGCAAAGAATAACAACACTGTTTACCTTCCATGCATGTCGTAAGAGGCGACTAAGGAGGTTGTGGGATGGAGTTGGCTGTCCCATCCCATATAGGGTCAGTGACCCAAAGCCATGCTGAAGTCGGATGTGTCAGACCGAAGGCGCAGATATCACAGCAATGCTGTAAAACATGACCCAACGCATTATGTTTTCCGGACTACATCCTGCTGATCTGCAGGAGTTTGAGAACAAACGCAGAAGAAGTAGAAGAAGACATTGCTGAAGTTTTTCTTTTGGTAAGATAATTATATTGAAAATGTAAATCAGCAATCTTTTACAATATTTTTGTTTTTGCTTCGTCAGGACAATCTCTGCTCTTGTATTTGGGACAGACAATTCCTAAGCTAAAATCAAGAGCACAATCACAGTCAACCAGCCAATCGCAGCAGCAGCAACAGCAGCCATCATCAAAAGGTCAGAAGAAGAAGGGACGAAAGTGATTGCCCTATCAACAAGAGTTCTTAAAATAAACCATTCTTAGTTCAGGGTCGTGTGTTTAATGTGCTCAATTTGAATCTGACAAAATTTTTGAATGTGAATGGAGTTTGTGTGTATTTAAAAAACAATTGTTAGTATATCCTATTTAGGACATAGCCATCAAAACAACATTGTTTTTGGCTGTATTGATTTTCTAGGCAATATAAATACAGTCAGTAGTTTACCATTGCCTTTTGAAAGGTCTGGATACACAATTGTCTGCGGTTAGATTAGAATTTGTCTGTATTTATAAGATATTCTGTGCATCAAAATCTCCCCATCTACAGTCATACCCAGAGTAATATCATCTTCAGAGTAATATCATCTTCAGAGTAATATCATCTTAGAAGTAATATCATCTTAGAAGTAATATCATCTTAGAAGTAATATCATCTTAGAAGTAATATCATCTTAGAAGTAATATCATCTTCAGAGTAATATCATCTTAGAAGTAATATCATCTTAGAAGTAATATCATCTTAGAAGTAATATCATCTTAGAAATGATATCATCTTAGAAATGATATCATCTTAAATGGCATTATATTGCTGGGAAGTCTGTGGATTTTCGGCCCACAATGGGCAGAGCCAGAGAATAACTATGACACCACTAGGAAGGTAGGTTTCAACCTATGCACTGTTCCGAGCCACTGTAGCCAATATAGAGTTCACTGTGCTCATTCCCCGCCACCAATTGACTACTGGTTATGCTGAACTTCTCTATTGCTCCAGGCATGAAACAAAATGTTCAAGTCAAAAGAATTGTCACGTCCTGAGTCACTGTGCCTCCATGATGGGTCTCAGCCATAGGAAAAAACAGTGCTGCCAGTTTCCTCCTCCCCAGTACTGTGCAGCACATCTCTGGCTCCCTCCCAACCATAGAGGGTGCATGCATATATAATAATAACAAAAACACATTGCAACAACAAAAGAGAAGCATAATTGTATAGACGACGTGTCATGAAGCTTCTATAAGAAGATAACCTCAATATAACGGCATGTCATCTACTAAGGTTTAAATATCATCTTTTACTCCTCTCGTACATTATGATTCTCTATAATATTCATTTCTTGTGTATTTTTGTCCTGACGAAGACTTTTTAGTTGAAATGTCGTTAGTTTTCTGAAAATGTCAATTGTGTGTTTTGCGACAACAGTCCATGATTATATATGTGTTTTTCCACCCTTATTGCTCTTCCTGGATGACCATCCATCACATCTCCCTGGATGACCAACTCTCACATCTCCCTGGATGACCAGCCCTCACATCTTCCTCGATGACTAGCCCTCACATCTTTAGTATGTTAGGTTGTTTCCTGACACTGTGGATTTATACTTTCATTAATTACAACTGATTGTTATAGATTTACATAACTGTTCTTCTTCTGCATTTGTTCTCAAACTCCTGCATATTGGCAGGATGCAGTCTGGAGAACTGAATGCATTGTGTCATGGTTTACAGCTTAGCTATGATATCTGCACCTTTCTGTACACTTGTGAAATAAACTTGACACATTTCATTAGTTCAACTTTTGACCTTCCCCATAAAGTTTAGTGATTTGAACTTTTGAATGTAGTATAGTAAAGAAAATACTTTTACACATCAGTGATATGCATTGTTAATCTCATTTTTATTTGATGATCAGCATAACTAGGGGTGAGATTTTCAGCATGATTTCTCTTCTATTTTTGCTCATAGTTGTCTGGCAAAGTTCTTGTACATTTGTTGCTGCTGTATCAGAATTTAGTCCGGAGAATGGAATGAGTTTGTCATAATTTACAGCTTTGCTCCGATATCTGCACCTTTTGGTCTGACACATCTGACTTCAGCATGACATTTGGGTTGCTTTGACTGTAGCAGGGGCTCTGATGGGTGTGACATGTTCTGGGCAAGCTGATAATGAAAATACTGAGTTGATTAAATTGATGACACTGGAGCGGCTTAGCTGCACAAATCTGGCTACGGACATTATGTATGTCAGTAAACTAGACAAATAGAAACAAGAGTAACTAGGCAATAGATTTCAGACAATAAAGCGGTGGACTTTTGCTTGGGAAAGATTACATTTCACCAACTCTGCCATTTTCATCAGGGTAGACGGAACCACTCATGAAATTTCGTAAACTCTGGTGGCATGGGCACGTGATGGGATATATCTCAATGACAAAAGATGTTCTACATAGTACGACAGAGGGTGGAAGAAGACGAGGTGGTCAGAAAAAGATATGACTGGATAATATCAAAGACTGGACAGGATGTGAAGCTTCAAAACTCATCAGAATGGCAGAGGATACAGACGCATGAATATCTTTCTGCAGCAAATGTCTCAATGCGACACCCCTACGACTCTGAACGGTTATGGCTTTTATCATGATTATTATATTGTATATAGCAAATTTCTGTTATTTCATAAATATTTCATCAGTCTGGACTGAGTTATAAAGGGATTTGGCTATCAAACATCATTCTGTTTACTATTTTAAAATTTACTTTGTTCATTTTGTTTATTTTTAAAGTTTATTTACTTGGGTGAGGTCAAAGGTCATTTGGTATATTATCATTTCACTATTTACTTGCTGTGTGCTAAGCTTGATCACATGACTTAATTGTTGGTCACATGACTCACTTGTTGATTGAGACATTAGAAGTAAACGTTTTCAGTTCTAGAGTCACTGCTGTTGTGTTGTCTATGTACATTAACATCGCTATGACTATAAAAATGCTGCATTGATTGCTACATCTGGAGAATATGCTATCGCCTATGTGTTGACTGGTCCAGAAGAGGCCAGGGGCCTGCTAATCTGCAAGGAACAAAAAATAGTGATACTGTTACCTGCCATTCGCATTGCAGGAAACAACTAAGGATTGATTGATTGAGAACCGAAGGAATTGTGAGTGATTAACTTTTACTTCTTTCCTATATGCAGTGGGGTGGTTTGTGTGAGCTTTCTCTCATAGCCAAGAGTCTTCAGCTTTCAGCTTAGTGAAATGTCTGTTGACCATCTACTTATAGGGGTTCTATAATTATGTAGATGACATGCTACAAAGCTTTCATAAAAGAGTCTCAATATAACGGCATGTCATCTATTAAGGTTTTCTGTTGCATGGGTGGTTTGTCTAGTGGACCATTGATGAGGAGAAGGCAAGCTGAAGACACGCTGACATTGAATGTGTCAAGCTAAAAGGTACAGATATTGCATCGAAGCTGTAAACCATCACAATGCATTTCATTCATCAGACTATATCCTGCTGGGTTTTAGGACGATTGCAGAAGAACATACTATTATTAATCTTGTTTAATTTGCTAGTAATATATATGATGATGTTCCTCCTTCGCAAGTGAAGTTGAACTGCAATGAAAAACAATAAATGTGACGAGCAAGTAGAAAAACAACAAAACATTTGTGGTTGGTTAATTTGGTTTGTGAGTTCGTAGATGCCCGATGAGTCGGATGTGACCAGGAAAGTTCTATTGCAGGAGTGCAGAGGGTCCAGAGTAGGAGAGTTTTCGGATTTGTCCTTCCCTTTCTATCACTTGTAAGTTTCCCACAGTGATCTTTCTTTTTAAAATTTAGTGATGCCAGCTGGGTTCTGCCAAGTTGAGCGATCAAGGGCTGTAGTCTCCCAGGATGCTGCATCGATCAATGCTGCAGTGCTTGAGAGATTTTTTTAGGTGATCCCTTAAGCACCTTTTCTGTCCTCAGCTTGAACATTTACCATCGCACAACTCCCCATAGAATAATCTCTGAAAGGCATATGAACGATGTGGACAGTCCAGTGGAGTTGGGACCTAGTCAGCAGGGCATAGATGCTTTGCATTCGGGACGTTTGAAGGATTTCCGTGTCTGGTACTTGATCTTGCCAACATACTCCCTTGAGGTTTCTTAAGGACCGAAGATGGAAAGAGTTAAGCTGTCGAGCGTGTCTCACATAGACAATTCAGGATGACAGCATAAAACAGTTTTGGTAGAACCACTGCGCGGTAGAAGTCCAACTTAGCTGTAAAACTGAGACCACTTTTAATCAAGACGTTAGCATGAAGGCTCTCAAATGCAACACTGGCATGAGCAATATGCTGGATAACATCCTCGTCAATTGTAGAAGTTTGCGATAGGATGCTGCCGAGATATACACACTTATTGGCAGTATTGAGTTTTTGTCCCTTTACTGTGATTACTGGTTCTGTGAAGGGTCACCTGGCGCTGGTTGCAACATTATTAATGTCTTTGTGGTATTGATGGTGAGACCGAACATATCACATGCCAAAGAAAAGAGGTCCATGCTGTCCTGCATGTTTTTCAGAGTGGTAGCGTTTAGTGCACAATCGTCGGCGAACAAGAGGTCATGAACAGTGTCTGTCTTAGTTTTGGTCTTGGTCTTCAATCTACTAAGATTGAATTGCTCTCCATCAGCTCGATAACGAAAACAAATTTCTGCACTGTTATTCCGGAAGGCATCATTTAACATGGCAGAGAACACTATGCTGACGAATGTCTGAGCAGTGATCAGTAGATGTCTGTGTTCTAGTGTCTGTGTTGTGGTAACATTGTTTTTATTGTTTTACAGTTTGTTTTGTTTTGTATGTTCTTGATAAAGACCTAATGGAGCTTTGAAAATGTCTTGTGTATTGTCATTTGTATTTTTTCGTGTTTACATCCCATAACCCTTCAATAATAGTCTGTCAGTTGTCATCAAGTGAAACTTCAAAAACCTGTGTTAAGTAAGTACTTTTCATGTTATAAAATGTTATGTCCAGCAGAAAAGTGTAGATATTGCAGCCAAGCTGAAAAGTATAACACCACATTCCTTTCTATAGACCACAACCTTCTAATTTGTAGGAGTTTGATAGCATGCATATATTTAAAAAAATCTAGATACTGTATATCAGGGGTCAGCAGCGATTTGTGTTCCTGGGGCCAGAGGTAGAAATACACAGCTGGTAGTGGGCTGGACATAGACATAAATACACAGCTGGTAGTGGGCTGGACATAGACATAAATACACAGCTGGTAGTGGGCTGGACATAGACATAAATACACATTGATAGTGGACTGGACAGAGGTAGAAATACACAGCTGGTAGTGGGCTGGACATAGACATAAATACACAGCTGGTAGTGGGCTGGACATAGACATAAATACACAGCTGGTAGTGAGCTGGACAGAGGTAGAAATACACAGCTGGTAGTGGGCTGGACAGAGGTATAAGTACACAGCTGGTAGCGGGCTGGACAGAGGTATAAGTACACAGCTGGTAATGGGCTGGACAGAGGTATAAGTACACAGCTGGTAGTGGGCTGGACAGAGGTATAAGTACACAGCTGGTAGTGGGCTGGACAGAAGTAGAAATTTCTCAACCAAGAATTGGAAATAATGTCAGGGAAATCCATATTATATAGGTCCTATTCTTATTTTTCTTCATTAATTCTCGAGCTTTGCAGATTAGCAGGACTTATGCTAGTATAAGAGAATATAATGTGTAGTGTCATGGTTTACAACTTGGCTGCAATATCTTCATCTTTCATCCTGACACATCCGACTTCAGCATGGCTTTTGGGGTCACTTTGACCATGTGTGGGATGGGACAGCCAAGTCCATCCCATAACCTTCTTAGCTGCCTCCTAAAATATGCAAGAATGGTAAACAATGTTGATATTCTTTGCTGCCCAGCAACACGGGTGCATATCACTGTTTTTGACCGAATTGCAAATTTTGTAGGGGCAATAACTGTTAAGGATTTGTTAATGTATTATAATTTATTGGTTGTCTACCTTTTTAGTTTCTATGCAAGTCCGGAAATTAACAAGAGGTGCGATTATACTGAGGTAGGATCAAATTAATCCCCGGGATTAGTGGATTATGTACAACTTAATCACGACAATTTAATTATCTACACTACAATTCCTTCACAGTAGTTTCCCTCGGCAACTACACACTTGTACCAACATGCATACACTGCTGGAAATATTCATGGAACCAATTCTTTGAAACCTCTCTCACCTGTATTGTCGCATTGGTGATAACGTCATCTGCATCCTTGAATCGCTGTTATTTCAGTGCCGATTTCAGTGGAAGGAACATGAAAATATCAGCCAGTACAAGGTCTGGTGAATATGGAGGCTGTTCCAATGTCTGGTGAATATGGAGGCTGTTCCAATGTCTGGTGAATATGGAGGCTGTTCCAAGATCTTTGCGTTGTACGCTATATATTAGGGATTGAGGTTGACGGTTGTCCACTGCATCACCATCGATATTAAGATGAATTTCACGTAAACGCGTGTGCAATATAAATACTTGCAATTTATTCATTGAGATATCACCATATGCTTTATTAAGCAATAATAACGTCCATGAGGATGACTTCTCAAACTAAACATAGAATTTGACAATTGCACGTTGTTCATTCAAGAACATTTTCAACTTTGACGATGTAACTAACACAATCACAAACAAACATCTGTATTTTCTCTTCGAGAGTATATGTGAATGTTCTTTCGACAAGTTTTTTTCCCCCAACTTCTAAACATATAATCTGTATAACATCATCTTTCATTTAAACACTAGTGGACTATTTCGGGAACTTTTTGAAGCTACCTCGTTCAAACACTAGTGGACTAGTCCGGGAACTTTTTGAAGCTACCTCGTAGAATTATTTTTTTTTCTGTTTGAGCTATGCTGGCAGCAAACTGTAAAAAGGGGTTATTCTTCTTCAGCGAAAATTCTCAAACTCCTGGGGAATCTTTCTTGAAGCAGGACCATGGTCATACTAGATTTCCAGAAGGATGTAGTCTAGAGAATGGAAATGCGCTGTTTCACCGTTTTATTTGCAGCAATGGCCCGAAACATCTGTATTCGTAGAGTAATAATGGATGAGATTCAGCGCATTCACTTTAAAAGCAGTGATGGTGGAATCTCTCTATACTCTATAGCGTATTATTTTATAACATAATTATTTATATAACAAAACTTTTCAAAATCTCCAATTATATTTATTTTATATTGTTTTTACTGTATATAGCGAATTTCTGTTATTACATGCATACTTTGTCGGTCTTGACCAAGTTGTTATAACGAGATTCCGCTGTATTTAATTATAACTTTTTTCTTACGTGTGTTTTCAAACTCCCACTTGATCTCTTTTACAGCAGGACAATATTCCTACTAGATTCCCAGTAGGATGTAGTCCAGAGAATGGAAATGTGTTGTGTGCCAGGGTCGTAAATATGTTCTTATCAAGAGAAAGGGGAGGGGGGGAATTTAATCTAAGAAAATTAATTGGTAATTCGTGTGTTTTCGTTCTTCTTTCGAGGAAAATTTGATCATTTATTTGCGAAAAATTTCGGGTTGGGGGAGAGGGGTGGTGGGGGGGGGGGTAAGGTTCTAGTCCACATTTCGGCCAAGCGTCTAGTACTAAAAGTCATGTTCCGATTTGCTGGGAGGAGGGGCGGTGTTGAACACGCCACTTTCTTTTTCTACGGGTCTGGTTGTGTTGCCGTTTTTATTTGTTCAAATGGCGGGGCACACCTACTGTCGTTATTGTTATTAGCATACACAACAGGAGACCTTATTTGTCAGATATTACCATCATATAGAGCTGTGCAATAAAACACTTCATGAGACAGTGATCATTTAATGATATATGGGCTATAGTATCGATGAAGCTTTCCAGAACACTGTATTAGTCAAGAAGGGTAAACGATCTCAAGGTGGCCACAAGAAGCGCTATACGGACTCGTTAAAGACCTCACTTAACGCGTTTGAAATAGACCAAGACACACTGGAAGAACTTGCACAAAATAGATCTGCATGGCGCTCTACAGTCACAAATTGTGCATCATCTTGTGAAAAGATGAGAAATGCAGCAGCTCAACAGCGGAGAGCAGCTAGAAAGTCACGGATAGACCAAGATCCGCCTACAGCGGTCATTCCATGTCTGAACTGTCCAGGAACATTTACAGCTCGAATAGGGCTCATTAGCCATCTACGAACTACTGTACATGGTCATAATTCTAACTGAATTTTCAACAGTGGATGTAAAAAGGGTCATCATCATCATGTGATGGACGAACACACCATTTAGGCAAGAAGCATAAACAAGTACAGAAATAAGCATTGCAATTCTTGAATACACATCTAGCTCTATCCGTGACCATTGACACATATAAGACCTGCTGGCTCATTTACAATAATCCTTCTAAAGTGACGCATTTAGCTTTTTTTCTGTGATTTTCATTGGTCACTGTGGATAATTTGTGTCGACAGCCAATGAAAATTACGGGATTACGGCAAATGCGACACTTTAGAATGATAATTCTCAATTATCAAACATGTCTTTAAAGTATCGAAGGTCACGCTTTAGCTGAGTCCTGGACCCCACTTTACTTATTATAAGCAGCGACAAGCTTCTACCTAATACTGTACTGAATTCCTCACCAGAATCAACATCCCAAGCTTTCATACAATGTGGACATTCATACAATGTGGACATTCATACAATGTGGACATTCATACAATGTGGGCATTCATACAATGTGGACATTCATTCATTGTGGACATTCATAAAATGTGGACATTCATACAATGTGGACATTCATACAATGTGGACATTCATTCAATGTGGACATTCATAAAATGTGGACATTCATACAATGTGGACATTCATTCAATGTGGACATTCATACAATGTGGACATTCATACAATGTGGACATTCATACAATGTGGACATTCATACAATGTGGACATTCATAAATGTGGACATTCATAAAATGTGGACATTCATACAATGTGGACATTCATACAATGTGGACATTCATTCAATGTGGGCATTCATACAATGTGGACATTCATACAATGTGGACATTCATTCAATGCTGAAGAAGGCCCAACTGAGATGGGCTGGCATGTGCTCATGCCGGACAAACGCATCCCAAAACGACAGATATACGGTGAGGTCCTCAAGGAAAACGGCTTGTTGGTGGAAAAAAAAATGCTTCAGGGATTCTCAGAATGTCTCTAAAGATCTTCGACATCTGCATCACACCTTCTGAGTCTGTCACTTGGAATCTTCCATTGTAGCTCAGCAACGCTGAGACTTGAAATCAAACGACATACTAAGAGAGGAGACAAAACAAGAATACGTGACGAACATCATCAGAAAAGGCCGCCGGACATGCAACAGCCACGTACTTAGAATGAAGGAAGACATGATTTCATGACAAGCCTTCATGTGGACACCAGACGGGAAAAGAAAACTGGGAAGACCATAAACAACGACGCTCAGAAGAACATTTATGATTGAATTAAAATCAACAGGCATACATGCACAAGACCTGCGATCCTTGGCAACTGACCGACAGGCATGGAGAACTATGACATCCGCCCTTTGTGCCAAACTTCACAAGAGAGGAACTGACTGACTGAAGAGCGGTATACAAAGATAGTGAAAGTGCAGGACTAACAAAGTGGTTTTCAGTAACATCAGGAGTTAGACAGGGATGTGTCTTATCATCATTACTTCTTATCAATTATATGGATAATATTACAAAAGCAGCAAAAACACCATCAGACGCTTGATGTTCGTCCGTCGTGATAAACGATGACCAAAAACTCAACCATAATAATAATAACAATAAATAATAAAATAATAAAGTTAATAGTGCGTTTTTAAATGACTAGCAAGTCCAATGCGCGCACAAAATGTTCTTTTACAGAATTGACAACAATAGAAGGTATCTGTGTGAGGTTGAGATGTTTTTTCTTTTCTACGTGTCCGCTTCTGTCTTGCAGTTTCTTGTCTGAATTCTTCCGCCGCTAGTGCTCCCGTTCTAATGCTGTAACGCCATGCTGTTCTATCCTGAGCGAGGCTCTCCCAAGCGCCTACGTCAATGTTAAGATGTTTCATGGATGACTTGAGCGTGTCTTTGAAACGCTTTTTCTGTCCACCAGCTTTTCGAAATCCTGCCTTGAGTTCTCCATAATATATTTGTTTTGGCAAACGCGAGTTCTCCATACGCACAAGATGGCCTGCCCAGCGTGCCTGCGCCTTCATAAGTATTGTCGTGTGGATGCTTATTGAGGTTGATTTTTCCAAGACCTCGTAGTCTGGTACTTTGTCCCACCAATGGATGTTTAGTAATTTACGTAGGCAGGTAAGATAGAAATGATTTAACTTTCTTGCATGTCTAGCATACACTGTCCACGTTTCGCAGGCGTTTTTCAGACGCTTACCATCCACATGAACTAACTGAACTACTTTTTGCTGACGATCAGTGCCTACTCTACAGTTCAAGTGAAGAGCTGTATAATATCACATAAACCTTCTCAACGAAAGCTACCCCAATCACAACAAGATTATCAACACAGAAAAAACCCCAGAAGTAAAGTCTATAGGAAGAGAACCCAATACAATCAACATAAAGATAAATTATATCAATTACTGAAACAAGTGAGTGCAGGAATTTAAATATCTTGGGAGCATTTTTATAGACAAGGGAAGAAAGGACAGAGAAATCAGACAGGAATTCAAAAAGCTAACTACGTAAATTATGGGATTACACCAATTGTGAAATACAAATCTATCCCAATGGAAACCAAAAAGAAACTAATAAATTATATCGTCATACCAACATTGTGTTATCAATGCCAGAAATTGACACTAACTACAGGAAAGAGAGAAAGTTTACTGCCTGTGAAATGAGATGTCTAAGACAAGCAGCAAACAGAACAAGAAGAGATAATGTAAGAGATTACAAGAACTGTTGGAACAAGAAGAGATTATGTGAGAAATGAAGAGATTACAAGAACTGTTGGAACAAGAAGAGATTATGTGAGAAATGAAGAGATTGCAAGAACTGTTGGAACAAGAAGAGATTATGTGAGAAATGAAGAGATTACAAGAACTGTTGGAACAAGAAGAGATTATGTGAGAAATGAAGAGATGACAAGAACTGTTGGAACAAGAAGAGATTATGTGAGAAATGAAGAGATGACAAGAACTGTTGGAACAAGAAGAGATTATGTGAGAAATGAAGAGATGACAAGAACTGTTGGAACAACATCAGTGGTCTAATATATTGAAAAACACAGACTGAAATGGTTTGACCACTTTATGAGAATGAACCCTTATTGGCCAGCGGCATGAGCATATAACATAAACATGGAAACAACAAGATACAAAGGACGAACAAGAAGAAAGTGGATTGAAGGAGTTATAGACTTTCTGAGACGCCACAGTATTACTGCATATCAAACAAACAAACGTACCATGGCAAGAAAACCGATGTACATTCAATCCTTACAGCAAAAAATAGAGAAAGACAATAGATAGATAGATATCAATGCTTGTTATTGTGAAATCTATGACTTCAACACCTCGGAGGCCATGATTCTAATTTGTATGCCGTTCTGTGCATAAATTAGGATAAGAATCAATAGCTCAATAGACCAGCATGCATGTTCACCTACGTCAATCAATGAACACTTTATCAATCTAATTTATTATAATTGCTTATGGTAAGGCGGCCTTGTCCAGATCTTAATCTAACCAAGTTTCAACAAGGCTTCTATACTAGCAAACTCATGTTACACCACAGGCCAGATTAAGTGACTGCCTACAGAGCAAATACTCGTAGTCAAATGTAGGTTTCATATGGAATGTGTCTAGCTAGAATTGGGTGAGTTAGGGGAGTAGGGATTATAGTAAATGAAAAAGGGCTGTGACTTATGATTAGTGTGATATAATCTGTGTTGTTTATTATTCTTAATCTTGAATTTTATTTTACTAATTTAGATTAGTTCACTGACGTGTATATTGTTGATTTCATATCTGAATACAAATATTTTTTTGGGTGTATGTTTTATTTCGATCTTACTGTCGAAGACGGATGTGTCGGGACATTGGTGCAGCAGCGAGACGCCACATTTTCATTATCTGGATTGCATCCTGCTGGCCACCTAGTAGGACTATTAACCTGCTACAGGAAAGATCCAGTGGGAGTTTGAGAATGAACACTGAAGAAGAATTCGATCTACGGGAAATACGAACATGAGGTGTGCATGCTTTGATAAGTCAAGTCAAGAACCAGTGGTGTGCGTGTTTTGAGAAGTCAAGTCAAGAATCAGTGGTGTGCATGCTTTGATAAGTCAAGTCAAGAATCAGTGGTGTGCATGCTTTGATAAGTCAAGTCAAGAATCAGTGGTGTGCGTGTTTTGAGAAGAAGTCAAGAATCAGTGGTGTGCGTCTTTTGATAAGTCAAGTCAAGAATCAGTGGTGTGCGTCTTTGATAAGTCAAGTCAAGAATCAGTGGTGTGCGCGCTTTGATAAGTCAAGTCAAGAATCAGTGGTGTGCGTGCTTTGATAAGAAGCCTCCAACTCAAAGGGTGCACTTGGTATTCATAATTTCCCAGAAAGTCACAGACAATAAAACAACCAGGTATGCGCCATAGTAACACAAATATTAAGGTAATAGTCAATAAGTAATATGTGATACAAATACCTACATATGTAAGTGTACATATGTTACAATATGTGTTACAAATACCTATCACTACTAATAAGAAGATAATAAAACAATGATTCTAATAAGAACGAAAATGGTTGACGTTTCGATCTAAGATCTTCGTCTGAACGGACATGTAATAAAAAACTAACGAATAATGTAGTGTCCTGGCGAAAGATGTAAGAAAATTGTTCAATGTGAGCAATACCCGTTCAATGTGCGCATTATGAAGAAATGCCTAATACTAAGACATGAAACGAAGATAATACTTAACTAGGATAATGTTGTTGATGGTCCCCCATAACATGATGATGATGACAATTTGTTACATCCCTTTCTGAAATTCGGTTAGAGTTATGTCCTTGGCTAAGGTAGAGGTAGGTCCCATAGCAGCAAATGTACCGTCGGGGATGAAGATAACTCTTCATGTACTGGGTTGCAGTAATTATTCCATGGGGTGGTCAGTTCACTTCCTTGCTGTCTTTATCTCCCCTATCGTATGCGCAAGGTACCCATTTACAGCTGTGTCTACTGGACGAACGGTCGTGTCAGGCGAACAAACTCGATCCGAACACTTTTTGTGTGTTCGTATGTGGTTTCTATCCTGGCACGTTGTTACTCGGTGACAGTAAGGAAGCTCACTATGAACTAGTTTACTGCGCTCCGCAAAATCATTGACTATGAGTCCGTAAATGGTCAATAAGCCCTATTCTGGCTACAAATGTCCTTGGACAGTATGGACATTGAATGACCACTGTAGATGGTTTTTGGTATACCCGTGACTTACTAGGTACTCTAATAGATATTTGCTCTGTGTTACCTCAACCACCCATTTCCTGCTTAGGATTTTTAACCGACTGGAACTTTTATCCCATTATTCTCCGCTTTTGGGCTGCTGCATTTCTCATCCAAAAGATGTTGCGTCATTTTTTTGGTGGGCTTTTAAAAAATTCTTTTCAAGTTTCCACCAGATCTATCAAATAGCAGGAAAACGGAAATGCATTATGTCGCAGTGTTATTTGAGCCAATGGCCTGGTACATCCGGCTTCGGAGTTAGTAACTACTACATTGGAGGTCTGTTACCATATCGCTAGTAGTATAAGCTAGCCGTACGAGAGAAATGGTTCTTGTACTTACACGCTGGTCACCAAGCTGAAGCTAATTACGGTTACACATGCTTGATCTTTTTGCCGCTGTCTTGCGTGGTTATCGACATAGACATATATGCCCATAGTTGTGACATTTCAAAATGTGTTTTTGTTATTGCTTCAATCTCTACCTTCTTTGTTATGAGTACTTATAACAAAATATTAAGCGTTATTTTAGTATGCACTATTCGCACAGTGATCCTCCGGATTTATGCTTCGGCTTCGTTCGTCTCCGCTAGAATAGGAGACTACACTAATTTGATTCTTCTTCTTCTGCGTTCGTTCTCAAACTCCTGTAGACTAACAGAATGTATTTCGGAGAAGGGAGTAGGTCGTGTCATGATTTACAACCTGTTAGTTAGTTATTCCTCTAGGGCCAAAAACGGCACATAGGGCGGATGTCATAGATTTCCATGTTTCTCGTTTCATTGCAATTTGCTTTAGATCTTCATTGTTTCTGATACCGATAGTGAAACATTTACAACCTGGCTCCGATATTAATACGGACCTGACACATAAGTTGTAAATATGGATTCGTAGTGACTTTGATCATGTATAGAATGTGACAGCAAACTCCACGCCAAAACTTCCTTAGTCGCATCTTAAGACATGCATGGAATGTAAATAGTGTTGCTATTCTTTGCTACACTATCGTCTCTGACAACCCTTGGGCGAACTCTGATGTTGAACACAAATCACTGATGTAGTTATCTCTTGAATATCTTTTCCCCCCTAAACCTTCGACAATTCAGTCGATTGTTCTAAGAAGCATCCTTTGTGTTTAATTTGATATAAAAATTAAGCCATTCCATCTTTTTTGTTAACCCTATGTTAAAAATAGAAATATATAATTAATATTTTGTTTCATACAGAACTGCCAAACACATTTCGTATTTTTAAACTAGCATGGACAGTTGTTGGATGTTATTCCGCAACATGTCGAAAAAGTGAAATTGAACGCTCCGGTACTTTTTATTCAAATCTTAATTACATATACCTCAACATCGCTTCCTGTATAAACAACAGAAGTGTGGCCACAGAAACTTAGGAAGGCTGACCCCGTTTGACCATCAACAAATAGTGGTTATTAAGTGGCACACGCATTGTGGTGCCGATCTGTCCGCTTGACCTCTTGTCCACACTGGAATCTCTTGCCAAACAGGCACTTCCGGGTTAAAGAAAATATGGACGAAGTATCACAAAAGTGTTCACCATTTGTCTTCTAGGAATGGTGGCAGTGTCCGAGCTGTGGACAAAACAGGATTTCATGTGGTAATTATGGAGTTGAATTGAGACTGATACTTTCCAGCGTTGCTTCAACTTTCACTACTGAAGTCAGCTGACTTGGTCACTAGAAAGGTTTGGTATGTTTGAAGTTATAATTGGGACGGTTTATGTATTATTCTTCTTCAATTTTCATTCTCAAACTCCCACCGGATCTTTCTTATAGCAGGACAATGGTCACACAAGATTTCCAGCAGGACGTAGTCAAGAGAACATAAATACTTTGTGTCGCCGCTTTATTTGTCCCAATGGCCCGACACAAACGATCTCGTAGTTAGTATTCGATCTCCTTGTGCCTTTCTAGTGTCATTTATTGAGCTTTTGCACTTGTATTTTATTTCACAAGATGCTGCCTATTTATTTTTAACACTGCATATTACTGATCGCCTATCTAAAGTACAAAATGCAGGACTTCGACTTATCTCTGGAGGGATGAAAACCACTCCAATCCATGCAATAGAAAAACAGGTAAACATCCGCCCACTGGATGACAGAAGAGAAGAAAGAGTGCTTGTTCAAATGGAAAAAATTAAGCGCATGCCAAACCATCCGATGTATGCGCAAATTTCTAGATCAACCACAAGCAGGTTGAAGGGAACCAGCTTCTGTCACATCTCTAAAGATATCCACGAACAACATAAAGAAAACCTCACAAACCTCCCAAATAAAATTGAAACACTAACGGACTTTGAAGAGCAGGCAATAGTCTCCAGAATGTCTCCATAATAACACAGGTTCCTGGAATAATTAATAAGGAATACCAAACTCCACCTCAACTAAAAGCATTGACACTGGAGATGATATAAATAAAATACAATCCCAAGGATTGGACACATGTCTACACAGATGGATCGGCAGAAGGAGCAGTAAGGAATGGAGGAGGTGGGATTTTTATAAGACTCAAAGATGGGAAGACAATATCAAAAGCTTTTCCAAGCGGGAAATACTCCTCTAATTTTAGAGCAGAAGCAGTTGCACTTCAATCAAGCACTGAAAGCCTTCACTGAACCAGGACTGCAAAGACCAAAGAAGATAGCCATATTCACAGATTGCAGATCCCTACTGGAATCAATCCAGAGCAACAGAAACGAAAGCCTTCTGTACAACATCAGACATGAGCTAAGACAGATCCAAAAATCAACAGCTATTGCCCTTCAGTGGATACCATCACACTGTGGAATCATGGGGAAATGAGAAAGTGGATGCTCTGTCAAAGGCAGGAAGTGAAATGGAGCAACACAGACACCCACTGTCTTACGGAGAAGTAAAAACAATAATCCGCAACACATACAGAGCAAAGTGGAAGAAACAAATGGAAGGGGAATACGAACATGATGCAATACATCTCCTCCAGAGATATCAACAGACCACAATATTTCGCCTTAGAACAGGCCACTGCAGATGTTGGGTCACCTTTATCGATTAAGGATCTCATACACAGATGAATGTCCATGTGGATCCGGAACCCAGACTCCAGACCACATACTTCAGGACTGCCCAACATACAAAGAGCAGAGACAGCAGACCTGGCCAGAGGATACAGACTTGAGGCAAAAGCTATGGGGCAGCCGCTCTGACCTGGAGAAGACAGTGGACTTCGTCTTGACGTCAGGTCTGACGGTATAGCATGACCACATGCTGAACGCAGAAGAAGAAGAAGACACTGCATATTAAACATCTGAACAGAACATTTAATAACAAAATAAAGAATATCAGGACTCAAGATCAATGGGAAAATAATAAACAATCTACAATATGCAAATGGAAACCTCCTCTTAGCAGAAAAAAGGAATCTCTCTCACTAGTTGACATGTCCTTTACCGAACGTTGTCCTCACTGTCGTTCTGTAAGCCTTTCGGTTCTGTGCAAGGTGCCCAGATTCTTCCAGTGTCATGTTCAGAAGGTCTTCAGTGTCATGTGTCTACCGTAGTCTTGACCTGCCTCTTCTCCTCTGTCCTGGAACTTTTCCCTCCATTATTAACCTGTCTAAACCATCGTGTCTCTTTATATGTCCGAAATATGTTAGGTAACGTGTTTTGATAGTTTTGAGGAGTCGGTTCACTTCTATATTCAGATCTTTGTGAACATCTGCGCTGGTTTAGAAAACGAATAGGTGCAACAAAAACGAATACACCAAGTCGACAAAACAAACAGAGATTATAAAATACATATTAACCATACAGAAATTTAAATTTATTTTTTTCAAAATGGCACTCTACGGGGATGAGTGGCCAGGTTTCTACGGAACAAAAAGCTATGGAACGAAATTTCCATAAAGACTTATATACCGACGCATCCGACGGTGTACGCGTTACGTGATGAGACTCCCCCCCCCCCTTTCAGATCACTCGCTATGCTCGTTACACACCAAGTGGATGGCCAGTGCATTGCGCGTAAATCGCTAGATCAGTATCCTTAGTTACAACTTTTTAAATGTCCCAGTCACGGAAGCTCTGTGTAATAACGTATGAAAATAAAAATTTCGACTGCTGTAACTTGATTGTGTCACTTATTCCTGTATTGAACCTTAAAAATGTTTAAATAGTTTTTTGCGTTCGTTCTCAAACTCCCGTCAGATCCCTCTTGCAGCAGGACGTTCATACGAGATTTCCAGCAGAGGGCGTAGTCTAGAGAACGGACATGTGCTGTGCAGCTGTTTTATTTGCACGATTAGCCCAACATATCCGACTGTGGCGTGTCACAAAAACAATATAATATAATCACAATATAATCAGTAAAGTCAAAGAGGAACAAACGATGAACACAAAAGTGCATAGAGAGATACTGTAGACATATAAGTACACAGGGAAATACTGCAAACATTGAAGTACACAGGGAAATACTGCAAACATTGAAGTACACAGGGAAATACTGCAAACATTGAAATACACGGAGAGATACTGCAATCAAGGAGAAACTTACTAAAATATCGGACACATAATAACTACAAGAGCTAACAGCAAAAGTGGAAATAAAGTGATCAGTAAGTACGACATGGAAATCAACAAGACAGGGGACTTCGCCCCGACGACAGGCCTGACAATCTAACGTAATTTACTTCCATGTTTGCAGTATCTCTACGTGTACTTCCATCTCGACCGCAGATGTTGAACGCAGAAGCAGAAGAGCAGGGAAAGAGAAAGATCTTGGTTAACAGCATAGACATAGAGGCACAAACCACACTCACGAAGAAAGGGCATAAACTTGAAGAAATGAATACTATCAAATACGTAGGATAATACACATGCAGTGATGAACAATTCAGATTAGGCTGTAGATGGCCTAGGCTATTACGTAAAGATTAAATCTAATATAAAAAAGCAACATCAGTGTTTGAGTGAAGATTATCATTTATAACTCAATAGCTAAAACGAGACATGGACCCTGACATTACAAAAAAAAACACTCATGAGAAAGACTATAACATGTGAGATGAAATGCATGGGAAAGGCTATAAACGTCAACAGAAGATACCGAATGAGAAATGAAGACGTCAAAGAAGTAAATAGTGAAGACCATACCATGCAAACAATATATACAGAGAGAGACCCGAGATAAATAGGTTCGTCCTCCTTATGCGAATGGAACCATCACAACCAGCCATCCAGGCATTCAACAGCAGAAAAGACGACAGCAGAGCAAAAGGTAGACCAAGAACAAGACAGAAGAACATATGAGTTACAGAAGAACATATGAGTTACAGAAGAACATATGAGTTATAGAAGAATAAATGTGTTATAGAAGAATTTTGTGTTATAAAAGAAAGTAAAAGACAAGTCTGTACGTAAGAAATAAAGTCGAGATTCTCCCAGGTTGACAAGAATTACTACTTTTAATAGTAATTGAAAAGGGAATAAGAATGGATAACAGTACTTTAAATAACAGGAAAATATTAACATCTAAAGAAATTACAAACTAAAAATAAGAATGATACAATGCTACATCTATTCTATATTAATTCATGGCTCAGAAACATGGACAATGAACAAATAAAAGACAGAAATGATGCCTTTTATATGTGAATATATAAAAGAATCGAAATTCATGCAAGGAAAAGAAAAAAAGAACAAAGACGTTCTGACAACACTACGTATGGAAAAAACAACAATTAAAAGAATTAAACAATCCAACAAATAAAATATTTCTGACATGTTGATGAAGTAATCCCTTTAGTTATGAGCAAGTAGCTCTGTATAGTTCAGAAACGTTCTGACAAAACAAACAACAAAACAAAAACACACAGGTTCCTTCCCAGTTGAGTAACCGAGGCGACACACTGGTCGTTATCGTGAGTTGAGTATCCAAGGCGACACTAGAACTCGTGTAACGTTTGTTGTATTAAGCGTATGGTTGTGAAATAATGGTTTATTGAGGCATGAACAGTCTCCAGTAAAGAAATGTATACAGACAGTAAACATGACCTGAGAGGCATATTTTGTATTATTTCCGTGAATTTCGTTGGTCTGCCTTGCCTTTTTTTGGCATGCGACTCCATGTATG
Organism: Meghimatium bilineatum; assembly: GCA_034231615.1. NCBI lineage: Eukaryota > Metazoa > Mollusca > Gastropoda > Stylommatophora > Philomycidae > Meghimatium > Meghimatium bilineatum. The sequence continues at coordinate 4,878,817 of CM067305.1, read as the reverse complement.
TATATGGTGACTAACGAAATCACGTCAATAATAAAAAATTTCACAAATGAAGGCTTATTTACTTTCTGTACAGTGGTCTTTACTGCCGAAGGTCTCGATTGAGGAATGTCTAGTCCCCGAAGTTGTATTACAATGTGGCAATATCACAAGAACCACAATGGACTACCCAGGAGCAGAACATACACTGACCAGAAGCAGAACATACACTGACCAGAAGCAGAACATACACTGACCAGAAGCAGAACATACACTGATCAGAAGCAGAACATACACTGATCAGGAGCAGAGCAATTTTTGGTCATAATTCATCATTTTTCTGTCAGATCTGTTGATCCTTCTGTTGACCCATCTGTTGATCCTTCTGTTGACCCATCTATTGATCCTTCTGTTGACCCATCTCTTGATCCATCTGTTGATCCATCTGTTGAACCACCTGTTGATCCATCTGTTGAACCATCTACTGATCCTTCTGTTGATCCTTCTGTTGACCCATCTCTTCATCTATCTGTTGATCCATCAGGACATGCATGACAGAAGTAAGAAATCTAGACAAGACATGCAGTGAGATTTTCTCACAGAGTCCACCTCCAACATTCCTTAGTCCCCTCTTACGACATGTCTGAGAAGAAGAGAGTGATCCTATTCTTTGTACCCTGAACTGGAAGTCTAGGCCCCGTGTTGCCTCATGGACGTTCTGACATACTTGACAGTAGATTACTGAACATGCTGAAATCACACGTTCTGGACAAGATGGCGCAAATATCGCAACTCCGATGTAAACCAGAAATTGATCGTACTTCACTCTCCACATTGGAAAGCACAATATTCGTGCGCAGGTTATCAGAGAGAGTCAACGCAGAAGAAGGGTATTAAAAACTGCACTTTTATTTTACCGCCAGAACTAACTCCGTAACCGTGAGCAAACACAGACAAGTGTAAAGAGTTCCAGCACTTTCTATTCACATATTTGACACATTCTCGCTTTTAAACATTCATTTTGTTCTAACAACCAGCAATAACATTTATCCTTTCTCAATAATTCCAGTTTCTTGTACAAATATACCACAGGACTAACTGGCGCTAAAATAAACACAGCTGTTTTGTGATTGAGATGATATCGCTAAACAAGTTGATCCAAATGAAGTATGGTCATACCCTATCAAGTAGTACTAGACCTAATCCTGTTACTGCAGACTATTTGCAAACAGCTGTCAAAACTCAATTATCAACGCCTCTTCATTTTCCTCATCAAACGTCGACACACATGATGATTTATACCGACAATAAACTAAGGCTGGACATGTAAAGAAAATGGACTAGAAAATGTTAAGTCCATTTTCAGATTTTTGAAGCGTTTTGTGAATATGGTCTTAGGCCTGTATTTTTTAATATGTGGTCAGCATCGCTCAGACCATATTTACATATCATTATTAGTAACTATCCCATGAGGGTGAGTCTTCCTGGGAGTTCTTGGTGGTCGAATCTGGGAATCAAACCTCACACCAAAGAGCTAAGATGGCAAAGACGAAATCTTTTTTTGGACACGCCTTGATCTGTCACTTCCAATTATTATACGTTTCTCACTGTTATACTGCACACTACTACTAATATTACTACTACAACTACTACTACTACTACTGCTACTACTACTAGTAATATTACTACTACAACTATTACTATTACCACTACTAGTAATATTACTACTACAACTATTACTATTACTAAAGCTGGTATTGCAACTGCTAATACTACAATTAAAGCTACTACTACTACTACTACTACTACTCTACTACTACTACGACTATTACTACTACTACTATTACTACTACTACTACTACGACTACTAATGTTACTAATAATTTTACTAACTACTACTACCCCTACAGCTAGTAATACTACTACAGTTACTGACTGTCCAAAAAGCGCTCCTAACCGAAGTCAAATACCGAAAATTTCAGTTCTGAGATCCACCTTTTAACCTAACAGCTATGGATCACACATATTATAGTGACAAATATTACAATTTAATCAATAAGTTGCCCCAATGTGTCTGAAATTTTTGGCACCAAAAGATTTAATTATTACCAAATCTTTCACAGCACAATTACATTTTCTATATCCCTGTCTAATGCTATTGTAGGTTTTATACATAAAGACGGCGCCATAACTGCTTGCAGTCATATCTTTCAAATTAAGAGTAACCTGCCCTAAATATATGGTTTTAGAAGCGCGTACAACTCTTCTTTAAACAAGTATGGTAGATATTCTTTTTTTAAAGAAACTTTAAACACACACATAGGCATATTATTACGTGCACGTTTTAAGCGACCGAAGAAGATGCTTACAAAATACGGTAACTTGTAGAAATAAGCCAATATTCTTATTTGTTTCCCAAGCACTTTTGAGTTATTATTCAAACATTAATATTGAGAAGGTTTATACGCTTTTAAAATGAGTACAGATTAACATAATTTTATACATTTGTTACTTTATTTTGTAAGATATATAATCATAATACCATTGATATCTGTAGCCAATGCTTATAGTGCATAGGCGTCTCGCCATTGGTGTATGTAGAAGGTACACGTCACCATTGTATAGGCAGGCATACATTTAAAAAAATTGAAAAATGTATTATATGTGCGTTCTGACAAAGTTCTTTGGTCGATACGTCAATCGTTTTCGTCCTTATTATTTTTTAAATTATATTATCATTTCTAATTATATCCCAAACCCAGTATAACAACTTAATCAGGACAGAGGAAATATGTATGTAATAACAGAAATTTGTATATACAGGACAAACAATGAAGAATACAAATAATTGGGGAATTTTAAAAGTGTTGTTATATAGGGAGATTTGTTATAAAAGGATGCGCTATAGAAGGATTCCATTGTAGTAGGTTTATGTAGACATAGTTACTTATATACAATATTTAAAATTTCATAAGCCTGCAACCACTTAGAGGTATATGTGTTGGTCATTTTAGACACAACAAGCATTAAGACGACTGGGCTACAAGTGGATCGCGTACCGTGTGGACTTGAACCTTCCAAATTAGTTTTCTTTACAGATCAAACTGAATGTCTTTTGGAAATCTTCTTTGCGCAGTGCTGTTTCATGATGAGTTCTTGTGTTCAGGTCAGTGCTAGTGTACTCCAACTGGAAGGTGCAGATCGGAACATCTGAGGGATCTGTCATGTACAATTCTGGAAATATGACTAGTTGAATCGATTGTCTCCGTCGAAGACGAATGTGTCGGGCTATTGGCGCAAATAAAATGGTGACACAACGCATTTCCATTCTCTGGACTACATCCTGCTGGAAATCTAGTATTGCAATTGTCCTACTACAAGATCCAGCAAGAGTTTGAGAATGAATGCTGAAGAAGAATCGATAGTCGATACATGTGTGTTTGGAGGTGAAAATGTCTTGTCATGTGACGTATTCTCTCCAGAACGTTGCCTTTCGAATGAACTTCCTGAAATCTTCTCTGTCCGTGGCGATGCGGCTCGCATTTTCCAACAACGTATTCATTTTATCTTTAATGTCGTTAGTCCATCGTCTTCTTGGTCTTTCCAGGTGCTCTGCCCTCCATTATTTGTCTTTCTAAACAGGTGTGTCTCTTTATATGACAAAACAGGTGTAATTTCCTTTTTCCTATTATGTTTAGTAACCAACACTCTGGAATCTTCAATGTGTTTATAATATCTGAGTTTCTCTTTTTTTCCTTCCTTGATATTCTAACTATCTTTCTGCAGCATTTCATCTCAAACTGTCTTGTGCGTAGTCTAAATACCCGTATGTATTAAACTATTAACATCCTGCAATAAATCTGATTAGCCAAGTAGAAAATAAATTAACTAAAACTTTTCAGTAGATAAGTGATCTAGGTTTATATGAAATCTCAGAAAATATATACGGGATACATTATTGTTATTTATGCTAATTTAATTCATGTTATTGTATTGAATATAATTGTAATCTGCACCTCCCTGTGAGGAATGGTGTGTGGGGTATTGAGAAAACATTGTTTTTCTCTCTGACATCAGCGATTATGGTGCAATCTTTCCTAACCAAAACTTGTTTTTTGATTAAGATTTATTTATTAAAATTAACTCAGTGAAAGTAACACATGTTATGTAGGATCGCGTTCAGGATTTCATGAAACCGCACAATGGCTAATTGATTCAGTATGCTTGTTGCACATTGAGTTTGGAAAATAAATCATATTTGTTGAAATGCACTCATTAACAGTTCGCGTATTATAAATTAACGGTTAGTTGCTCTATAGCTTTAACAGTTTGCGTATTATAAATTAACGGTTAGTTGCTCTATACTGTAATAATCAATAGACTTACGTAAAACACAGGTTTATATTTCTTTTCAATGGGACACGATAGACTATAGCTAAAACTAGTGGGTAATGGTGGGCAATGATGAGCACACAAGAAATCATAAAAATTACAATACACAAATCACATTCAACGTTTCAACCAAAAGGTCTTTATCAAGACACAAACAAAACATCAAAAGACGACGAATGGAAAAAATTATCACATCGTCCAAAGGAAATATTGAAATGATATGCCGGAAGGTCAGAAAGTACATAAAAACGTAAATATATGTGGAAACAAAACGAACACAAAGATGAGTAAATGACAGAACAAAAAGAATAAAGACAAATACCACACCAAACCAGTACTAGACATAAGAGTGGTCGGAATTGAGTCCAAAAGGCTTGAGTGTACCCAAGTCAAAAATGAGACGATTTTCTAGAGCATACCTAGATCTATCATCGATGGGGCAAGATGTGATTGCGGTGACCTGGATATCCAACGCACAATAATGACCATCGCCGTTGAAGTGTGAATACTGAATATTTCATTATTTAAAAAAAAACTAATTTCGTTTCGTTTCCACATATATTTACGTTTTTATGTACTTTCTGACCTTCTAGCATATCATTTCCATATTTCCGTTGGACGTTGTGATAATTTTTCCATTCGTGGTCTTTTGATGTTTTGTTTGTGTCTTGATAAAAACCTTTTGGTTGAAACGTTGAATGTGATTTGTGTATTGTAATTTTTATGATTTCTTGTGTGCTCATCATTGCCTATCATTACCCACTAGTGTTAGCTATAGTCTATCGTGTCCCATTGAGACGAAATATAAACCTGTGTTCTACGTAAGTCTATTTGTTGTTACGTTTCACGCAGTTACCTTGTATTGATTGTGGTATTATAATAATCAATGAGATAAGGCGAATTTTCTCAACCATATGTAACCTACATGGTTTGAATACGTATGCCGACATAATTTCTTGTACAAATTAAGACTACATGGTTTGAATACGTACGCCGACATAATTTCTTGTACAAATTAAGACTACATGGAATGGTACTACTACTACTACTACTACTACTACTACTGCAATTACTACTACTAGAATAACTATTACTACAGCTAGTATTGCAACTGCTAATACTATAATTACAGCAACTACTACTGCTGCTACAGAAGGTGGAAGAAACAAAATGGAGAAGAGAAAAGCATGGACAGACAACGTCTAGGATCTGACAGAATATTTTTTCTTCCTGGTTTGCGGCGTTGAAAATAGAAATCGATTGACGACAACAAGATACCTCTGCGATACTGACAGGTTACAGGGTATATAGACACTTCTATATTACGCGACGTAGTTTTTTGTTTGTTACAACATGATTTGGTCATGTGACTTGGTCCTTTTTGTGTTCACAATTTTAAGAGTTGTTTCCCTGTAAAGTCAGATATTTTTTGATGCATCTCTGAATATTTCAAGATAATATATGAATTGCAAAAAAAAAAAAACAACAAAAAAAAACTTTTGAAAAATAATGATTTTTGTGCATTTATATATATATATATATATATATATATATATATATATATATATATATATATGTAATATAATGTAGTTTCATTTAAGTTAGTTGTCTTCTAGTCTTCAGTGCTCATTCTCAAACTCCCGTTAATTCTCCCATGTAGCCGGACAATGATTCTACTAGATGTCAAGCAGCAAATAGAGAGAATGGAAATGTGCTGTGTCGTCGTTTTATATCCCGAAACATCCGTCTTGGCAGAAATTAGTTTTTTAAAATAATGAAATATTCAGTATTGATAGCACTAGACTTTAATTATGTCACAATGTACTTTAATTATGTCACAATGTACTTTAATTATGTCACAATGTACTTTACTTATGTCACAATACCCGGAGATCGTGGTGACTGGATTATCAGAATCGCGTCCTCCATTATTTTTGATGGTTATAAAACTGATATAACCAAATTGGACTAATAGTCCACGGTCGAAAGCAGCGTGCCTCACTATAAGAGGTACCTTTTGCTTAACCAAATCGAAAAAAACAACACATTATAGAAAATGGGCACCACATCTTTTGAAATATTAATATACATTGTTTCTATTTTTAAAATTTATTTACATATTATGCCTAAACCTGAGCCTAATCCACTTGAAATTTTTATGAACATATTTTTTATCGCGGAAAATCTTACGTGGTGTAATAGAGTGATACAGATCTTACGTGGTGTAATAGAGTGATACAGATCTTACGTGGTGTAATAGAGGGATAAAGCAACAGAGCGTAAGGATCTATGGCTAAAATTTATCTCTGCAGATGATAGACTAGCTTGCCCTGGAGATGATAGACTAGCCTGACCTGGAGATGATAGACTAGCTTGCCCTGGAGATGATAGACTAGCTTGCCCTGGAGATGATAGACTAGCTTGCCCTGGAGATGATAGTCTAGCTTGCCCTGGAGATGATAGTCTAGCTTGCCCTGGAGATGATAGACTAGCTTGCCCTGGAGATGATAGTCTAGCTTGCCCTGGAGATGATAGACTAGCTTGCCCTGGAGATGATAGACTAGCTTGCCCTGGAGATGATAGACTAGCTTGCCCTGGAGATGATAGTCTAGCTTGCCCTGGAGATGATAGACTAGGTTGCCGTGGAGATGATAGTCTAGCCTGCCCTAAAGATGATAGACTAGGCTGCCCTGGAGAATCGTTATATCTCATTTGATTGCTTTCAATATTCTTTGCAAAGACAAATCATATTTCAGAAAACGACGATTTGAACCAGATCCGCTCAGGTGGCACACACTCTCCTCTCAATTAGTTCCATCTGAGCGGATCTAGTTCAAATCCCATTTTCTTGATTATGATTTTTTTGGGGATTAAATCCTCGTATATTACATTTACCCGTGTCTCATCTGAAGCAACCTTGTTTACAAGCAGATTTCATTTGGTCGCTGTAGTATTGAGGCCTTCAGACACGAACTAATGTTTAATGTTTGTGGTTGTCGGAGAATTTACATACACGTACAGTGTGTATGCTGTTGGTTGTGTGTCGACGACCGGTACATATTCATACATGTAGTAGTTTGAGAACATACGCGTTTTAAGTCTTGATTAAAGACGCAATTCATTTTAGGGATGCTGTGTGGTCGAAGAAAATAAAAACGTGCTCACTCAAGTTGCAAGACGAGTATGTGCCATCTGAACGGACCTGGTTCAAATCTCATTTGCTGCATTATGATTTTTCTTGACTAATACATCCTTTATGCTTCTATCTATTATATTATTCAATATTCTTTTCACAGTTTTAAATTACCTAGCATTTGTAACATAGAGACAAGATTAGGTTGTTTAACAGGAATGTAAAGTCTGTATTGTCACAGAGAAGCAATGTTGACACGAATGTGAAGTCTGTATTGTCACAGAGAAACAAGGTTGACACGAATGTGATGTCTGTATTGTCACAGAGAAACAAGGTTGACACGAATGTGAAGTCTGTATTGTCACAGAGAAACAAGGTTAACGCTATTGTGAATACGTGGTCAGAGTTGATCTCAAATGATGAGTTTGTGGATGAGAACACACCAGTGCTCAGTTGTGACTGTCGCAATATACGACCCACCAACGTATTTAATTAAACCTTTCGGATCATGTTTTTCGATTATTGTCATGTGTTTCATTGGTCGGTGTTACCCGGCTGGCATAAAATATATAAATAATGACTAATGTACAGCACAGAAATACTTTAAAAAAAAACATCACACAAGAAGGCTGATTCTGCTTTATTGTGATTCTTCTGTTAGATCGTATTTGGTGATTGGTCGCGGCACAGTGGTTGTGATCTCCCTCCCTGACGTAGTTGGGTTAAGCTGTTCTCTTTGTGCTGAAGAAGTAGCAGGTTCAAATCCAGCTCGTGACTTTTTGTTTATTAAGAGAATTTTCGGAGATCCCTAGGTATTATCGCTTAAAGCTACGGAGTTACGTTCGGTGAGTGGTACTCTCGACAACGGTGTGTCATTACTTTGTGAGCGACAGAGTGTATATGGGGGTAACTCATGTACAATGTAGTCAATTTATGCCCCTTTGACTACCTTCTTTTGAGTGATGAAAAGTGGAAGATAAAATTAGAATATAGAGTAACACAAGGAGAATAACAGTGAAAGAAGAGATCAAATCAATTGGGACTTTCTACATGTTCCGACCAAGAATCTGTTTAATTACTGCATGTCCCGACCAAGATTCTGTTTAAGTACTACATGCCCAGACCAAGATTCTGTTTAATTACTGCACGTTCCTGGTAAATAGTGGTTTGTATAAATTGTGAATGTCTTTGTTGGCTTAATAGCCATTTGATTGAATTCTCTGGAGGTAGGGCAGGAGTATGTACAGAAGTGTAGTACATCAAGGTTAGTAACAGCCACTTCTCATTGGGAAGACAAGGATCGTATTTGTTCCACTCACTTCTTTGACGTATGACTGTACGTATCTGCGTGTGTACAGCATCGTCACACTCCATCAACAACTTTGGCTAGTAGACTGAACGTCACACTCCATCAATAACTTTGGCTAGTCGACTGAACTACTCGAAGCTTCACAGCAAAAGTACGTCATCTCCTACTGTACACAGAACTGCTGGCGGAGAAGACGGAAGTCGTATTATCGACTACGGCTTCGAAGGCGGGAGATGGAAATGCCCTGTAGTGAGCTGAGGGCGCATCAAGGACGATAACTGACACGCACACTAAGTGTGCTCAGAAAGCAGTAGAAAACTTATGAGACCGCATTTACTGCCCAGAAACGCATGATGCCTTCAAATAACAAATACAAAATGTCAACAGCTTTCAATATCTCAGATCAACCATTAACATCACCGGAGATTGTTCAGCAGAGATCAGATATTATCAATGACATCTTGTTGTTGTTCGTCCATCACATGATGATGATGATGATGGTCATTTGTTACATCCCCGTTATGAAATTCAGTTAGAGTTATGTCCCTTGACTATAAGTCTCCGTTTTGTAAACATGTATTATTATGGCGGCAAATGTCGTTTGATAGTTCGGCCATGGGGGTAGCCACAGTATGTGATATTTGCTCTACCCATAACTTTCTAGCTACTTTCCTCTGTTTAGCTAATGCATTCTCTCTTTTTCTCAAGATGATTTGCACTTTTTCTTTACTGTAGAAGTCACTGCCGCTCTATTTTATGACTACACAATGAAAAATCTATGACAAGAGACAAGCAGAACAATAAAATTGCAAGTAATAAGCTATATTTTTCCAGTGGTAAAATATGGTTGTGAGACTTCGGCAATGACATCTGCAAAATAAAAGAAATAATCATATGAAATGTTACAGAAAAGTCCTAAGAATACAATGGAAAGAAATACGATCCAATAAGGACGTCCAAAAAAATTCAGAACGTAGAAGAAGATTTTCTGATGAAAACTAATTAACAAAAGTAAATAATCTGAACATATAAGAGAGACACATTTTTTAAAAATTATTAATGCTAGAGGGAAATGTTTCAAGGGAGAGAACAAGAGGCAGACCAAGACTACAATGGACACAGATTTTCATAACATTACACCAGAAGAGGCTAAACAGCGTACACAGAACCGGGAGGCTTGCAGAGTGGCAATGAGGACACCGTTCTACAAAGGACACGTGACATTGATCATCTGAATGTTTATCCTCGACGTATTCGAATATTTATCTTAACATTCTGTTCTGAAACACTGGAATATATAAACATACCTACATCTTTTTGCGTCTTCGCTGATCTATATACCCGGACTTAATAAATGGCAGACCGTATTAGTTATATATATAGAAAGACCTACCATTTATAAATATATATATACACGCAACTCCCCTCTGAGTAGAATCTCCTTCAACAGGCATTACACTAAGGCGAAAGATGAAGTCTCCTTGGTATGAAAGAAAGTTCAGAAAAACCACCTCATTGCACATAGGAAGTAAGAGCTGATCGCTCGCAATTCCTGAGGTTCTCAAACAAAAAACCAACAATATATATATATATGTAGTAAGACCTACCATTTACATTCACACATATATATATATAAATTTAGGCATGCTGAAGCGTAATCCATGGACTGCTAGTAGGAGAATCAAAACATGAACGCCCGTTTTGCCGGGACCCGAAAGGGGAGCAAAGAATAGCAACACTGTTTACCTTGCACGAATGTCGTAAAGGCGACTAAGGAAGTTATGGGATGGAGTTGGCTGTCACATCCCATATAGGGTCAGTGACCGAAAGCCATGCTGAAGTCTGATGTGTCAGGTCGAAAGGCGCAGATATCGCAGCAATGCTGTAAACCATGACACAGCGCATTCCGTTCTCCGGACTACATCCTGCTAATCTGCAGGAGGTTGAGAACGAACGCAGAAGAAGAAGAAAACCTGTAAATCTACAGCATGCTTGGAGATAGTAAGAAAGCCACCTCACAGTTCCAGCAGGTATAGAAAACTGTTTTGCCAGAATACCACTTTTTCTAATTCTCTAGGTAAATGCCACATCCAGATAACGCTCGAGAAATACCACTCTGGTTCTGAAAGCAGAACTGGATCACCTGGCACAGGGAGTAAGAGTGACAAACATATACTCTCAGGGCTCTATCATCACCATCATATGGTACACCTGTCAACATAAAGATGGTCAAACATACACTCACATAATTTCCATATAGGGATATGCATAAATTATGTCGACAATTTTTTTAACTCTTCCCCATGTCAAGAATTCAGGGACCCCCCCCCCCCACATAATTATGTTAATTCTCTCTCCCCCCCCCCCCAATAATATTCTTTAGCCGAAATATTGCAATAAGAATATATGTTTTGTTTCACATTTTTGGAATTTTTTTTTCATATGCAAACAATTTAAAGGTGTATGATAAACAGTATTGTTGACGTAAACATTTGCAACCCCCCCCCCATATCAACATCTGTCAAACTTTTTCAAACACCCTCCTCCTTTTTTGTTGACGTAATTTATGGACATTATATTCCCTAATAATCGGTAACTAAACACTCACGCACGTGACTAGACATTTCTGTTGTTAACAATTCGAATGCAAGTCTTTTAGCTAAAACTCAATGCAAGACACGTCTTGACATTTCAATACAAAATATTTTATTAATGATAAACAAATCATAAGAAACATCTTTTGGGCATGAATGAAGTTTGCTAGAAGTAAACAAAATCACAAACAATGGTAGAAGTTTTGTACAAGTAATGGTGTCTATAGATGTCAAGTTTAGCACTAAAACTGGAGAAATTGGTAACCTTTTTCGGTCGGTCAAATAATGTAAAGTTGCTAGCTCAGCGGTAGACCACTTTTTATCCCTTTTTTAGATTTTTAATCTGTCTTAGATTTTAGTACTTACGTAAAACACAAGGTAGATTATCTTGACCAGGAACATACACACAATCAGACTATATTGTATACGTATGAAAAAAATACAAATAACAGTATAAAAAACACAGGGCCATATACATGATTTATTCAAGGGGAGGTGGGTTCATAAGAAATGTTATTCAGGTATTTTCGGGCATCCTATAGTCTGTTAGATGTAACATTTGATGCCCTTATTGTGAACAAATCGCTAAGGAAGGGGTTCTTTGGGCTTTTCACCTACTCTTTGGCCACGTTTTAAATGTTTTTTTGTCCACTCTTTGGCCCAGTTTATAATGCTTTTTACCCGCTCTTTTGCCAAATTTCTAATTCCGAAAGTCATGTTCCGATTTGATAAAGGGGGATGGGGTGGGGGCGAATGAACACCCTATCCCCCCTTATTTACGGGCCTGGCAAGACATGCGTTTTATTTGTAGTTTTTCGTCCCCATTCCCAATACTCTGATAGTCTGCACGTTTATAGCAAAGCTGAACGATCTTGTGTTTTATGTAAGTATTATTGGTATAAAGTTTGACCGCAGTCCCACTTATTACGTCTAGAATTTAGAAGTTTATGAATATATATCAGTCTTGGGTATTGACCTTTATTTTTTTATTACAGTGATTAATGTAAAACAAATATTTCTCCGTTTGCTTTCATTAAAAAAACTTTTCAAAAGACGTCTATCCATCTAAGCGTATTCTGTCACGTTATTAGTAATACACTGTCTATCCGTCAACTGTCTATTTTCTGACACGTTATTAGTTTTCATAATTTCTTGTTGTTCTTCTGTTCTCGTTCTCTGACGCATATTGTGTCATGGTTTAATTATTTGCTTCGATATATACGACTTTTGGTTTGCCACATCCAACTTCAGCATGGTTTCTTGGTCACTGTGACCTTAAATGCGATATCCATCTCCTTCCCGAAACCTCCGTAGTTGTTTTTTACGACTTGCATGGCAGGTAAAAGTGTCGCTATTCAATATTCCTATTTAGGACTCTGACAACACACAGGCAATTTGCATAATCTGACGGGATGTACGAAACACCAATTGAAACACATTTTATACTTTTTAGTGACTTGGTGATCAAGGCTTGTGATTGTAAACTTAGGTGTCAGGAGACAAGCATTTAGTGTGATCACTGAGGCACAGCTGTAAAGCTACGTCTGTGAAGTCATGATAGATCTTGCAGAGACCAAATATGCATCCATAGATTACCCCTTCAATGCCATTGAGATAGCAATACTAATAGAAGTTACTATCTGAGAGAAACATGTGCTTTTGTCAGGAAGACCATGTGCTGTCAAGAGCTTCCTGCTCACAACTAGGGATTAATTCATCATCATCATGTGTCAAGAGTTTCCTGCTCACAGCTAAAGGGATTACTTCATCATCATCATGTGTCAAGAGTTTCCTGCTCACAGCTAAAGGGATTACTTCATCATCATCATGTGTCAAGAGCTCCCTGCTCACAGCTAGAGATTACTTCATCATCATCATGTGTCATGGGTAAAATATCGTGTAAGATAACATAAGGTTGAAACTAGGCAGGGACAGCCGATGCATCCTTTTGTGTTCGCTCTCAAACTCCTGCAGATTTTCAGGATGTAGTCCGGAGACTGGAATTTGTTATGGTTTATATCTTTGCTGCGATGCAGTGTCTTTCGACCTGACACATCCAACTTCAGAATGCTTCTGGGTTACTGTGATCCTATATGGGATGGAACAACCAACTTCACCCCATAACCTCATTAGACATACATGAAGGCAAACATTGTTGCTAATCTGTGTTCTCTTTTCGGGTCCCACAATACACGGGAAAACAACACACACACATGGCCTCTACAACCCACATTTATTTCGCTTATGTAATGATGTGTCCCCTAGAACCAGATTGTGTTAAACATTGCAAAATGTCTCATATGGATGCTGGCATATTCGGTACGGAGTTCTCAAATGGAAGTAATTCTAAAATAACAAATGGAAGTAATTCTAAAATAACAAATGGAAGTAATTCTAAAATAACAAAAGGCTTAGTTTTAGAGAAACTGAAGTAATCGCAATATCAAAGAATAAATGTTCTCCAGAATGGAAAATCAAAGTAGATGGGATTAGTCTGTATATTCAAGTATAAGTCAACATATTCAAGTATAAGTCAACATATTCAAGTATAAGTCAACATATTCAAGTATAAGTCAATATATTCAAGTATAAGTCAATATATTCAAATGTTTGGGTGCATTAATAACATCAGATGGGAGATATTGTAAAGGAGTGAAATGTTGAATTTCCCAGACAAAGGCAACATTTCACAAGATGAAGACCATCCTTTGTAATATATCTTTGTCAGTTGAGGTGAGAAGGAGAGTTATTAGAAGTTGTACTGAATAATTCGGATGTATGGAAGGGAATCCTGGACACTCGGCAGAACAATTAAAATGTATAATTATATTGAGGCAGCAGAGATGTGGTTTTATAGAAGAATGTTAGGAACACCATTAACAGATGAAAAGCGTGCTGAAGATATCTTGAAAGAAGTCAATTCAAAAAGAGAACTGCCTACCCATGTCAGAAAAAATACACTCCACAGTTTTTGGACACGTCATAAGAAGAGGAAAGATGGAACACATTGTAACAACAGGCAAGTTGAAGAGAAAGAGAGGTAAGGGGAAGACTAAGAAAGAAAATTCATGACAGCCTAGCATTATGGTATGGGAGAACATCGGTATCAGAAATGATTGAAAACACATGAAACAGAAGGTCGTAGAAAGACATGATAACGAACTCTACACTTCATGGATCATAAGAATAATAATAATTCTAAAATATAACAAGAATATCTTAAAATATAACATGAACATCATAAAATATAATCAAATAAATCTTCAAATACAAATTAAGAAAAGTTGCAACATAATACAATATAATAAATTCTTCAAATGAAGGAAACATTGAGGTTGAAAATCGACAAATGGGAAAACAATAAAACAAAATGTAAAAGTTTAATGATTGTGGAATGCATGCTAAATATATTGTTCTTGAATCGTTAATTCATTTATTGCACTAGATGTAAAAATAATCATTTTGACCGTCACTAGTTGCTTATCTGCCATTTTCAACAATAATTCAACTGTAAAAAAAACCATTTGTGTAAGGTTGTAGTTTTTGTTTGCAAATCAATGAAGGTAATTTAATACATTCGCAAGGAATAAAAATAAAAACTTAAACTATATAAAAAGAGATCAGTATTCTGTACAGTTAACTAAAAGCACCAGTGTCAGAGCACTTGCTCAATAGCTTCTGTGAATATTCCCTAACATTTGCTCCGCACTTTCTCCTACGACCAACTGTTAAACATCCAGTCCAATATTGGTCATGAATAGAGCGGTTTCTTTTAGGTCATCTTGGATTTCGGGGTTGTTCTACACAACTGATGACGCGTTTATAATGGTACCACAACAATTGATGACGCTTCTATACTGATACCACACAACAACCGATGACGTGTCTGTGATACTACACAACTTCTGCGATTAAATGATACACATCTAGTCTAATATTGGTGATTTATAGAGCGGTTTGTTTTAGGTCATCTTGGAGTTTCCCATAACTTGTGCAGAGAAGTTCCTATGGGTCAGGTTATCGCTCCGTGAACAGCAGAACTATAGGACACTCATGTAGTATGCGTTCTGGTGTCTGTGTCATATTCAAGAGCTTCCCTTCATTCAGAAAGTCTGGGTACACATTTTTAGGTTGGATTGGATGATTTAAGATTTTGTAAACATCAGTTGATATATTATAGTGGTTTAATTCAGGGAGCAATTCTCTGTACAATGTTGACGCTCACATTTCCAAGAAATATGGCATAAGTTATTGCGTTGGGATGGAAAAGTTTTGACATACGCTTGACATGAGTACAAATGGATACGTTGAGGTGGAACGCGATGTTGAGAAATATCACATTGCGAAATTCAAACACTAAACGTTATGTCCCTGCAAACGATGATTGGCTTGGATGATTATATCGAGCAGGTCGATACCGACATCTGGAAACTTGAAACAATATTTACAACATATGTACAACAATGTTGTCACTGTGAATTCATCATCACTTTGTGCATACTACGTCATGAAACTGTGATTTCTTCGTCAGAATCTATATCACTATCGTCATCTTGCGGATGCGTTGATGTATGCTGTAATAATGGATGACAATTCACTGGACTTGAAGACTCGCTTGAAACAGGGCTTCCAGATGGAGAAACGGACTGTTCGTTGTCAAAAAAACTATTTCCTCCAGATTGAGATTTAGTTTCGTCTGCATCTCTAACATCGCTAAGGTCTGGGTTAGGATTACTTTTATTGGGCAAGGTAGATTCTCGTGTCCCACCAGTGGAAAGAAGCTCTCTTTCTTTGGAATTTCTCCATTTCATTCGACGATTCTGGAACCAAATTTTGACCTGTGAATTAAAAAAAATTTATGCAAGAATTATTCTAAACTGTTTCTGATGTCATAACTAAATATTTCAGTTTTATGTATAGAGGTGAACAGATGTGATTGATTTGTGCGACACACTTAGTAGCAACTAAATTAGTAATAAATCAATCAATAAATCGAACAATAATACTCAAGATCGATGTGTCAGGCCGAATGACTGTTGGGTCACCTTTACCGATTGAGGATCTCATACACATACAAATGTCCATGTGGATCCGGAACCCAGACTCCGGAACACATACTTCAGGATTGCCCAACATACAAAGAGCAGAGACAGCAGACCTGGTCAGAAGATACAAATTTGAGGCGAAAGCTATGAGGCAGCCCCTTTGACCTGGAGAAGACAGTGGACTTCACTCTGAAGACAGGCCTGACAATATAACATGACCGCAGAAGAAGATGACATTCTCTAGAAATAATCTTGACTGCTTCAAATTTTTGCTATAATTTGTATTTTTTACTATAGAAATATAGAAAACTAATGACTACTACATTAGTAATGACTACTACATTAGCTTTCTTGACAGTTCATGGTATTTGCATCATCTTTCTCAAGAACCATCTCAATAGACTACAGCTCACTTAAATCTTTTTTTGCTTCACATCCATAAAACAGTATTGGTTCGATTGTTGAAAGCGAGCAATGGGTTACAAGCTCTGTGCGACATAGTAGTACCAGACAGTGAAAACAAAGACCCCAGTCTAAACAAGAAAGTAATAGTTTCAAAGAAAATAATAAAACAGAAGCAACAGTTGTCCCGTCCCAAAGAAATATTCACATTGAAGCTGCATTATTAAGACTACGTGGAACAAAACAACAGATTACAAAACACATGCAAATATCACGCAATTGCAGTGGTGCAAAGAGAATGAGCTTCATGGATAGCTGGATCAACAGCCAACCAACCCAACCAACCAACCAAGCGACCAACCAACCAGGTGCTGTATTAATATATATGATGTCAAACTAAATCAGGTGGATAAAGTTACGAATCCTTGCAGCATTTTAACATCAGATGACAGGTTCTCCATTGAGATATTTTAACATCAGATGACAGGTTCTACATTGAGATATTTTAACATCAGATGACAGGTACTTCGTTCAGATATTTTAACATCAGATGACAGGTACTTCGTTCAGATATTTTAACATCAGATGACAGGTACTTCGTTCAGATATTTTAACATCAGATGACAGGTTCTCCATTGTGATGATGATAATAATGATATAATTATTCTTACTTATAATATTATTAAAGCAGCGTCAGTATATGTAGCAGTGCTAAATGTAGTAATAGTAGCAGTAGGAGTAATAGTAGCAGCAGCAGAGGTAGTAATACCAGTAGTAGTAGTAGTAGTAGTAGTAGTAGTAGTAGTAGTAGTAGTAGTAGCTGTAGTAATATGTTTTGACGGACTCTGGTGAAGAAATCGGTGGCTGGTCGTCACAACAATACTGATCCCGTGATACCTGTGCTGATGTTGACTCGAGAACATATACTATTATGTGTATGTCTGAAAAATAAAGTAAGAAGCCCGTATAAATAGACTGATCAAGAGAGAAAAGAGAGGCTGGGAAAGAGGAAGGAGATAGATGGCGAAGGAGAGAGAGAGAGGAACATGGAGAGAGCAGTAGAGAAAAGGGAGAAAGTAAGAGAGGTAGGTTAGTTCTCACCTGTGAATCTTTCAGTCCTAGCTTGCTTGCTAA
Organism: Meghimatium bilineatum; assembly: GCA_034231615.1. Taxonomy (NCBI): domain Eukaryota; kingdom Metazoa; phylum Mollusca; class Gastropoda; order Stylommatophora; family Philomycidae; genus Meghimatium; species Meghimatium bilineatum. Next base: position 4,860,832 of record CM067305.1, on the reverse strand, counting down.
CTTCTTCCTGTCTGGTTTGCTGATGTATTTCTGTCTCTGAAACATCTTCTCCAGACCTTTCCGTTGAGCATCTGAGAAAACTGCCCTCCTCAACATCCCTCGTCTGGGCTTGCCTCGCATGCTGCTCAGAAAGGTGAATGGGTTCGGCATAGGAATCAGCGGGGAACCTGTGAGACGAGAAGGAAAATGACGAGATTCAGATAAAAGTAAACAGAGGTAAAATTATCTATTTCATGTCAGTGTCTTGTAGAACATGTCGCAACTGTCGATCTACAACATTTCTGTGCGGCTATGTCTTCTGTAAATGTGTCCACACCCGTATGGCAACAGGGTCCTGGACTCCTGGTGGTTCTACTGTTTTCTTTCCAGACATGTCGTAGAGGGCGACTAAGGAAATGTCGGGGTTAGGCTGATAGACTGTCACCTGTTAAGTAAATGTGCATCGTCATTTCTTTTCTCAATTTCTTACTTTTGTCTTTATTATATAATCCACATGGATGAAATAGCGATGCAGGCCAGCGGGCATTGCACCTGTGTTGTTTTGTGGCATACTCCTTGGTGATGTGAATGCTAGATGTGCCATCACTGTGGATGGCCAACAACTCTGGCAGAATAATGTTGATATAATTGGCCCAGAAGTACGTGCTGTGCTCCTGGAAGGACGTGATAATCCCGGATACTGGCAGCTCCTGGAAGGACGTGATAATCCCGGATACTGGCAGCTCCTGGAAGGACGTGATAATACTCGGATACTGCGTACTGGAATCCCTGCCGTTGGGATCTAAACATGCATGCATTGATCCCCACCCTTCCCCTTACACAACCGTGCCGTTGAGATAACCTTATATAAGTCAGGGTGTCGCCTCACTTATACAATTCGGAAGAATCTGTGTGTGACAGAAAGGATATGAAGCGTCAAGAGCTACCTGCTCACAACTAAAGGGATTATTTCATTGTCATCATCACCATCATTTAACTGTTCCCACTAGGTCCCAATTGAGTGGTCTCTTCTTCCACTGTTCCTCTCCAGGTAATCCTCGGTCTTCACCAGCACCTCTTTCCATGTGGGATTCAGTCCAGCACCTGTCTAGTTATATTGTCAAGTTTCTTTCTGAGGATAGGCCTATGTCTATCGTGGCTATCTACACTAGAGATGAGCGAGCAGAATCAAAACACCCCTTCATATGTGATGATGTTGATTATTGACGTGATGTTCGTTGGTCATTATGTATATACTTTGTGTTGCTGACCAACAAAAATCACGGAAATAATCTAAGGCATTATGTATGAAAACGTCTTTTGTTTCTTCTAGTATACCTTTACCGTCGATAGCCACGCTTTAGCACAGCCCACACAGAGATCCCTTCACCCACATCATCCACACACATACACAGATATACCTTCACCCATATCAGTCACTCACATCAACCACACACATAGGGAATATCTTCACCCACATCAGCCATACACAGAGGATACTTTCACCCATATCATCCACACATACATACATTAACCCACATCAGCCACATACACACATAGAGATGCTTTCACCTATATCAGCCACAACAACATCAGCCACACCCACTCAGAGATACCTCCAATCACATCAGCCACACACAGAGAGCTACCTTCAACCACATCAGCTACACACACAGAGAGCTGCCTTCACCCACATCAGCCACTCATATATAGAGATACTTTCACCCTTATCCACACATACACACAGAGATACATTCACCCACATCAGCCACACACACATAGAGATGCTTTCACCTATATCAGCCACAACCACTCAGCCACACCAACACAGAGATACCTTCAGTAACATCAGCCACACACAGAGAAACATTCACTAGCATCTACCACACACACACACAGAGCTACCTTTACCCACATCAGCCACACACAAACATATCTGAATAATGGTAATCCCATGGACAGTCAAGCCATCTAATGTACAAGTCATCAGAAATGCTAGAGTAAAAAAAGATAAATGATAACAAAAGTTAACAGAAGTAGATAGTCAAGATTCTTAGAGCATGTGATGAGAAGAACAAAACTTGAACACAAAAAAGTAGCCAGCCACAGATAAGATTAAGGGGAGAAGAGATAGAGGTAGGCAAAGAGAGTTGCTGGATGTGTTGTCACCTTGGCATGGGAGAAAGCTATGGAGAAAGCTTACTGACATCACAAGAGACAGAGTGTTGCTGGATGTGTTGTCACCTTGGCATGGGAGAAAGCTATGGACAGAGCTTATTGACATCACAAGAGACAGAGTGTTGAAGAAACATGATCGTCTGCATCATCCGTCATGGCCCTTTTTCTTCTTCTGCTTTCGTTCTCAAACTCCTGCAGATTAGCAGGATGTAGTCCGGAGAACGGAATGCGTTGTGCCAGCATTTATAGCTTATTATGATATCTGCATATCTACGGGGAGCCGCGTTAGCGCAGTGGTTAGCGCACTGGCTTCGCATATGAGTGGTCCTGGGTTCATTCCCCAGTTGAGGCAGAAATGTTTTTTTCAGATCGCAACGGCTCACACGGTCGACGCAGCCTAAAATAGGTACCGGATTAATCCAGGAAGTAAAGACTGCGAGGGAGAGGAGATGGCTACCGCCCTCATTTGCGAGCCTATGAAATGTGAGATCGCTAACATCTCACACCCCTACGGCATTAATAAATGCTATGGGTTACTTTACTTATGATATCTGCTCATTTCGTCCTGAAACATCAGATTTAATCATTGCTTATGGGTCCCTTTGACCCTATAAGGGATTGGACAGTCAATTTCACCCCAAAACCTCCTTAATCACCTCGTACGACATGCATGAAAGGCAAATAGTATTGCTATTGTTTTCTCCCCTTTGGGCTCCGGCAAAACAGGGTCGACATGACACGTGATTATTTTAAATATATGCCTATGTATATTTATCGACTGCGCATTTTGTTCTTGATAAAGACATTTCTGTTGAAACGTCGATCTAATAGGTTCGTGTTTCACGTACAAGAACTATCATACGTAATATAAGGTTAAAATTCGAACAATTTAACGACTACTTTGAAAGATGTAATATCCAGATTTTCGCAGGGTCAACACGACAAATCTAATAAAAGATATGAGGGCTTAAAGTCTAGCTTTATTGCCTCATTTAAGTTTGTTGACAGGATAACAAGGTTGAAAAGACAACAGTAACAGATGTTATGTTATTGATTTGAAATGTCTAATGTCGGGGAATATTAGAGAACATAAACAATCGCACGTTTTCAAAATGAGAGTGAAAAAAAAAATGAAACTGTTCTTAATAGAAACAAAAGTTAGACTATGTAAAAAAAAAACAATCCCCCCCCCCACTGTCAAACTTCTTCATACCTCCTACCCCCTCCACCCCCCGACATTGTTGCCGTTTTTTATGGACACTCGCCACGCAGAGCATTTATGTGAATGATCTGTGTGCAGTGAAAAAGAAAATCATAATGCAGCAAATGGGATTTGAACCAGGTCCGATATGTTGGCACCCACTCGCCTCGCAACTTGATTCACCAAATTTTACGTCTTCAACCACACAGCATCCCTAAAAAGATGTGATCGCAAGTGTTGGCTCAAGTTTCAAGGAGAGTGGGTTCCATCTAAGCGGACTTGGTTCAAATTCCGTAAACTGCATTACGATTGTTCTTTATTGATAAATTCTGGTGCGGCGCATGGCAGGGAGGTTAGAGCGTTGGTGTCACATCCGTGAGATCTAGAGTTCGATCGATCCCCGGTAAGGACGGGTTTTTTTTCTCTTGGATAATAAATTTTAAAAAACTCACCCTGCTCCGCACATGACGTGGCAACAGCAACTACACGCGGCCTTGATCACATGTGGATACAACTCAATAACGGGAAACATACAGTATTTGACAGTTTTTGAACAATAAATCCTGTTTTCTTCTATATTACAATTTCTATTTACTTTGTTCAGTGATGCTAGTTTCAAATCAAGAATCAAGAACAGAACTAGGTAAACTGAAAGTGCCATTACAAAAATAAAACAATATAATAAGATCGGAAAACCAAGAACAAACGACGTTTTTTAGCTAGAAGCCTTCATCGAAGATAAACAATGGACAAATAATGGCACCAATTGACAAGCATATATGAAAAAATACATGATGCGCTGAGTAATAATAAACTATAGGAACGCCTGTTGGTTACGAGTTCTGAAAGGGGAACACATAATAACAGCACAGTTTGCCTTCCATGCATGCCGTATGAGGCGACTAAGAAAGTTTGTGGTGGAGTAGGCTGTCCCAAACAATACAGGTTCAGTGATCCATAACCAATGCTGAAGTCGAATGAAGTAGGGTATATAAGAAAGGCACAGATACCACAGCTAAGCTGTAAACAAAGACACAACGTTCTCCGGAATATATCCTGCCAATCTGCAGGAGTTTGAGAAATTGAAAAAGAAAATAAACTCAAGCAGAGATAAGAAAGAGAGACCATGTTCAGATTATGTATCGTCCTGTGACATTCAGAGTCAACAACAGCAACATAGAGAAGGAATAGGAAAGCTAACAACAAAAACATAGAGAAGGAATAGGAAAGCTAACAACAATAACATAGAGAAGGAATAGGAAAGCTAACAACAACGAAAAGAAGAAATAGGAAAGCCAACAACAACATAGAGAAGGAATAGGAAAGCCAACAACAACATAGAGAAGGAATAGGAAAGCCAACAACAACATAGAGAAGGAATAGGAAAGCCAACAACAACAACATAGAGAAGGAATAGGAAAGCCAACAACAACGTAGAGAAGAAATAGGAAAGCCAACAACAACATAGAGAAGGAATAGGAAAGCCAACAACAACATAGAGAAGGAATAGGAAAGCCAACAACAACGTAGAGAAGGAATAGGAAAGCCAACAACAACAACACAGAGAAGGAATAGGAAAGCCAACAACAACAACGTAGAGAAGAAATAGGAAAGCCAACAACAACATAGAGAAGGAATAGGAAAGCCAACAACAACAACACAGAGAAGGAATAGGAAAGCCAACAACAACAACGTAGAGAAGAAATAGGAAAGCCAACAACAACGTAGAGAAGAAATAGGAAAGCCAACAACAACGTAGAGAAGAAATAGGAAAGCCAACAACAACGTAGAGAAGGAATAGGAAAGCCAACAACAACATAGAGAAGGAATAGGAAAGCTAACAACAACGTAGAGAAGGAATAGGAAAGCCAACAACAACATAGAGAAGGAATAGGAAAACCAACAACAACATAGAGAAGGAATAGTAAAGATGCGTGTAATAACCCCAGTGTGGCAATCATCGCTAGTGTTCACATACTGCAGCCCAACATCGATCCTATCAAGTCTATAGCTATGTATAAATTAAAACTAATCCTTATATTTGCATTACCTCTTCTATGGGTCATTGAAGGATTATCCACCTCTTATCTAGTCAAACCAGGCTTAATCATCCAATCACCACGCGATTCTGAGCTCAATAAAACTGGCTAAGAGAAACATCTGTGCCCAATGGGGATAAACGTTGCGCGTTCGAACATAAATTACAACTAAATCTATATTTAATACTACTTTATGAAGGCGATCTTGGTATGTTTTTAGAAAAAATGTAATTTTCAATAAAATCAATGTCTACATAATACCGTTTTGATGAGGGATTTACATATGCCACAATTTGTTTAAATAATCTATAAGTGTAATGTAATCAAGATTGACTCATGGTTGTGGTTGAAATGGCGTGCATCACTAAAAAACGATGGTACTCGTCTGTGTGTTGTCAGGAGTGGAAAAATGAGGATCGGGGAATAAAAACGATGTTACTTGACATACATGTCGTAGTAGGCGAATAAAAAGGAGGTTGGGGTTCGCTGCCTCATCATTCATTCATTCATTTTCTTTTAGCGCTGAAGTTAGCGCAGAAGTCAGATCTCTACAATTATGTGTGTTCAAAGCTATTCCGTGCAGTTCTTGAATAGTATGAATATTGTTTGTTTTTAATTTCTCTAAGTACTGTTCTGCTGAGTGTTTCCTTTGGTTTACCCCTGGCTCTTCAAACTGTTGGTATCCATGCAAGAGATTGATGAAGTATTCTGTTATTGTCTGAGCGTAGGTCATGTCCGATGTAGGACCAACGGCGCTTTCTAATAACATCTGTGATGAAGTTTTGATGTGTCTCTTCTCTGATTTGTTTTTCGTTCGATTTGAATTCGCTCTAGTGGGTGTTAGTTATCTTACGACAGCATTTGTTTTCAAAACTCTATATTTTTTCCCCTGAAGATAAAGAGCTTTTCCAGCTCTCACATCCATATGATAACATCGGAATAACGCAGGAATTAAATAAGCGCATTTTCGTGAGTGTGCCTCTTTCTTACACGGTCAAAATAATCGAGATCCACGTTGAATTAAGATGTGTCAGGTAGAAAGACGCAGCAATCACAGCGAAGTTGTAAACTACCACACAGGGCATTAGTTATATGGTTTACATTCTGTTAATAAGCGGGAGTTTGAGAACAAAAGCAGAAACACACTAAGCAGAGATGTATAAAACGAGTTTCTATCTGCACGGCGCTGCAACTTGTGTGTTAAAACGAGTTTCTATTGCCGCAGCCTTCATTCAATAACTGGAAAGTGTTTTTTTTTTAAACAGCAAGTTATTAACGTGTGAACAAGTCAAAGAATCTGGATAATAGCAGATATGGGAGAGCCCAAATTAATTAGGATCTTATGGACACAGTTAAAACACATCACATAAATCGTCTCTCTCTCACACACACACACAGAGAGAGAGAGAGAGAGAGAGAGAGAGAGTCGCAGTCATATTTTTAGCAGTAAAATGTAAGGAATAAAGAAGAACTTCGAAAAAAAAAGAAGGTAGTAATTAAAATGAAATAAAGTAGACTTGATTTGTAGATGCAGATAATACACACACGATCATTACAAGTAAGCCAGCTTGTAGAACAGTTACACCAGGCTAGTGGGTACTGCCGTCACACAGATCGAACGTGTAATGGATATGTCGGTTCTCACCATCTGTTGCTCTCGATTTAAGACTAGCCTCGTAAACTGGTCATTAAATGAAAAAGTCAACAAATGTAAAAAGGGTTTAGTCGGACTGTAAAATAAACAGTTGGGGATCTTGATAGGAAATTTGTGACAATATTGTTTCACTGTTCGAATTTGTAGTGCTCAGATTTGCAGTGACAGTCATTACTTAAAGGCTAGGGCAGAACAGTGGTTATGACTTTGATGAAGATTGGAGATGTGACAGAGCCGCGGTTATGACTTTGATGAGGATTGGAGCTGTGGCAGAGCCGCGGTTATAACAGAAATATATCGGTGATAGGACCGAGGTACGACTGAGAAATGTAGCGGTGATAGGACCGCAGTTACAACTGAGGAATGGAGTGGTGATAGGACCGCAGTTACAACTGAGGAATGTAGCGGTGATAGGACCGCAGTTACAACTGAGAATGTAGCGGTGACGGACTGTAGTTACGACTGATGAATGGAGCGGTGATAGGACCGCAGTTACGACTGAGGAATGTAGCGGTGACGGACTGTAGTTACGACTGAGGAATGCAGCGGTGATAGGACTGCAGTTACAACTGAGGAATGTAGCGGTGACGGACTGTAGTTACGACTGATGAATGGAGCGGTGATAGGACCGCAGTTACGACTGAGGAATGGAGCTGTGATAGGACCGTAGTTACGACTGAGGAATGCAGCGGTGACGGTTCGTAATTAATTAGCTACGTCTTCGTTTAGAAAGAAAGTTACGAAAAATAAAGAGGGCCATCGTCTGTTTCGAGATACCTATTTGAAAACAAAATGTCTCTCGTCAGTTATACCACGGTCCTAGAGATACGTTCTGTTACATTGAGTCTATAGTTCCAAGCTGATAGATGTGACGGTTCTCAAGCGGGTGTCGAGTACGGTCATCTGAAACAGACGACTTAATGGCAGTCAAGTGACCATCACTGGTACCTCGATGGTCCGTGTCATAAAGTAGTCAGCAACATCGATGGTCCGTGTCATCGAAGTTGTCAGCAACAGAAGTACCAGTCTGGTTGTGAACATCTATACATTATCAATAACCAGATTAATATATCTGTTGCTGACAGCGTCGGATTTAGACTTGATAAGGCTCTAAGCTATTTCAGATATGGTGCCCTTTATAAGTCCAGATATTATATGTCAGTGGCAAATATGATTTTTTGGGGAGCCCCCAAAAATGGGGGCCCTAATCTATAGCTTGTTTAGCTTATAGGTAAATCCTACACTGGTTGCTGAGCACTTTAGTAGCACGGATCATCGGTTGTCCGTGATGTTTACGTGATTGCCATTAAGTTGTGCTTCTTGGATCACTGAACTCCACACCCGCTTGAGAATCGTCACATCTATCAGTTACGCGCTGCAGCGCCCTTAGGGATGAATACCCGACAGTCCTATGGGTATATATCGTGTTGCTCTCTAGTTTTGACTGTACCGAGTGATAATCTATATTAAACTCTGTCATTGTCATGTCAACGTGGACTGTTCTTACATGTAATATTATGTTGCGAGTGTGTTCTTTATCAAGATTATCTGGTCGAAACGTCGATCTGTGTGTTATTATGTGTGTTACCAGAAATTAGAAAAGCTTCATTACTCTGTTCCAAGGTTCGCAAGTTGGATTACAAACTTGCTGTAGTTATTACCTAGTAAATGGAACTGGGTAGATTCTGACCATATCACCCCAAAGCGTACCTTTGTTTGCTGAAAAATGTGATCACGACGTAACAATGTGAACAAGTTCCCATTATTATTTATTGTCATGTCTGCAGCAACAGAAAGTACAACATCATTATGTCCGATATAAGTATGAAGACAATTACTATCTCAATAATATTTGGGATTTTTTAATGATTAAATATCTGATTACTTCTAGTAGCGATATGACATGGAAAGTCTTACAATCCCTTTGCGCTCTTTGAGTAATTGATAATCGCACGTGGCTCGTCATGTGTGTTGAACGAGCGTTAAGACCAAATCATAAACATGGCAATGAGTATTGATAGAAATTGTTGACATGGGGCGGGCGGATAAGCGCACGTGACAAGTATCTGTTTTCAGAGGAAAAAATCTATGATGATTTGGAGTGGGTCCACCTTAAGAAATCTATGATGATTTGGAGTGGGTCCACCTTTAGAAGAAATCTGTGATGATTTAGAGTGGGTCCACCTTCAGAAGAAATCTATTATGATTTAGAGTGGGTCCACCTTCAGAAGAAATATATGATGATTTGGAGTGGATCCACCTTCAGAAGAAATCTATGATGATTTGGAGTGGGTCCACCTTCAGAAGAAATCTATGATGATTTAGGTTGGGTCCACCTTAAGAAGACATCTATGATGATTTAGAATGGCTTCATCGTCAGAAACGATATGTTCCTGTATGTGGTCTAGAGAGCGGAGCTGTTCTAGTCTGTTCGTTCTCAAACTCCTAAAGATTAGCAGGATGTAGTCTGGATAATGGAGTGTAAAAGTTTACAGCCTAGGTGCCATATTTGGGCCTTTCTATCTGACGCATGAGACTTCATCTGATGCGGAGTCACTCTGATCCTGTAGAGTGAAAGTAAAGTAACCCATAGCATTTAATAATGCCGTAGGGGTGTGAGATGTTAGCGATCTCACATTTCAGAGGTTCTGCAAATGAGGGCGGTAGCCATCTCCTCTCCCTCGCAGTCTTTACTTACCGGATTAATCATGTACCAACTTCAGCTAAGGATATTTTGTCGTGGGGTTAGCTTCGTATCATATTCCGCAGTTCAAAATAATCAAAAATGATATGCTGCAATCGTATATGCTACATAACAGAGTAAGGATATCGCAGTCAAGCTGTAAGATATGACTCCGCTCTTCAAACTACAGCGTGTTAGCTTGCAGGAGTATGTGAAAGAAAAGAGAAGTGTGAATACATATGAGCTTGTCACAAATTAACTGCTCATATTTCACATTTCTACTGCATGTTTTATCGTTTTAGAAGTTTGTTTAAAAGTTTTAGTAGTTTGTTTAAAAGTTTTAGAAGTTTGTTTAAAAGTTTTAGAAGTTTGTTTAAAAGTTTTAGAAGTTTGTTTAGAAGTTTGGTAAAAGTTAGGGTTCTTTCCTATGAAACGGGCCTACATATTTTCCCGGGATGTGAAGCTAGAGATAGCGAAATATAATAAAATGGGAGAATACAATTGTGTTCTTCAAGTTTTTATTGATTATTTCCAACCCGGTGTTTAATATTTACCTGCCAGCTCAATTTGCTTGTTAACAGTGCAGTAGCAGCTAATACTTACTGCAGCGTCGTAGGTTAAGAACATAGTATACATAGTATGTCCCCCGTGTAAATCTTTGCATCTGGGAACACTTCTAGCAGTGGTAATAACGAATTTATCAGTTGAAGCACACTTGCGGCAGCCATTTTGTAACTTGGAATACAGCCGTAGAGTGACGTTAAATTACTAAAAATTTCGAATCGGTGAACATTTCTTATAAAGTGTGATATGTAGGGACGACTCCTAGGAAACAACCAAAGTTAGTTTATTCGAAGTGTATACCGTTTCGTATAACTGCTTAGCTCAGTGGGAAACCAGAAACCAGAAACGCACTTGCTTAGTGGACATTCCTTACACTTCCCAGAGCATGAGCCCTGAACCGTACTTCCTGGTGTATAGGTGAACCACAGAGTATTTGAAACATTAATCGCGAGTAGAATAGGAACTCTTGTCTACTGGTGGTTGGGCAAATGATTTAGCGTACACTATCGCGGCTAAAACTTAGTTTTCTCTAAGTATAATCAGGTTGACACATGGTGATGATGATAAAGTAATCCCTTTATCTGTGAGCAGGTTAACACATGATGATAAAGTAATCCCTTTATCTGTGAGCAGGTTAACACATGATGATAAAGTAATCCCTTTATCTGTGAGCAGGTTAACACATGATGATAAAGTAATCCTTTTATCTGTGAGCAGGTTAACACATGATGATAAAGTAATCCCTTTATCTGTGAGCAGGTTAACACATGATGATAAAGTAATCCTTTTATCTGTGAGCAGGTTAACACATGATGATAAAGTAATCCTTTTATCCGCGAGAAGGTATGAGCTGGATCATGATGATGATGACGACGATGATAATGTTGATGAAATAACTCCCTTAGCTTTGATCAGATCTACATTACGAAGTAGTTCAGCCGTTCGATTTGTACTCAAAAGATCGTGGGTTTGAACCCCGTATTGTTTATGAAGTGGTTTTTTTCAGAGATCCCTGAGGATTATCGTTTGAAGCTACGGAGTTACGTGCTATTAGTGGTACTGTCGACAGGTGGCGTGCCGTTTCGTTGAGAAGGATGAAGTACATATATGATAACTTGAGTAGAATTATGTCAATACTTTGCAGCGTTCAACCATTTATGACCAAGTATGATCTGGGTTGAATTCACATTAGAGTGGAAACAGCAAAAGGGAGATGGAAGATCAAGAAGTAGATGGATTGAGGAAGTTACCAATGTCCTGAGAATTCATAATGTTACTGCATATCACGCGACGAAACGCGCATTAGCCCTTAGCCGGAAAACAGATCATCATTAGATCGTTCGACGCTTTACATCAAAAGCAGAGAAAAGGTTAAATAGATGTTAGGTTGTGATGAAGATGTGAACTGTTTAGAATATAGAGCAATAATTTTGATGAGTCATATAACCAAAGTGATACCGAAGATAATACATGAAAGATTTAAAAACAAGTTTCTTCTTGATTAGAAAACTGGCCTCACAGCACGTGGGGCATTCCCATAAGTGCTCCGCCTTCTGTTCCAGCAGCCATTCGACTCGATGGTGTTTCGAATCCAATGCCGCCGAAACAGACGTCGACATCAGGGCACAACTCTGGCACTTGCGACAGATTTCTGTGTTGTTCCGCCCACCCACGCCGTGCCCGTAACTAGTTCAAGCACAATGTCGGCCTGTCGGAACAACATGGTAACTGTTATCGAAGGTTACGACTACGGGATTGTATAGATGACGTGCCATGAAGCTTCTATAAGAAGATAACCTCAATATAAAGGCATGTCATCTACTAAGGTTTTCTGTTGCATGGTTGGTTGGTATAGTGAGCCATTGGTGAGACACACAGACACAACCGCATGCGCAAAAACAAGTTAGGCACAGAGGTCGGTGAAGAGTAAATTGGTTTCAGGAAAAACAAAGGAACCAGCTAAGCTTTACTTAGTTTCCGACTATTGATAGATAAATACACAGAAGTCATAAAAAGTATCTATATTTGCTTCATAGACTACAGCAAGTCGTTTGACAGTCCAACATGAAAAATTAATCCAATGTCTTCAAGAAATAGGCATAAACGGAACAGACATCTGACTAATTATAATATATTGGGGGTACAGACTGCATCAGTAAGGTGTGAAAACAGCTACTCACCATACATATAAATAATAAGAGGGGTTAGACAAGGATGTATTTTATCACCAAGTCTATTTAATATCTACACAGAGAATATCTTTAAAAATATAGAAGAAATACCAGGACTCAAGATCAATGGGAAAATAATAAACATCCTGAGATATGCAGATGACACTGTTCATTTAGCAGAAAGTGAACATGAACTACAAAGAGATCAAGTCGATAAATTAAGTAATGAATATAGGATTGATATAAACATCCAAATTTCTTTTTAAAACATGATAATCAGCAAAGTCACTGAAAAACAAGAGCTAAATATAAAATACACGGAGAGAAACTACAAGTAAAACATTATCAATATCTTGGACACATAATCACAAATGATGGCAAATGTGAAACAAGCTAAAAGGTTCAGAAAAATGGACAATTAACAAACAATTAGAAAACAGAATTGATATCTTTGAGATGTGGATATATTGAAGAATAGGGAGAACATCATGGAAAGAGAAGAAAACAAAGTGGTTCTAACAACACTTAATATGAAGAAAGAATTATTAAAGGGAATAAAGATCAGGCAAATAAAATATTTTGGACACATTAAAAGACATGACACCTTGTTGGAGACCTTACTTGAGGGTAAAGTCGAAGGAAGGGGAGCAAGAGGTAGACGGAGATACAAGTGGGAGAGTGTCATCACAAGATGGAATGGTTAGTCTAGCAGAGTGCAGCACCAAAACAAGAGACAGGGGATGTTGGAGATACGTTGCAGCCAACCTTCGTTGCAGTGACGGCACTTGATGATGAAGATAATGAAGTGATACCTTTTACCTGCGAGCAGGTGTGAATTCAGGTATGAAGCGTATAGACATAACTGACCCGTATTTCTCAGTTTCAAACACTCGCTAAAACACACAGCATTGTGCACTGATGGCATGCTAATACCCGGGGATCCGTTTTCCTGAAACCCCCATTTTCTAATGAAGTTGTAGTAATAGATATTCAAGTCTGTCCCATATCACGCTAAACGAGCGTCACATTAATATTTATTTCCTTGGGGCGAGGACACAACGAGAACATGATCCCTCGGCGATAGTCTTTGCAAAAATCTCACGGAACACACAATCGCAATCTTAGCTCTTGTTCTTTACGACTTTCCACTTAGTTTTTTTTACGACTTGCTGCAAATTAATTCATGGCCACTAAATCCGTAAGTATTTTGTGTGACAGACATGTTACTCTTTCACATTAAACGGAGATTCTACTTAATTTATCGTCATCCAAATTCCGGTACTCTGTCCATACCTGGGAGTCATTTCACTGGACTTAGCTCCTACAGCACATCTCAACTAGGGTAACTTAATACCCGTGTATGCGATTCCATTCAGCGGGATGGATTAAGTAGGAAGGCTAATTCAACCTTTGAAGCAGCACGCAAGAAAGCTGTATAGGGTCGTAGATAATCTTTACGAGACAGATCAAGCTAAAAGCGTCTGTGGCCGGGTAAGAAGCTAACGCTTAGAGGCGATTTGTAGAACCAAGAAGGGAACGAAACACTGCTTATACAGGGGAGAGAACCCAATGTGAGACATCTCTAGCTAGAGTTGCAAGTCTTAGATTAGAAAAGTAAATTTAGAACTGGTTGCCTGACGAATTAATAAAGGTCTTTGATTGTGTGGTGCATTACAGGTGGGCCAGGTGTCAAGTGTGGGGACGAAAGCTTGTAATCTGAAGGTAATGTGCCAGCTTCAAGCCCGAAATATAGTGAAACTAGATCGCAGGAATCAGCTAACATGATTTTAAATCTCAACTTTGTTGGAGTCCTGCAATTGGTAGAAGTATGCAACAAGTTTAAACGTTTCATTATATATATTTTAGCCATTTTTTCCAGTTTTATATACTCTAAAATTTTCTTGTGGCAAAGTGTGTTATATGCCATCATTTCTTGTTGTTTTGTGTGTTATATGCCATCATTTCTTGTTGTTTTGTGTTATTTGCAATAATTTCTTCCTCTCCTGCTTGTTCTCAAACTCCTGCAGATTAGCATAATTTATTGCAGTGAAAGGAAGGTGTTATAGTTTGCAGATGGGTTGTGATAGCTGTTACATTTTTCCATGTAGATCTGAATTAAGCATGACTTTTCGGTCACTTTGACAGTGTACGAGACAACTATCCTCGCCCAAAAACTTTCTTATTTATTACTGGTAAACATGCGTGGCAGATCATGGCGTTGCTTTTCTTCCCTCTTCTAAATTTTCCTATAACGCTTATGAAAATCCTCAATTATATTTGTTCTATATTGTGTATACTGTATATAACGAATTTCTGCTATTACATTCATTATGCCGGTCTGGACCAGGTTGTTATAACGGGATTCCCCTGTAGTAACTTAGTCAAAAGTTGGGTAACCCTCCCCCCCCCCAAACTGAATTGTACCAACGTATCTGGGTGCAGGGACGGTCTTAACAACTTCGGGGCCCAATGCGAAACGGATTGCGCGGGGCCCAGTCTGGGTAGGGAAGAGGATAATAAAATAAATTCTAATATGAATGTATGGGCCTATGAAGTGCGGGGCCCACTGCGGCCGCATAGGTTGCAATAGTATAAGACCGGCCCTGTCTGGGTGTGTGTGTTTGTGCCAATAGACCCGGGAGAACATGAATATTATCTAAAAAAAATAATATCTGCAATATTGAAGTGGGACAACGATAACAACTTACCACCAAAATACGGCGTCCTCATCATGGCCTGGTAGGGGCTGTCAAAGAAAGCAGGATGTCGAGGGCTACACGAATTGCACGTGAGTCCGTGTGCTGGGAAAGGGCACGCACCTTTGGCACAACCAGCGGTCATGGGAGGTAAGGATGGACAGAAGCTGATGTAAGTCCCAGCATGGTTTCCGATCTGTGGCGTCTTGTCACGTGGTACTGAAATAACCAATGGCAGTTCCAGTATAAGGCTAAAGGTAAGCTAAAAATAACACACGGAATAGTCAAGAATCAAGATTAACAAACGGACTTCTTCATCTTCCCACGGCATTTTTCAAACTCATTAAAAATACGTTTATTTTACAATTTGCAAATTTGTGTCCTTAGTCTTTCTTATGTTCTTTGACCTTCTCGACTTATTAGCGATATAGCTCTTGTTACCTATGTGCAAACTTTATGGGATAAGAGCAGCTATGAGATAAGACGGAAACTATGAGATATGAGAATTTATGAGATAAGAGAGCGAGTATGAGATAAGCAAACAACTATAAGAGCATCTATAAGAGAATAAATATGAGATCAAGGAATAACTATGAGCTAAGAGATTAACTATAAGAGAACAAATATGAGATAAATAATAACTATGAGATAAGAGAAAATTATGAGACAAGACAACAAATATGAGATAAGACACCAGCTATGAGATACGAGAATTATGAGATAAGAGAACAGATATGAGATAAGAGAACAGATATGAGATAAGAGAACAGATATGAGATAAGAGGACAGATATGAGATAAGAGAACAGATATGAGACAAGACAACAAATATGAGATAAGACACCAGCTATGAGATACGAGAATTATGAGATAAGAGAACAGATATGAGATAAGAGAATTATGAGATAAGAGAACAGATATGAGATAAGAGAACAGATATGAGATAAGAGAATTATGAGATAAGAGAACAGATATGAGATAAGAGAACAGATATGAGATAAGAGAACAGATATGAGACAAGAGAACAGCTATGAGATAAGAGAACAGCTATGAGACAAGAGAACAGCTATGAGATAAGAGAACAGCTATGAGATAAGAGAACAGCTATGAGATAGGAGAACAGCTATGAGATAAGAGAACAGCTATGAGACAAGAGAACAGCTATGATATTAGAGAATAACTATGTGATAAGAGAATAACTATGAGATAAGAGAATAACTATGAGATAAGAGAACAAATATGAGATAAGAGAATAACTATGTGATAAGAGATTAACTATGAGATAAGAGAATAACTATGAGATAAGAGATTAACTATAAGATAAGAGAATAACTATAAGAGAACAAAACTGAGATAAATAATAACTATGAGATAAGAGAACAGATATGAGCCAAAAGTACAACCACTCGATAATAGACCTATAAGATACACAGAGAACTGAGACACAAGATGTGCTTGTTTCATAGTTGCACTCCTGTCCCAAATTGTATCTCTTTCTGCCATCTGCCACGTCTTCTTCATATGTGTGCTGAAGATTATCAGGAAGTAGTCGGGAGAACGAATTGCGCTGGCGCTGTGTTATGGGTTACAACTTTGATGGTATATATACGCCCTTCAGTCCGATACATCCGAGTTTAGAATGGCTCTTGTATCACTTTGACCCTAGATGGGATAGGACTGCTAATTCTACCCCATAACCTCCTTAGTCGAATCTTAAAACATGCATGGAATGTAAACAGTGTGATATAGTGTTTGCTCCCCCCCCCCCCCCCCACTGTGGCCATATAAATATCCCCGACCCTGACATAGGATTATTCTCCATGTGATGTGATGACAGCGGCAGGGCAACATGCCAAGGCCGGGGAGAATTCAAGAGATCCATAGGAAAGACTACGTTCTGGAAAGAATATGTCACTTGATGATGATGATGATGATGCGATCTTCTGTCAGCTTTTCCCAGCTGTCAGAAATGATGACAGAAGCATTTATTGATGATTTACATACATCTTTGTATCACATCTTTGTATCACATCTTTGTATCACATCTTTATATCAAATCTTTATATCAAATATTTGTATCACATCTGTGTATCACATCTTTATATCAAATCTGTGTATCACATCTTTATATCAAATCTGTGTATCACATCTTTGTATCACATATTTGTATCAAATCTTTGTATCACATCTTTGTATCAAATCTTTGTATCACATCTTTATATCAAATCTTTTGATCACATCTTTGTATCACATCTGTGTATCACATATTGGTATCACATCTTTGTTATTCCTCTTATTTTAGCACTATGTGAAAGTCCCGCGTGCAGTATGTTTTCTGTGATATTGCTGCTATTCATCGATTCAAATATGTCAAATCCACATAAGTCGTCTGGGCGTGTCATGTACTTCTAGTTCAAGATGCAGAGAATATGGCAGAAGAGTTTGGGTGTCACTTCAGTTACGCAACTGAAAAAAAAAACAGCGCATTTGTCTGAAAGGTTTCTGCCTAGAGATACCTGCTCAAAACTAAAGGGACATTAACAGTGACTGAGTGTAGAAAAAATTGTTAAATTAGCAAATAACAGACTAGATAATAAAGTATTCATTCATATATAATCTGCTCTCCACAAACATAATTGGAAAAGACTAGTTCAAAAACGCCATAATTACTGCACTGTGCAGTGCGGTCTAGAAAATATCTTCAGAAAGAAAGCTCGGTTCTTGTTAGAAACCTGTGTACGATGTAATTATTAATTTGATTATTTCCCTTGGCAATGTTTGTTAATGATGTTTATCAATTATCAATTTAACTATTAATTGTTTCAGAGTTAGTCTTAGGGTTAGGTTAGGTTTTGTTTTATATAGCTACCCTAACCCTATCCCTAAATAAATTTATATTAAAATTAATAAAGGAAAAATATACTGACAAAGGGAAATAATCACATCAGAGGACACTGGTCCCAAACAAGAACCGAAAAATCTGTATATTTTACAGGGATGCTGCTAGGACAACTAAGTTGAAATGTAGTGATACACATCAGTGATACACTACAGTGATGCACTTCAGTGATACACATCAGTGATACACTTCAGTGATACACATGTTCTCATGAATTCGGATCGTTCTTAAATTCTTCTCTTAGATCGGTTTGATGTCTTTGTTACCTCTAATATTTTATGGTAGTGTGTCCTGATATAACCTAATTGAACTTTGTTGTCTGCTGGTTGAAAGGGCCACGCCTCTACAAAAGAGGGGCAAACTCATTAACTACCGTTCTTACATTGTACGGGGTGATACTTCCTCATTTATTTTATGTTAAAAATAAATCATGCTGACCCTTCATAATTGGGGAGTCGTCTTGGATGGCGGGGAATACATAGTTGGATGCCCCCACACATCATAATGACCATGTCAGGAGCTAGACTGGCACGAAGACGGATGCCCCAAAACATCACAGATACACAAAGTGAAACAGCTCACACATCACTGATACACAAAGTGAAACAGCTCACATATCACTCATATCCCAACGAAGTACTTACCGGCTCCACTTTGTGGTGATTTCCTGTTGTTGTCGTTGCCAAGGATGGCGTTCATGCCAAACTTAAGAAACGGTGTTGGTTGTGATGTAAATGTCAATGAGTCACGGCTGATGTTGTTAACTGTTGATGATGCACTGCTTGCTGTTGTTGATGAGACGATAAATGCGGCTGTTGGTGGTGGAGATGACGACAAGGTTGTTGATGAGGAGGAAACAGTCATTATTGTTTTTGCTGGATCGTGAGATCGCTCAGAAACTGGTGAGGAGTGACCAGAATTAGGGGAAACATGTCCTGAAGTTCCCAATACTGAAGCTACACCCACGCTTAATCCTAAACCAAGGGAAGATAGGCTTGGATGATGGGGTCTCGGCATCATTCCTGTCCGCTCCCGAAGCAAGTTCTCCATTAGGAACGATGGAGAGCCGACACCAAGTGACGCTGGATGCGCGTGTTGCGCGTGAGGAGATCGAAGCATGTTTTGATAAAGGGCACTGGAGTTGATCATATTCGGGAACATGGTCACAGATGGGAGATAGAGAAATTCTTCACAGCAGACCCAACTCAAAGTCTGCTGCTGGAAACAGGCTCGCAGGGTTATTCATGAATAATCTTAAACGAATAGAAATTCACCGAAGAGAAAATGTGTTCATTGAATCTGAATTGATTGATGTGAACTTTTAGCGTTGACAGATCTGTGACCCAAAAACCAAGACTTGAGGTCACGAGCAGAAGTTCAAGATTTCGAGACTGCTTGTGTCCTATGTAGATGCAGCCTGGAGGCAGCCTGTGTCTTATATATAGATGTCAGTCTTGAGACTACTTCCGTCCTCTGTAGATGTCAGCCTAGGCTTAACAGAACCCAGGTAGTGACACTGCTACTTGGTTTGTAGGAACTTGATAAAAGTCTGTA
Organism: Meghimatium bilineatum; assembly: GCA_034231615.1. Classification (NCBI taxonomy): domain Eukaryota; kingdom Metazoa; phylum Mollusca; class Gastropoda; order Stylommatophora; family Philomycidae; genus Meghimatium; species Meghimatium bilineatum. The sequence continues at coordinate 4,841,215 of CM067305.1, read as the reverse complement.
TGAAAAACGTAAATATGTCTTTGAGAAGATTGTACAAAAACAAAACAAAAAACATGCAACATACATATATCATCTAATGCTGTGATTCTCACAGTGAATCACATGAACCCTCGGAGAGTCAGCAGAGTATTTTTTTGCCGGGTGGTGCTGGCGTGCGGGGGGGGGGGGGGATTGAGGGAGGACACACAAAAATGATTGATAATTGGAAAAAAAGGAGGAAGCATGACATACGAGGGGGAGTCAATAAGTAAGTCACAAATTGATGTTGGATGGCAGGAAAATGCAGTAGGTGGTTTCTAAAGCTGTTTATAGTTGATATCATCATAGAACTTTATGTTTATGTTCGCTAGATGGCGCTAGCTGTACCTTGCGCATGCGCAGCACAAAAAACAAAATGGCTACTGTACTTACAGAGTGTACAATCAATGAACAACGTGCTGTTGTGCGTTTTTTATGGGCAAAAGGACTGCCTGCAAAAGACATTCATAAAGAAATGCTTCCTGTTTATGCTGACAATTGTTTGTCCCGTAAAGCGGTGCACAGCTGGGTAAAAAAATTTTCTCAAGGACGCTCTAAAATTGTTGACGAAATCCGATCTGGTCGTGCTGTTGAAATTGCAACAGACGCATCTGTGCAGCGGGTTGAGGAGATGATTCGAGGTGACAGACGAGTAACGATAGACGCTGTAGCAGCTGCAATAGGGTGCTCACATGGTTCAGCATACAGCATCATGCATGACCGATTGAAATTTAAGAAAGTGTGTTCAAGGTGGGTGCCCAGACAATTGACGGACGAACACAAAATGAACCGATTAGGCTTGTCATTGGAGCATCTCTGTCAATACGCAAATGAAGGAGAAGACATGATGAACAGGATTATTACTGGGGACGAATCATGGGTGCATCACTACCAGCCTGAATCAAAGCGTGCTTCAATGCAATGGAAACATCCTTCTTCGCCTTGTGTCCAAAAATTCAAGGTTACACCATCAGCAGGCTCGTATTTTGAGGATCAATAGAAAGGCAACTAATTGGACGATATCTAATAAAATATCTGTTCGTTCTCAAGCTCCCACTAGATCTCTCATGTAGAGGAACAGTGGTCTTACTAGATTTTCAGTAGAATGTGCTCCCGAGAACCAAGATGTGTCGTATGTATCATAATTTTATTTGACTGTGGCCTGAAAAATTCGGCTTCCGCGGTGAAGAGAAACAAGATTTGATCCATTGTCCATTTGTAAGTAAACTCACATCTCTTCTTCTGGACTAGACCAGGTTCACTCAACAATATTTGTTCACAATTGCACGTATACACTAATGTCAACTATTCAACAAACAACAAAACAACAACATCAAGTGATTCAAATTCAGTTTTACAGGTAAGGCATATACACAGAATAAGCATTTCAACAATGATGCCTTTATCAAGGTAACCACAAACACTGTGTTTGTTTTTGAAATTGGTAGGAATCTACTATAACTGGAGTCCAGCTTTGTGGCGGGGTGGTAAAAACGTATCTGTAACGGCCAAGGTGCCGGAGCAAATCCCACAATAGTCAGTTGCCCATGCGGATAGATATGTTGAGATAGCAATAGCAAACTACTTAACGTATTGCCTAGACAATCACTACAGTAAAAAAATATTGGATTGGTAGGTACATCCTGAGTAGGATATTCTATCAACTCTACAAAAAATTGCTACAACCACTGATATACTTGGATACACAGGAGCAAGGGTTTAACTGGAATTTTGTAGTAACATGCTACAACTACTAATACACTTGAACACAATATATCCAAGGGTTTAACTTGAATTTGTAGATATACGCAGAACTGAAAGATGAACTTGGACACTAATGAAAAATATGGCAGCAGTAGAATGGAAATAGCAGTGACGAATTTCAAAATAGCTTTGAAATGACGAAATTATGCTTTGATATCCGTAGCTTTCATTAACTTATATTATCCCCCATGCCTATTAGGTAGGCGCGGATTTTGCATTGGATTCTACCATACAGCTTTAGTCGCTCTTTTTGTATCATCAAGTGACATATTCTTTCCAGAACGTAGTCTTTCCTATGGATTTCTTGAATTCTCCGCGGTCTTGAGCAAGTTGCCCTGCATCTTCCAGTGACATGCGCAGGCATTCTTGAATGTCTTTTGTCCAACGGCGTCTTGGTCGGCCTTTGCCCCTGTTGCCTTCTATCATCACCTCCATTAACACTCTCTCCATGCCGTCGTGTCTCTTAATATGACTTAATATAGTGTTCAGGAGCCAGCCTTCCTGGACGTTAATTGTTCGTAACACCTCCTGGTTTGTTTTCTTCGCTGTCCATGGTATTATAAAAGCTCTTCTATAACACTTTAATTCAAATGATGTTATTCTCTTGGCCACTGTTGTGATCTGACATGATGGTAATACTTACTTACCACTCGCTAATTCCAATACGAATTATTCACCACATCCATAGAAAATTTCTTGGCACAATACTCTTGTAGTTTGCCGTTGCTTTCAGGAGGAACATCCGATTTAAACTGACACCGAGGAAAACACATACGTTCTCACTCGCCATTTTGACCGGAATAACTTTTTGTATGGCGTGATAAATTTGTTTCTAAATGTACAAATAGTGAAGCACATTAATGAAGCACAAATATGGCACACTTGTAAGGAAATTTCCCTCAGATCTGCGTAGCTCAAAGCTTCAGGGAAGTAAAGTCTGCTAAAACAATCTATGCGACTTCAATGGAGAGAGCTAAACGGAAACTATATCCTCGAGCAAGACATTAACAAATTGAAGAGAAATGAACAAGTCACGATATTTCAACTGAAGATGGTTAACTGTCGTCTGAAAGTACACTTACATCTAATCGGTATCAGCGACTCTGAGGCATGCATCTGCGGAGCAGCAACACAGACACATGAAACGCATACTACAGAATTGTTCCAATTTTGCTGTTCAAACGACGACAATCTGGACCACAAGAGATCTGCTAAACAAGTTGTGGGGGAACCCTAGACGACCTAAAACAAACATCACTATACATAACCAATATTGGAATTGATGTTTAACGACTGATCGAAGTAGTTGTGTAGTATCACAGATATGTCATCGGTTGTTGTGTAGTATCATTATTGAAGCGTGATCATTAGTTGCGTAGTATCGGTACAGACGAGTCATTAGTTGCGTTATATCGGTATAGACGCGTCATTAGTTTCGTAGTATCGGTATAGACGTGTCATTAGTTGTGCAGTATCAGGAATCCAAGACGATCTAAAAGAAACCGTTGTATACATGACCATACATTTGGCTGGTTCCGAATCTAAACTTCAGGAACTCACCTCAAAGTTGGAAGAAGTTAGTCAGAAATATGACAGTGAGATAATATGTACTATCTGCGCAAAACTGAAATCTAACAGGCAAAACTTGGAACGGGATAATTATGTTTTGCTAATAGCTGGAAACACACATACTAATACACACATAATCGACGTTTTGACCAAAAGGTCTTTATGACGTGTACATACACAACAAACAACGATGAGTAAGAGCGATACAGATATTGGTGACTAGTGAAACCAAGCAAGATCCCACGAATATCCAGCTAAACGGTCATAAACTTGAAGAAGTTACCATCTCGATCACAAATATGTGATGACGGCAACTTGGGAATGAGATTAAGCTAAGTCTCGTGATGTCGATGGCTGCCATGGCAAGGTTGAGTTTGATAAGGAAATGTAATATAAGTATTACAGTAAAGTTCAATCTATTCAGATTGCTAAATATACTTTTAAATGGATGTCCCGCCGAAGACGGATGTGTCGGGCCATTGGCACAAATAAAAAGGCGACACAGCGCATTTCCATTCTCTGGACTATATCCTGCTGGAAATCTAATAGGGCCATTGTCCTACTGCAATAGAGATCCGGCAGGAGTTTGAGAGAATGCACGCTGAAGAAGAAATGGATGTGAAAGTTGAATACTCAATGCAGACACGGAAAGAAGGATTCAGGTTACTGAGATGCAATGCTATAGACGTTTGTTAAGAATTAGCTATATGGAACCACAAGACAAATAGAATTGTCGGACAGCAAACGAACAAACTTGTGGGATATCAAGAACCACTTTTGGCCGTAGTGAAACAATGTAAACTTGGAAGGTGGATGGATGAGAGGAGAACAGATTATCGTGGATTGATATCATGAAAGAATGTTATAGAAATAATCTTTCTACACTCCTCCTGAGGCTGAGGATAGTAGTGTGGAGGGTGTTTTTGTGATGATGTCTCCAGTGTGACATCCCTACGACCCTGACGGGCTATGGGTCTTATCATTATTTTTATTATGAACGATAAATATTGGATGTTTAACTATTATTATCATTATCATGAATTTCCTGTTACGCTGAAGTTAGCGCATAGGGCAGATGTCAGATCTGTCCAATTCTGTCTATTCAAAGCTATTCTGTGCAGTTCTTGAATAGTATGAATATGTTTTGTTTTACTTTGTCTAAGTATTGTTCTGAGTTTTTCTTTTGGTCTACCCCTGACTTTTTGCCTGTAGGTATCCATTCAAGAGATTGGTGGCGTATTCTGTTGATGTCTGAGCGTAGGACATGCCCGATGTATGACCAACGGCGTTTTCTGATAACATCTGTGATGAAATTTTGATGTGTCTCTTCTCTGATTTTATCATTCGATTTGAATTCACTCCAATGGGTGTTAGTTATTCTACGAAGACATTTGTTCTCGAAACTCAGTAATTTCTTTTCTGAAGATAAAGAGCTTTTTTTTAGCTCTCACATTCATATGATAGCACCGGAATAACGCAGGAATTAAATAAGTGCATTTTCGTGCGTGTGCGGATTGACTTTGACCTCTAGAGTAATGTATAATTATTATTATACAAGATCAATATTGGACTGGATGTTTAACAAGTTACTATTATTATACATGATCAATATTGGATGTTTAACTATTATTATTATACATGATTAATATTGGACTGGATGTTTAACAAGTTATCACAGTAGAAGAATAATGAAGCACAAACTCGCTTTTAGTGGAATTCTATCAAAGGAAATATATTACCACAGTTGTCCATGTTTCCATTTGATTATTTGCAGAAAGTATGTTGCTGTTTGTATAATGTAATTTGTACATTATATTGATCAAACGACCTCATTTTCTATTGAAATTCTACATTCAATAGTGTAGATTCAACCGTGTGGAGGCCATAAGTCCTCTAAATAATGGGAGTAGGAAGGGGGGGGGGATCTTTAGCACTACGGATACGAAACATTATTTAGTGACGATGAAAACACCATGACATCTATAGAACTATTTGTAAACTGTGACATCAAATTAAAACTATGATATCAATTTTGAAACTATGACATCAAATTAAAACTATGACATTAATTTTGAAACACAAATTTATCCGGATCGAGACCAACAAGCAAATTATAAATACAATATTCATCACAATATCCCAATTAAGGAACAAAAGAGAAAGCTTACTACATGTGAAATTAGATGTCTAAGAAAAATCAGCAAACAGAACAAGAAACAAAAAAGAGATTATGTGAAAATGATGAGATTACAAGAACTGTTGAAACAACATCAGTGATCACATATATTGAAAAGCTGAGACTGAAATGGTTCGGCCACTTAGTAAGAAGGAACCCTTATTGGACAGAGCATCATCATCATCAGGTGCCATGCCGGGTGGCGTAGGCGGTCATGGCTCTCCACAGCTCTCTGTCCACAGTATTATGTATCAAAGTCGTTGTTGTTTCTTTGCCGTGCCAGGTTGTCAAACTGTCTAATATTTTCTCACGTTGTCGCCCTCTGTCTCTGGTGCCTTCAATCTTGCCTGTTGTGATTATGTTCTCTAAACCTGCCTGTCTCATGAAGTGGCCAAAAAAAGAAGATTGCCTTTTTCTTATATTGTTGATTAAGGTCCGTTTCGCATTTAACTCTTTTAATACCTCTACATTAGTTTTTCTGGCAGTCCATGGTATTCTCATGGCCAGAGCATACAACATTAAAAAATGAAAACAGCAAGGTACAGAGGAACACCAAGAAGAAAGTGGAATGGAGGAGCTACCAATGTTCCGAGACGTCAAATAATACTGCATATCAAATAACCAAACGTGCCACATCCCGAAAACTGAATGTCATTCAACCCTGCGACGCCTCACAGTAAAAACAGAGATCAGACTAGATGTAACAATAGTCGGGGTGGGGCACCTAAAAGAGTGTGTAGCACATAAAATATGGACGTCTCAGCCTATTTTGTAATATAGCAATGAGCTCATGCGCATAGATAAGGGGGTCAGGGGTTCAAACTTATACATGATCAATATTATTCCAGACTTAGGAAATCAGAAACATGCCATTTAGTACCAGAAATTAAAATAAAAAAAGAGGGCATATTTCCCAGCTTTTCCCCTTAATCCTTAATGTCCCCTCCCAAATGATAGCCCCAAAATTATCATGAAAATGATGGAAATAACCCCCCCCTCCCTTTCCCTCCTTAGTGAACATGTATTTTCAGCTCTGAATGAGCTTAAATATACATAGACAACTCCAAAATGAGTTTATGAGAAAGTTCAGATGTCATTATTCGACCACGACGATGTCTGCTCTAATGTAAGCACATTGGACTATCGTCTGTTCCTCACCATCAGAATTATTCCTATATTTGTATTTTCATTTATTCAATGATCAGCTTTAATTAATCTATTTGCAAACATAACCAAGATTTAAAACGAGCAATATCTTACACAGCTTGTGATGGCGTAGACAGTCAGCAGTTTCTATACGAAATAATCCACCCGTGTGTGTCAGTTAGTTCATAAGCAAGATCATCTGACAGGCAATGTCCATTATGAATGTTCGCGACGCAATGTTTTAACTCAATGTTAGAAACTTGAATCTTAGGAACGCAACTCAATATTAATAACTTGTTATTTATCAATGTTGTACGAGCTTACCATTTCAATTGAGTGTCTGGGTTTTTTCTATTTTGATAGTTTCACATTTCGGTACATAAAATTAACACATGTTTATCGAACTGATATAGCAACGTATTAAAAAAATATATTGGTAAATATGTTTTTTTTGTTGCTAACTTCAGTGTTGCCAATGTTCAATAAATGAATACACTGATGTTTTAACGCTTGAACTGGAAACTTAGGCCTGTTTAGAACTCTGACCTAGTATAAAAATAAACTTAGAAATAAAACGTAGATGAAAACATTGAGGTAACTTTATCAAAAGTTGTTTCAACAACAGCTTGATCGCGACAAGACTAAAGCAGCAAGGCGACCCGTGCCAAGTTAAACTGGCGATACAAATTCCATTTTCTTGAAGTCAAGTCCCGATCATTGGTTATTCTGTCACTCCAACGCAGAACGGAAGATAACTTGACCCGCCTTCCTATTTTCTATTATGCCGTCGCGCGCTAACAGAAATGAGACTTTCAATGCGCGCCCCTAACGAGATCCGTCGCGCAAGTTAAGCATACCTCCCCCAGCCATGACGCCCACCTATCGATCTAACAGCCATGACTTTGAGTGGCGCTTACGGACAAAATTATGGACATGAAAGCTCCGCCCATTATTGCTAGAGAAATTCACGGCATTCTATCTAAATCTGTCGTTTAACATCTCGTCTGTAAATCTGCTCCTTCACATCTGCTGGAGAAAACACAAACTTGGAATCTAATTAAAATAATTTGTTTCGTTGATTGGACACCAGGAAATTTATGAAGAAAGTTCCGTTTTTTAAAAAAAATGTCAAAAGGAATGGACTGGTCAAGTCAAAGAATGATATATCTAGGCCTATAGTAATTTACAGGTGGCAGCTGGAAACATCCACACTGCGGGATGTGTGTGGAATCATAGTACCATGATTCCTTGACATTGCTGTACACATCACATGATTTCAATATTTTTGTGTGATCTGGCTGTATCCATTATTAATATATTGTTAAACCATATAATTATGTAACAAGAACATGACGGTGTTGGACATGACGGCGATAGACAGGAATTTGTGTTCAATAGAGGGGTGGTACGGTCAGCAAGGGACGTAGATATACTTTGGGAAGCGTCTATTACAATAGAGGGGTGGTACGGTAAACAAGGGACGTAAAAAATATACTTTGGGGAAGAGTCTAATACAATTAGAAATGTTAAGTAAAGTTACTCCATATCATTTATTAATGCCGTAGGTCTGTGAGATTTTAACGCTCTAATATTTCAGTGGCTCAGCTATATGAGAGCGGTACCCAGCTCCTCTCCCTCGCAATCTTCACTTCCCAGACTAATTCGATACACAATTAAGGTTGGGTCGACCCGGGAGCCGTTGCGATCTGAAAAGCATTTCCGTCTCAACTGGGGATTGATTCTTGATTAGGAACAAGCGTCACATCAATGGGGGCATATATGCTCTGTTTACCGTTCCGTCAGCCATATAAAAGTGTATAAGCTCAGTGTCCCAGTCTGTTGCTGATTACGCGTTCTTCTGATCTTTCCGGAGAGGGAGCACTTTCTCCCATCACCTCTAGTAACTCCCATTTGTACCATTCTCTGAATATGTACATTGTCACGTTCGACTTCCTCCTCGTCTTCTCGTAGGTTATCCATGACTGCTCTAATCAATTCAATCCTGTCTCTTCTTATCTCGGTGCCGTTCACCAAGGCTTTACCAGCCAATACATCGGCTCTTTCATTTCCCCTGACCCCAGCATGACCAGGACAGTATATCCATGTAATACTCTGCGCATTGTCGAGAAGAGTGACCCATTCAGTTATGATCATATACTTTTCTATCTTGCGCAGCATACTTTGATAGAATCACCGAGCCTGTTGTTGGTTGATTCGCCAGCCAAGTGAGAGCTGCTGTCACCGCTTCTATTTCCATTCTCATACTCGACGTTGTAGTGGGGTACGCACTGACTTCTCAGCTAATTTCTTGCAATTTTGTTAGGTCACGAAACCTGAACCATTTCTGTTTGTTTCTTGTGTTACTGAGCCGTCTGTGTAAATTATTGTATCGTGTGGCATCGATGCTGCAGTATGAGTTCTTGGATCATTTCCTCTGTTCTGTTGGCAGCCCAGTCGCGGCACTCTCTTTCCATCTGTATGACCACTGTTGTCAATAATTTTCTCTCTTGCCAAATGTCACCCATTCACAGCCTCTTCCCACTTCCTCCAGCTCACAAACTCTGAGTAGTGTATCTTCTGCTTCTGCCATCCAGGACCTTCCTCTCTTGATACGCTTTCCTTTTGTTCTGTCTAGAGATTGGTGTGAGACGTGATGATCATTATTGGCAACCTTGAAGTATTCCTTAACCTGGTCTATTTTATGTATTGATAAAACCCACTGCCTGCATCAACTGGGGAATGAACTAAACACCACTTACACGTGAAGCCAGTGCGTTAACCACTGTACGGCTTCCAAAATGTTACTACCAAGGCGATGTCCATATAATGTCAACAATTTGGCACCAATTTTTGACCTCTGACCTCAACCGCTGTCAATAGCTGTCAAGAACTCAGAGGGGAACACCCCCCCCCCCAGCTTAATTATCTCAGAAAATGATAGTCCACCTTCACTCTCCAATCCCGGCACAATTGTATAGCGTGAAACGAAAAAAAAACCACTTTACGACTTGTCTTACATGTTTACAAGATGTTTTAAACTCTAGAAATTTAACTAGTGTATAGAATACCATATTGTTGACGTCAACTTTTGTAAATCTCTCTCACTCTAGTCAACAATTGTCAATTTTGTGTCAGCCTCTCTCACACTAGTCACCAATTGTCAATTTTGTGTCAGCCTCTCTCACTCTAGTCAACAATTGTCAATTTTGTGTCAACCTATCTCACTCTAGTCAACAATTGTCAATTTTGTGTCAACCTCTCTCACTCTAGTCATCAATTGTCAATTTTGTGTCAACCTCTCTCACTCTAGTCAACAATTCTGAATTTTGTATCAACCCCTCTCACTCTAGTCAACAATTGTCAACTTTTTGTCAAACCTTCTCACTCTAGTCATCAATTGTAAATTTTGTGTCAACCTCTCTCACTGTAGTCAAGAATTGTCAATTTTGTGTCAGCCTCTCTCACTGTAGTCAAGAATTGTCAATTTTGTGTCAACCCTTCTAACTCTAGTCAACAATTGTAAATTTTGTGTCAACCTCTCTCACTCTACTCAACAATTGTCAATTTTTTGTCAACCTCTCTCACTCTAGTTAAAATTTGTCAATTTTTTTGTCAACCCCTCTCGCTATAGTCAACAATTGTCAACTTTTTATCAACCCCTTTCACTCTAGTCAACAAGTGTCAATTTTTTTGTCAACATATCTGACCCTAGTCAATAATTGGGAAACTTTAGTCAACCCCCCTCACTCACTCTTGTTAAGAATTGTCAAACTTCTATCAACCCCTCTCACTCTTGTAAACAATTGTCAAACTTTTTCAGACCAGTTTTCCCATAATTGTTGACACACTTTGTGTGCAATCCCTCTAGGAAGAGTCAAGGTTTTCCCTTAAAGACTTGCTGGAAGATCTTTTGTGTTTCTCCTCTCATGTTTAATTAGAGTTAGGTAACAACAGTTAATCAGGAGGTCGTAGCGACTGGATTACCGTAACCGCGACTTACACTAGTTTAGATAGTTGTAAAGCTCAGAAATAACCAAACTGGACTAGCGATCATGGTTGAAAGCAGCACACCTCGCCATAAGGTGCTGTCTTTAAACTTAGTTAACAAGGTTTTGTCAATTTTGAAATCTCCCCTCTTCTCAACAACTATCATGAATTCAGGAAGCCATGCTTCAGTATGTCACCCCCCCCCCTCCCTCAATATTGTTTTTATAGTAAATAGAAGACTGCAGTAAAACTGTGCGCCACTAGGAAAGTTAATATAGAAAAGCATATACATCCATTGTTGAATAGCCGTTTAACGTGGAACAATAAACAGAATCGACGTTTCAACAAAAAAGTCTTATGAAGATAGGTACAGACAAACACAGAATAGGAAACACTCAGTCAAGCGGAGGCTACATGTCAGCCATGTGGGAGCTGAACATGTCAGCCATGTGGGAGCTGAACACGTCAGTCATGTGGGAGCTGAACATGTCAGCCATGTGGTAGCTGAACACGTCAGCCATGTGGGAGTTGAACATGTCAACCATGTGGGAGCTGAACACGTCAGCCAAGTGGTAGCTGAACACGTCAGCCATGTGGGAGTTGAACATGTCAGCCATGTGGGAGTTGAACATGTCAGCCATGTGGGAGTTGAACATGTCAGCCATGTGGGAGTTGAACATGTCAGCCATGTGGGAGTTGAACATGTCAGCCATGTGGGAGTTGAACATGTCAGCCATGTGGGAGTTGAACATGTCAGCCATGTGGGAGCTGAACATGTCAGCCATGTGGGAGCTGAACACGTCAGTCATGTGGGAGCTGAACATGTCAGCCGTGTGGTAGCTGAGCACGTCAGCCATGTGGGAGTTGAACATGTCAACCATGTGGGAGCTGAACACGTCAGCCAAGTGGTAGCTGAACACGTCAGCCATGTGGGAGTTGAACATGTCAGCCATGTGGGAGTTGAACATGTCAGCCATGTGGGAGTTGAACATGTCAGCCATGTGGGAGTTGAACATGTCAGCCATGTGGGAGTTGAACATGTCAGCCATGTGGGAGTTGAACAAAAGAATTTCTGCAGAGAAAGTACGAAAAAACTGCATCATGTTTTAAAGATCTTTCGCGCAATCTTTCATAAAAAGGGGAGCGGGCTTATACCCGCCACATAGTGATACAATGGCAAGGAGATGGTTTGGGGGAAAGGGTTGGAAGGATTGTTCTTACTTTTTCTGTCTTCTATTTACATAAGAGAGAAATGAACCCCCTCACAATTTTCCCACTCCCCCGTATTCATCCACCACTCTGTCAGTATCACGCCTGAAGTATCTATACGTCTATTACCTACTTATTTCTTGTTTTTTCTCCGCTTTTGCTGTAAGGCATAGCAGGAATGAAGGACCATCGTTTTCGTGCCATGGCACAATTGTTCACTTGATCTGCAATAATATTGTGACGCCTCAGAATATTTGTGTTTCCTCTATTCCACCTTCTTCTCGGTGTTCCTCTGTATCTTATTGTTCTATTTTCATGTTCTATGCTCATGCCGCTGGACAATATGGGTTCATTCTCATTAAATGGCCGAACCATTTCAGTCTCTGTTTTTCAATAATTTGACCACACTTGTTCCAAAAATTCTTGTAATCTTTTCATTCATCACATGATCTCTTCTTGTTCTGTTTGCTGCTTTTCTTAGACATCTCATTTCACAAGTAGTAAGCTTTCTCTCTTGTTCTTTAATTACTGTCCATGTCTGACATTGATAACACAACGTCGGTATGAAGGTTGCATTTATCTTCTTCTTCAGAGTTCATTCTGAAACTCCTGCTGGATCTCCCTTGTAGCAGGACCATGGTCTTACTAGATTTCCAGCAGGATGTAGTCCAGAGGATGGAATCGCATTGTGTCGCCGTTTTTTTGCGTCAATGACCTTACACATCCGTCTTCGGCAGGTTGCATTTATGATTTGTCATTTAGATATCATCACGATAGACACGTGTTTCAAAACTGGTTTAAGTTCATCATTTACGTTGTTGTCTTTTTAAATTCTTGTCTCAATCTTTCTGTCCACTCTTCCATCGTCTGTACAAATGTTGCAAAGATATTGAAATTTCTGCACTTGTTTCATTAATTGATCATTTATCTTTATATTGATTGTATTGGGATCTGTCTATAGACATTACTTCTGGTATTTGTGTAAATACTTATTTAAGAATGTACTCCCCCATTTTTGATTAGCATTTATCGTGAAAAAAACAACCCAGATATTGTTGCGCTTTAACCTGACACAGTTGTAGTATTATGCCTTCAGTTCAGACTAATATTCTCTGCAAAAGAATATCCCAGTTTCAGCTGATGCCTATAAATCTTTAATTACTAAAAAAAACAAAAAAAAAACAAAAAACAAAACAAAACAACAACAACAACGTCAGAATTTTAAATAAAAGTCATTTTTGCAATAAAAATGCTGCTGATATTGACCAAGCGACAACATGTTCTATTCAAATTCTAGCTTTAATAGTATACTCTACTTTGTGGAGCCCATGAAATCTCTAAAGTACGGGATTGAGGGGGGGGGGAGGAGTTGATAGAGAGCTTGCTATCACCGGGTTACAACGGCTCGAAACCACGACCGGACCAAAATAATTCAGGTCGTGTTTCTCCGGTGGGACTGTTCTTCCAGTCTCTGTGTGTATATTCACGAGTATTAATAATTTCTACTTATGGCGACTTTCCAGTGATTATTTTCAAATTCTTCACATTTGTATTATTTGTCAGCCCACTACTCGATGTGAGAAAACATTGCACTTTTCAATAAAATATAAGTTCTATAATAATTGTTCCATCAGATTTCAATCTAAAAAGAAAATTGGTAGTATATGCTATTCAGGACGTAGCCATCAACCCATCATTATTTTTGCTGTAATTATGTTCTAGGCAATATAAATACGATCAGTAATTTGTCATTGCTTTCTGAACAGTCCGGATGCATAATTGCCTGCGGCAGGATTCGATCGAGATACCTTGTCCTTCACAGACGCACAATAACGCGACAAACACACGCTGGTATTTATTTTGATTTTGCAATGTCGTTAATTTCATAATCAAATGTTAAGATAGAAAAAAAAGATTGATAGTTCGAATTCACTCTCTGTTACACCATGTCAGTTTTCTATCATCAACATTTGGAAGTAAGAGCTTAATCGCTCGCAATTCCTGGGGATCGAGAAGAAGAAAATCATAAAAATATGATTATTGAACATGTCAAGTGTACTTGGTACATCTGTGCATAATGTGTTACAGAATTTGAAGAAGTTGTATATTACTGTTTCTATTAGCGTAGCACTATTTTCTCTATAATGTCTTTTTTTTCAAGGGAAATTTGTATATTTTATTTTTCTACAAAAAATAAATGCGGAAACAAAATAAATAAAGTAAAGTAAAGTAACACATAGCATTTATTAATGTCGTAGGGGTGTGAGATGTTAGCGATCTCACGTTTCAGAAGCTCTGCACATCAGGGCGGTAGCCATCTCCTCTCCCTCGCAGTATTTACTTCCCGGATTAATTCGTTGCCCATTTAAGGTAGGTCGACCCAGTAGCCGTTGGGAGCCGGGAGCATTTCCGCCTCAACTGGGGAATGAACCAGGACCAACATATGCGAAGCCAGTGCGCTAACCACTGCGCTTACGCGGCTACCCAGAAACAAAGCACAGTGGTATGAATACTGAATATTTAATTTTTATTCTATCTTAAAGTCAAACAAAATAACATAAACAGACCTTGTAAAAATGCACACACATTGTTTATTTGCTCCATTTTTTTTTGGGTAGAAATTATATCTGCAAATGTAAACACATGAAAAATATCATACAAATCATGTATCGCCTGGAAAATGTCGCTGATGCATCGTAAAGCATTTAGCTTTAAAGGGAAACAACCGTTAAAATTGTGAACACAGAAATGAAGATAAAATGATAATTGAGTCGAAATATAATGTAAACAAACTCCCAAAAACTACACAGCGTAAAATAGGTATACAATTGTCTGAACTTAATTTTTTTTTTAATTGGGTGTCTCTATGCCGTTCGCTTAGTGCTCAAGAGTGAGGGGTTCCAATCCAGACCTCGTCGATGAATTTAGAAAGATTTTTTCCGGAGATCCTGGGTATTTTCACTGATAGCTACGGAGGTATGTGCGCTATGGCTGGTACTAGGTATTAGATATGTTGATTATCCTCTTCACAATCCGGACATGTTCATATGTTCTCCAATCCCCGCTTCAGTAAATCTCTCAGGGTATAAAGGCTGATGGTTCCGGTTCTATGTTGGTTCAGTGCTCTATTTGAGATATTTCTTAGATGTTCTCTATCTTCCACGCTTGTACTCACCCCCACGTCGCGCATTCTCGATATTGACTCATGTTCATTTATCTCTAAATCCTATGATTGTGCGGACTCACGAAGAGCAATGAGTATGTCTGCGCAGTCCATAGGCTGATCATCTTTATGGTGGCGAGGCTAGCTATTTTGTCGGTCCCTTTGTTTCCCTCAACCTCCGTATTTCTGAGGGCAAAAATAAAGTGGTACTCTTAACAAGCAGCATGCCATTTCGCTGAGAGGAACAGAGTTATGGGGGTAATCCAAGTACATCAAATAGAATTCTCTATTCATCTTGAGCCCTTTCGAGCCATTATTCAGAATGTCATCATTTTCCAGAACAATCCGTACAACGTCATTTATCTTGGCTGATGCCCCTTTTGGAGGTGTTAACAGACAGGCTGTCACAAGATAGAGAATCCCACTACTCGAATTAAAAGCATGACGAAAACGGATGTGCTGGGCCTCGGATGTCCGGCCACAAAACGAACTAATTGAGGTGCAAATAACACAGTTCAAATATGGAACTAGCAGCAGAGAGTATCACCCTACGACAACTGCAGTACAGATCCTATGTAAAACTGGGATACCCCCCCCCCCCTTCCGAAAAGACAAATTGAATAAAGTACAACAACTGTCAATAATTCAGCCACAACAAAAGTGCGACACTCAAAGGATATTTATTTATGTCCTTGATAATTTACTTAAAATAACGATTTGCAGAAATAAAAACAGCAAACAGCGTAAGTAGTTAGTGAATCCCATAAATTGATCACGCAGGACCAATATTTGCCTTGAGCGACCAATCATTCATTAGTAATGGGCCCTGTACGTGACTCCGGCTTAGCCTGCTAATCGAATGTCATAGACATCTGTAGCTGAAACAAAAGTCGTTCATTGGAGTTTTATCACCATACTTCTAGACGAAGTTGATCAGTGTGACTGACAGTAACAACTCAGGTCGTGCGTACAGCGCTACGTTCTCCCGTGTACGCGTGCGTCTTAGCGCAGTATAGTGCGTGACAGGAGTTGAGAGACGGGATAATCATGTCTAAGTTATGTCTAAACAATGTTTTAGTATGAATTTTAAACAAACTTAACGCCCGCAACAATGTATTACTCTTGCATCTGGTTAGAAATTCGAAGCCATTTACAAAATTAATAATATTATTCAGTTTATGGAGTCAGACGGAGGTTAACTTTTACATTAAATAAACTGATTCGAAACAAGAATATATTATTTAAAAAAAAAATTACATTAGTATTAGAATTGATATTATCATTCATAGTAACGAAAAAGCAGACAAATTGGCAAAAGCAGGAGGCATTATCTCAGACTCGTGAAACTCAAAGCTTCACTGAAATGTGCTAACACAATCTACGCGAATTCAGTGGAGAGAAAGACCTAAATGAAAACTATACCCCCGAGTAAGACAACATTAACAAATTGATAAGGAATGAACAATATTTCGACTGAGAACGTTACACTGCCGTCTAAAAGCAGAAGTTGTGTAGTATCATAGCCGCGTCATCAGTTGTTGTGTAGTATGAGTAAACCAAGATGGCTTAAAATAAACCACTCTCGCCCGTGTGTTGCCGGGGCCCGAAAGGGGAGTAAAGAATAGCAACACTGTTTACCTTCCATGCAAGTCGTAAAAGGTGACTAAGGAGGTTATGGGATGGAGTTGGCTGTCCCATCCCATATAGGGTCAGTGACCAAAGCCATGCTGAAGTCGGATGTGTCAGACCGAAAGGCGCAGATATCGAAGCAATGATGTAAACCATGACACAACGCATTCCATTCTCCAGACTACATCCTGCTAATCTGCAGGAGTTTGAGAACGAACGCAGATGAAGAAGAAGAAGAAACGCTCTATGCATGACGGTTCAATGTCCAATTCAACAGGAAATATTTTAAAATCACCATCGGATCCTAGGTCGACCCAGGCTAAGAAAATAAGTACCAGATTTTCTGTAAAAATAAAGGCGGTGAGCTTGGTTTTGACCACTTTGTCCCCAGGTATACCGGGTCATTGAAAAAATTCAGGCCTAACACTGTATTCCTCCATACGGATCAATGTCGTGAAATAAGGGAAACGTTTACTATACTTGTCTATACTTGAACTATATTAGATGGATGTTTACTTGATTATACATGAACTATATTAGATGAATGTTTACTTGACTATAATGAACTATATTAGATGGATGTTTTCTTGACTATAAATGAACTATATTAGATTAATGTTTACTTGACTATAAATGAACTATATTAGAAGGATGTTTACTTGACTATAAATGCACTATATTAGATGGATGTTTACTTGATTATACATGAACTATATTAGATGGATGTTTAACTACTGATCGAATTAGAAGAAGAATAATATATGCTCGGGCTGTAATAAAATTACAAAACGAACTTTCCTTAGAGCCTGCATATTCCAAGTTGTAATATATGAATGTGAATCTAGAACAGTTACCAATAAAGTGAGAAACAACATCACATCATTTGAACTCAAATGTTACACAAGAATCCACAGACTAGCATGGGGACCAAAACAATTACCAATAGGAACATTCTGAGGTAATTGAAAAGTAAAAAAACAACCTGGCTAAATAAGAAGATTCTTTAGAAAATGACAATATTTTGTTCATATCAAACAATCTTAACACTGGGGATGATGTCTGGGAAATTAAAAAGATGGACACGAAGACTGTAGGCACAAGATATCAAAGAAAACCTGAACATGACACTCACAGAAGCAGGAAGACTGGCTCAAGATCAGCAGGAATTTCGTTAAGCGGAGATAACTGTTATATCCTGTCTAGGATATGCCACCTGATGATGAATACTTTTGAATGTCGTATTGGCAGAACTACCTTAACAGCGACTTCCATTATTTCTGATGATCAAAAGCTCTGATATAATTATAATTGAACCACAACTTGTCACTGTACCAATGTGGGCAAGTCTGTCTGCTCTATCATTTTCCTTAACTCCTGCGGGTCCAGACATACACATGAAAGTGTATGAACAATACTGCAGGGAACTGTCGAGGGTGGAAGAAGCAGAGGAGGACAAATAAAGACATGGACAGACAACATCAAGGAATGGACAGGGCTAGATATTTCCACACTCATCCGCATCGCTGACGATAGAATTCGCTGGAGGACTCTGTGTGCTGAAGCATCGAATGTGGTACCCCTACGACCCTGAAGGGTTATGGGTTTATTGATTGATTGATTGATGTCTTTTCAGATCGACTTTAACATCGAACACAGCCACTCTCGATGTAAATGCCAGGATTGTATTTTTGTTAGCAGGCTGGTCGAATAGTCAGAAAATATTTGTAGTACTGTGTCTTCAACTATTTCATTTATCTGGACATTGCCATGTTCTCCATCATCATACTACCAGTGACTGTACAGAAATCACAATTTCCTCTCTTAATACAGTTCGTACCACATTGTATTTTTAAAACCAATACACTCAACAGGTACCAAAACCACAGACCCACTAGTAAACAAAAGTAACCCCATCTAAGAAATTCTCACTGATTAGAGTCTCCACCTCTGAATCTATATGAAATGTTATTGCCACGTTTCCATGAAAATCTGATTGCCACTTCACAGGCAATTGGTAGGCTTACTTTTCCACATTTCTCAATATTCTAGGTGTCCAAATGTGCATACCCGTTTAATAATCTCATCATCCTGGCCAAGCCGTGACTGTCTCCTGTTTAGGCTGTTTCCTTTGATCCTGTCAATATCATCCAGGAGGGGAGCACGGTACCACTCACAATATCTCAAGGGAAGAGTGTACGATGTCACAGCGGATAATACAGCGTACACTGTCTCAAGGTGAGCTGTCTCGAATATTTATTTATTTTTAATATATAATTTTTTTATACTTCGAATATTTTACATTTTTATATATAATTTTTTATACTTCGAATATTTTTACATTTTTATATATAATTTTTTTATACTTCGAATATTTTACATTTTTATATATAATTTTTTATACTTCGAATATTTTTTATTACCTTTTATTGACTATCTCAAGCGGACAGTACAACGCACACTGTCTAAAGGTAACAGTACAACGCATAATACCACAAGAGCACAACAGCTGGTATAACAATAGACAGCAGTTACACTTAATATATGACGAGCACAGTAGCTACACTTAATAATCGTACTTACGTAAAACACAGGTTTATATAATCGCTTCAATCAGACAAGACAGACTATAAGTATTTACGTAAAACAGAGGTTTATATAATCGCTTCAATCAGACAAGACAGTCTATAAGTACTTACGTAAAACACAGGTTTATATAATCGCTTCAATCAGACAAGACAGAATATAACTAAAACTAGTGGGAAATGATGGGCACACAAAAAAAACCCATACAAATTACAATATACAATATATTCAACGTTTCAACCAAAAAGCCTTTATCAAGATACACACAAAAGATCAAAAGACGTTGTTGTGTGTGTATCTTGATAAAACTATGTAGCTGAAATAACAGCACTAGAAGTTGCCTTGTACCACCTGAAGACCACATTTGATGTCTTTCCATCAAAAGTTCAAAACGTTGTTATTTTTACAGACTCTATGTCTGCTCTTCAAGCACTGGAATGTGATGCACATTGTAAACCTGAACTAGCTGAAAGATATCACCATGCCAACCAGCTGCTTACATCTTATGATGTCAACATTGTTATACAGTGGATTCTTCTTCTTCTGCGTTCGTTCTCAAACTCCTGCAGATTAGCAGGATGTAGTCCGGAGAACGGAATGCGTTGTGCCATGGTTTACAGCATTGCTGCTATATCTGTGCCTTTCGGCCTGACACATCCGACTTTAGCATGGCTTTGGGTCACTGACCCTATATGGGATGGGACAGCCAACTCCATCCCATAACCTCCTTAGTCGCCTTTATACGACATGTGTGGAAGGTAAACAGTGTTGCTATTCTTTGCTCCCCTTTTGGGCCCGGCAACACAGAGGCGGCAGTGGATTATTGGCCACTCAAACAGACATGACAATGACAAGGCAGAGACTAGCAAAGAATGGAGCACAACAAGAACAGCGATATACACACATGACCATGTACAGATGGGCAATGGAAAACACTGGGAGGGAAATCTATAAATATACGACCAGCACAAACCCTAAAGACAACATCAACCTCTTAGAACGGAAAGGCCAGAGTATCATTTTCCGACTTTGCATACAACATGTATAGCTTAACAATCACCCGAACAGAATACAACCACAACACACCCCAGAGTGCCGGCTGTGCACTCCTCCTTATGAAACTGTTGACCACCACATTTTTGAATGTCGAGCGCTTGATGACATCAGGAAAATGTTTCTCCCTCCAGGGCCAGATAAATGGAACACATTCTATGGAACAAATCAACAGCTCACAAACACATGCATATATCACACAATGGCATTGGGCCAAAGGTCATGAGCCCATGAACCACTGCACCAGCAACTAACTAATGGCATCACAATCTATGAGTTTATGTGAACAGTTATGGAGTTTGACAATCTTTTTATAAAATTTTCTTTGAAATTTGGCTTGAAACAGCTCCAACCATATGTAAACCCTGTTTTGGCTTGAATAACACATCTTTTACTATTTACTCTCTCTCTCTCTCTTTCTCTCTTTCTTACCCTCTGGACGCGAGTTAATAAAAACTTAAGCGGTGATTGAACTGTTGTCCTAGCAATGAGAAGAAAATGGCGGGATAAGTGTCAGTTGCAGCAGTCATTGCCTGCAGCTGAAATCGTTTAGGACTCGTTTAAGTCTCCATTAAGTCTTTTCGCCAGGAAATGTGCTAATAGGCACCGACTAGCCCCCTCTTATAACTTTCAAGAGTGGATCTTGCGTCGACCAAGAGGAGGGATTTTCTTGATGTTTATTCGAAATCAAATATATCAGTGGCCCAATGACAATTTAGTGAAGATGTGAAGTGATGAGGAAAATTGTGCGATCAAATTCACAAGCAAACTATGGAAAATGAATTAAAGAAAAACCCAAAACAGAAAGAATATAGATAGTGGCAACAATGAAAGATGTCTTCAATTAAACATTCATGTATTTATCATCAAATAAAAACCAAACATTCAGAAATCACATTCTTCTGCATCAGTACTCTGATAATTGTTAGCGTATCTTATTCAGGAAGTAGCCATCAACCCAGAAATTTGTAGCTGTAGTTATTTTCCAGGCAATATAAATAGGTTCAGTAAATTGCCATCGTTTTCGAAATTGCTTGTTGTGGGATTCGAACCCGGTACCTTGGCCATCACAGACGCGCCCTGTAGTCCTCTGATAACCATCACAAATTTCGTATGATTTCCGCCTGCGAACAGAAACAAAACCAGCCTTCATACATTACGTGTGTGATAATTACCGTGTTTTCTTTGCTCATTATTTTTATACTGTGCCGTCTGCAAACACCAACAAAATTCACGGAAATAATTGATAACATAAAAAGACCTGTTTTGATCCCTTCTCGCAAGTCTTATATTGAGGAAAGTCCCGGTTTGGAACGTTCCCCTCTTAGCCCCCCTCTCACCCCAGTCGTGGGCTGTCTTTTTTGGGGGGCTGTCATTTCACTTAACTTTTCGTCGAACATAATTCCTTTTTTTATTGCTATATTTTTTTCTATAACTTAACCAAATCTGACTTGTCTATATTTGATCTGCATACAAATTTATCTATGACGTATGCAATATGTGTATGCGTCTGTTTCCACGAAATACCCCCAATTATCCCGTAAATATACATTTTCAAAACTTCCATATTACTTAATAACTTGTAGAAAATCTTTTTTTATGTTTATTACTAACAGTGCCCTGTTATAAATTTAGCATTAGCGGCTTCTAGAATAAAAGTGCGTGCATCCGACAGTTGCAACATACGCCAGAGTTGTCTTCGTGTGACAGTTTAATTAGCCGTTCCTCCTTCTATTCATTGCTAATGCTTTCAATATGTCCCCGACCGTGCTTTGTTATCTGATTGTAATAATATTTCATAAAACGCTTGATTGGTTGCATCATCTGCATTGTTTTTTTGGGGGGCATTGCTACGAATTTGTTTCTTTCTTCTATTGAAATCAATTGAGATATTTCTGACTGATGTTGGTTCAAATTATTTCAATGTTCATGTTCCCGGCGATCCATGCTGTGAGTTCGTCATTATTTCAGATGTCCAAAACAGAAGATCATATTATATTCTTTGTATGTGTTGTGATTATGTTGCAATTTCTATCTATTCACCAGTCGTTTCCTGCGGAGCATATGTCCCAAATAAACAGCTCCCATCTGATTCTATATTTACAGTCTTCCATTTGATTCTTGATGAGAAACGGGGATCTGTACTTGACAATTTCTTATATAATCTCTGCAGTCCATCAAACATCTATTACTATAAACTTATATATTCCCTGCAGCCCATCAAACATCTATTAGTATAACCTCTCAATGCCACGACCAGTTGTTTGTTGTGGGAGCTCAGGAACTTTCCAGAAATTACCATCTTTCGTCTATGCCCTGCTAACTCACATTTCATTCATTATCTGAACATATACACTGTCTCCTTCATCATCCTCTTCAACGCTTTGTGAAAGTAGCTACACAGAGGATACTATCGCATTTCGCAATGTATGTTTGGCCTTTTGCTTCTTGCAGACTGTCATGAAAACAAAAATCATGTCAACAGATATAACAACACAACAACAAAAAATCAGAATAGACAATACCGAGATAGAATGTGTGGATAAATTTGAATACTTAGGAGCAAACATCAACGGTGCAGGAGACTGCATGGCAGAAATAAGGAAGAGATTGGCAATGGCATATTGCAAAATAAAACGGCTGAAAAACATATGGAAAAACAACAAAATAGAAACGAAAGTGCTAATGTTACGAACTTTTATTTTTCCGGTTGCAACATACGGCTGTGAAACATGGACTCTAAGTAAAACAGCGGCAAAGAGGATCAACGCCTTCGAGCTGAAATGCTACAGGAAGATACTTAGAATATCATGGAAGGATAAAATCAGAAACCCAGATATTATAAACACACTGAATATTCCAGAGTGTTGGTTACTAAACACAATAACAAAAAGAAAACTACGCCTGTTTGGTCATATAAAGAGACATAACTGTTTAGAAAGACAAATAATGGAGGGAAGAGTACCTGGGTAGAGGAGAAGGGGCAGACCAAGAAGACGATGGACTGACGACATTAAAGATAACATGAATACATCGCTAGAAAATGCAAGCCACATCGCCCAAGACAGAGAGAGGTTCAGAGAGTTCATTGGGAAGACAACGTTCTGGAAGGAATACGTCACATGACACAGACGGTCATTTAGCAATAAGACGAAGCAATCTGTTGAACGTTCTCTCAGGAATGGAGACTTTTCAAGCGATCATATCACAGCAACGGAAGTCTTGTTTGCGCCTTTATTTTTTTTCTTCCATATCTTTCAACATATTATTTTCAAACAATGCTGCTCCCGCACGCATGTTCCGTCTCCAGACATCCCGAGGTTCGATCGTGTTTTCCCAGTTTGTGGATTCTATATCGGAGGAGCTCTTCATTGAGGATTTACAGATGTCTTTATACCTCAGCATTGGTCTACAGAGTGCCTTCAGCCAGTTTCCCGAATAGACTATGTTACATTATCTGGAAAGGAGAAAGCAAATAGTATGTACTTACTGCGCAAAAATGAAATCGAACAGGTAGATCCAGGAATAGGGTAACAACGTTTTGCTAATTAGAGACAAAATAACACACGCATATCAATGTTTCGACCAAAAGACCTTTATCACGACACCAATTGAATCGTCTAACTTAGGCGGGAGCTGTTGATTATCAATTAGATGTGCAAATAACGTAGCATCAAAAGAAATAGATGATCGAGGCAATATACAAATCCAACACAATATGACTACCACATTATGAACAGATCAGACCAAGTTGTCTTCAGAACAGAACACAACTGACTCCGCAACCACATGTATACAAAGTTCAAGATTGGCAAAACGGCCACGTGTGCATGTGGACAGGCACCTCAGGCAGCAGAGCATATTCTTCAGGCCTGCCAGGAATATGAAATGTGGAATAAACACACTGACCCAGAGAAACAACAGTGGAAGAAACAACTCTACGTACCTCTGTACGAGTTACAGAACACAGTCAAGTTTATAGAAGAGACAACACTTCAGATATAAGCATCTTCTAGGCAAATTAAAGAAGAATCGCGTTGAAGTATATCAATAACTGTTCTAATTAACTTTCTAGTGTATCAATAATTGTTGTAGTTAACTTTATAGTGTATCAATAACTGTTCTAATTAACTTTCTAGTGTATCAATAATTGTTGTAGTTAACTTTATAGTGTATCAATAATTGTTCTATTTAACTTTGTAGTGTATCAATAATTGTTCTAATTAACTTTATAGTGTATCAATAATTGTTCTAGTTAACTTTGTAGTGTATCAATAATTGTTCTATTTAACTTTGTAGTGTATCAATAATTGTTCTAGTTAGCTTTGTAGTGTATCAATAATTGTTCTATTTAACTTTGTAGTGTATCAATAATTGTTCTAGTTAGCTTTGTAGTGTATCAATAATTGTTCTATTTAACTTTGTAGTGTATCAATAATTGTTCTATTCAACTTTGTAGTGTATCAATAATTGTTCTATTTAACTTTGTAGTGTATCAATAATTGTTCTAGTTAACTTTGTATTGTATCAATACTTGTTCTAGTTAACTTTGTAGTGTATCAACAACTGGTCTAATGAACTCAACTGTCACTTTTCATCCTGTGTCATTCCATTTAGCGTTGATATAAAGTCGTATAGGGTGTATATAAAGTCGCAGTGCACTGACACAGATTCGCATCAAATACGCACAATTCATAGTTTACGTGTTTAAATTGAATTGTTTTTAGTTCTTTCCATGCATTAGCCATTCTTTATTGAATATATAACTATAATTAGTTCATATCATTACTTATCTTATATCATCATAATTAAGTGCCGTCTCCGCAACGAAGGTTGGCAACAACAGACTTCCAACATCCGTCGTCTTTTGTTTTTGTGGTGCTCTCTTCTAGACTATACGATGTCCATCTTGTGATGTTACTCTCCCACTTGTATCTCTTCCTACCTTTTGTCCGCTTCCCTTTGACGTTACCATCAAGTAAGGTCTTCAACAAGGTGTCATATCTTTCAATGTGTCTAAAATATTGTATTTGTTTGATTTCATATTATTTTCTCATATTAAGTTTTGTTATAACCTCTTTGTTTATTTTCTTCTCTTTCCATGGCGTTCTCCCCATTCTTCTATATATTCACATCTCAAAGGCATCAATTCTGTCTTCTAATTGTTTGTTTAGTGTTCATGTTTCTGAGCCATACATTAATATAGAATAGATGTAGCATTTTATCATTCTCATTTTCAATTTTTAATTTATTTAGATGTTAATATTTTCCTCGTCTCATTGAAGGTACTTTTAGCCATTCCTATTCTACTTTTAACTTCTGTTTCACATCTGCTGTAATTTGCAATTAAATGTCCAAGATATTGATATACGTTACATAAATATCATTAGTTCACTGCATTACTTATCTTATATACCTATCATTAGTTCCGTGTATTACCTATCTACTATAATACTATCATTAGTTCCTTTCATTATTCACCGAATATAGCTATCACTAGTTCCTTGTGTGATTTATCTTATAAAACTATGATTAGTTCCTTGCATTGTCTACCTCATAATGTCTATTATTAGTTCCGTGCACTACTTTCACTACTTAACTATCATGTGTCTTATGCATTACTTACCTTATAGAATGTCTATCATTAGTTCTCAATTATCGTTTTCAAAATTCGTTTTCTAAATTTAAAAAACAAAATATCTAATCACCCTTCAATCACGCCACACATTACATAGCATCATACATCACGTCACATTATATATCACATAACATCATAGATAGCATACCATCACATCATACATCAAATCACATCGTACATCACATTAAACATTACACATCATAGCACATCATGCATCACACATCACATCATTTACATCACATCACATCACACATCACATATTACATCACACATCACATCAAAAATCACACACCACACATCACACACCACACATCACACAGCACACATCACACATAACATATCACACATTACATATCACACATCTCACATAACACATCACCCATCGCACATCACACATCACACACCACACATCGCACATCACACACACAGTAGTCTTGGTTTTGTAGTCTAATCTCTTTTCAACGAGAAATCTCTAACTAGTTTGAAGATCTTCAATTTAGTCAAACATTGAAAATTTTCTTTCAGAAATTATTTAGTTTGAAAAACTATCTGAGATGGTAACGTTACTTGGTGCTGTAACTTTGATAACAAGTGTGTGGATGTAATGTTTCATGTCCAGTTTGTGGATGTAATGTTTCATGTTCAGTTTGTGGATATAATGTTTCATGTTCCAACTTGTGGATGTAATGTTTCATAGCCAGCTTTTGGATGTAATTTTTCATACCCATATTTCTAATCGTATTATATTATGTGTATATTTTGTATTTGCAAAACCCATTGACCACTGGATCAGCAACCAACAACCATATTTTAAAAAAGTGTAATTATTATTCGAAAACTAAAGTAGGATTTTATTTGTGATGAAGTAGAATCTCAATTGTGATGAAGTGGAATCTCAGTTGTGATGAAGTGGAATCTCAGTTGTGATGAAGTGGAACCTCAGTTGTGAGAAAGTGGAAAATCAGTTGTGAGGAAATGGAATCTCAGTTGTGGGGAAGTTCATCTCAGTTGTGTAAAAATGAAATGTTTCTTGTGACTAAGTGGAGTCTCATTTGTATGGAAGTGAAATCTCAGTTGTGAGGAAGTGGAATATCAGTTGTGTAAAAGTGAAATCTCACCTGTGACTAAGTGAAATCTTATTTGTATGGAAATGGAATCTCAATTTTGAGAATGTGGAATCTCAATAGTGTAAAAGTGAAATATTCTTTATTTATTTCTTGTGTTCGCTTTGATGTCTACACCATCAGACATGAACTCCTTTGTTGTCTGAAGCTCTTCTGTGGTTCCATATATCTCTGTGTGTTCCACAAGTGCACATTGGTGTGGCACACAGTTAAATTATGTGCATGTTTCTTCAGTTTATTGTGTCATGTTCTTAGGCGAAGTATGGTGATGTTCCTGTCGATGTAGGTAGCGGTGGGCGTCTCTTTTCATACTATGTTCACTTTTGATTTTGTATTTTGCTCTCTTCTTTTCCTGGTATGTGAATTAATTGTCTTCCTGCATAAACACGCTCCTCCTACTTTGTCATCCTGCATAAACACGCTCCTCCTACTTTGTCTTCCTGCATAAACGCTCCTCCTACTTTGCCTTCCTGCTTAAACACGCTCCTCCTACTTTGTCTTCCTGCATAAACACGCTCCTCCTACTTTGTCATCCTGCATAAAACACGCTCCTCCTACTTTGTCTTCCTGCATAAACACACTCCTCCTACTTTGTCATCCTGCATAAACACGCTCCTCCTACTTTGTCATCCTGCATAAACACGCTCCTCCTACTTTGTCTTCCTGCATAAACGCTCCTCCTACTTTGTCTTCCTGCAAAAACGCTCCTCCTACTTTGTCTTCCTGCAAAAACGCTCCTCCTACTTTGTCTTCCTGCATAAACGCTCCTCCTACTATGTCTTCCTGCATAAACGCTCCTCCTACATTGTCTTCCTGCATAAACGCTCCTCCTACTTTGCCTTCCTGCATAAACACGCTCCTCCTACTTTGTCTTCCTGCATAAACACGCTCCTCCTACTTTGTCATCCTGCATAAAACACGCTCCTCCTACTTTGTCTTCCTGCATAAACACGCTCCTCCTACTTTGTCATCCTGCATAAACACGCTCCTCCTACTTTGTCATCCTGCATAAACACGCTCCTCCTACTTTGTCATCCTGCATAAACACGCTCCTCCTACTTTGTCATCCTGCATAAACACGCTCCTCCTACTTTGTCATCCTGCATAAACACGCCCCTCCTACTTTGGTCAACTTATCTGCCCTCTAATTTTCCGGGATACAACAGCTTGATGGTAACAAATGTAGTACATTTTCCCTTTTTGTTTTGCTTGCCATGTCGTTTAGTTTGTCTCTTACTTGTTTTAGTTTACCACACTCGAGAACTTGAAGAATTGAAACTGCATCTGTGAAGATTACCCCTTGCTGAGATTCAGAGACAGTATCAAGTTCAGTATCATGGGGCCCCTTGTTCTATTACATTACCACTTGTTGACATTCAGAGACAATGTCAAGTATCATGAGGGCGCCTTGTTCTATTAGATTACCACTTGTTGACATTCAGAGACAATGTCAAGTATCTTGATGGTAACAAATGTAGTACATTTTCCCTTTTTGTTTTGCTTGCCATGTCGTTTAGTTTGTCTCTTACTTGTTTTAGTTTACCACACTCGAGAACTTGAAGAATTGAAACTGCATCTGTGAAGATTACCCCTTGCTGAGATTCAGAGACAGTATCAAGTATAGTATCATGAGGGCCCATTGTTCTATTAGATTACCACTTGTTGACATTCAGAGACAATGTCAAGTATCATGAGGGCCCATTGTTCTATTAGATTACCACTTGTTGACATTCAGAGACAATGTCAAGTATCATGAGGGCCCATTGTTCTATTAGATTACCACTTGTTGACATTCAGAGACAATGTCAAGTATCATGAGGGCCCATTGTTCTATTAGATTACCACTTGTTGACATTCAGAGACAATGTCAAGTATCATGAGGGCCCATTGTTCTATTAGATTACCACTTGTTGACATTCAGAGACAATGTCAAGTATCATGAGGGCGCCTTGTTCTATTAGATTACCACTTGTTGACATTCAGAGACAATATGAAGTTCAGTATCATGAGGGCCCCTTGTTCTATTAGATTACCACTTTTTGACATTCAGAGAGAATGTCAAGTATCATGAGGGCGCCTTGTTCTATTAGATTACCACTTGTTGACATTCAGAGACAATGTCAAGTATCATGAGGGCGCCTTGTTCTATTAGATTACCACTTGTTGACATTCAGAGACAATGTCAAGTATCATGAGGGCGCCTTGTTCTATTAGATTACCACTTGTTGACATTCAGAGACAATCTCAAGTATCCCGAGGGTCGCTTGTTCCATTCCTTGAACCGCAGTATTGTTGCTTCGAGCACATCTTTCCTGTAGGAATGGACTATGTTTCAGGGCAATGGTCTGAATATGTTGTAAAGCTGCCAGCTCCTCGAGTTCTAATTGAACTTACAGCTGATCCATGCCTGGATGCATGTATCCACGATTGTTCTGGAACTTCTTTATTCGTGGATTATGCTCATTGCGGCAGTTAGCTTCTGAAAATCATTCGTTTCTTTCTGTTTGATACTGTTCATTAATCTGTTTCGCCCGTGTGTTGCCGGGGCCCAAAAGGGGAACAAAGAATAGTAACACTGTTTACCTTCCACGCATGTCGTAAAAAGCGACTAAGGAGGTTATGGGATGAAGTTGGCTGTCCCATCCCATATAGGGTCATTGACCCAAAACTATGCTGAAGCCGGATGTGTCAGGCCGAAATGCGCAGATATCGCAGCAATGCTGTAAACCATGACACAACGCATTCCGTTCTTCGGACTACATTCTGCTAATCTGCAGGAGTTTGAGAACGAACGCAAAAGAAGAAGAAGAAGAATTAATGTGTTTATTTGTAGGAAATCTTGATTTTTCTCCCATGGTACAGGGTAAAGGGTAGGTGGCAGAGGTGATGATTTTATGGGTAGATGTGCTTGACACCGCTTTCTTAGCATGTTCCAATAATTTAAAATATTAAAAGTTACAAGCGAAAGACGGAATATTTAGGAGTGCAGAGAAGTTGAACAGGGACGGTATGCAGAAAACTGGGACCATCTCGTGAAAAACGGGACGTCTGGGACAATTTTCCATATCTGTCCTTTCTTTGCCTATTGGGTCTATATCTTTGATTATTCTATCTTCATGTGGGTTCGAGAAACACTGCAGTAGGTCAAGGACGTTAACATTTATATAAAACTAGAAATCAAAAGAAACGACTCCAGAAACTGAAATCTGTCGCAAATGGGTTCCACATTCTTTATAACTTGCACTTTGACAAAATGTCATGCGAAACGCCCCAGTGAGTACGAAAAGCTTGGTCAATTTTCGAACGTGTGAGGTTGGTGAAAGAAACCTGTGTCCAGCCACGTGGAATCGGATACGCCTGCGCCTGTACAATAACCAGTCTGTCTAATTAACAAATGAGATCTCTATAATCTCGAAACAATCTCAGCTATTTTAGACATTATTCCTGTTTCTCGGAGGTTCTTATTTTTAAAAACCCCTTTCGGATATCACACCAACAAACAGCAGTCATTTGTCACTCACGGACACTGGTCAACGTTTTACAAGTTAGTTTGGTCACCATTTGTGTGGCCTGCTCTACTCCTAATTTTCTGACACAGTCATCTAGTGACCTCCACGAGTTCGAGTTTTGGCTGGTGATGAAGCTGTCGTTAATCACAGAATGGAATTGATATCCACACAAAACGCTTTATAGACGACCATTCCAACAAGCCAATTTATTCTCGGGTCCATGAACCGAGAGGTGGTCTAGAGTCAGTCACTTCAAAGAAGAGTTAGTAAACGATTGAGGAAGGTGACAAAAGCACTCAGACTCAAGGATTGTATGTTGATTGCTAGTCTAGTCCTCTTGGATACGCCACTTAAGGGACATAAGGGACACGCCACTTGGACGTTGTGTAATGTGGAATTCTACATGTTTTATGTAAAGAAAAGTTTTAAATGTGGAAACGCAGAAATAAATCCGAATCAAGATATCACATATAACATTAGTGTTTGGGACAAAGGGCTTGAGCCCATGGAATGCTGGATCAACAACCAACCTGCCAACCAACCAACCAGACAGACAACTAACCAACAAGCTAACCAGCCAGACAACCAACCAGGCAACCAGTCAGCTGACAACCAACCAGCCAGCCAACCATAAGACCCAATTAACCAACCAATCAACCAGCTAGCCAGCCAGACAACCAATCAAACAACCAGCCAGACAACCAACCAGCTAGCCAGACAACCAACCAGTCAGCCAGACAACCAACTAACCAACCAACCAGCCAGACAACCAACCAACCGACCAGCAAGCCAGACAGCCAGACAACCAACTAACCAACAAACCAATCAACCAACCAACCAGCCAGCCAGACAAGTAATCAACCAACCAGCCAGCCAGACAACCAACTAACAAACCAACCAACGAGGCAACCAACCAGCCAGACAACCAACCAACCAGACAACTAATAACCAACCAGTCAGTCAGCCAGGCAACCAACTAATCAACTAGCCAGCCAGCCAGACAACCAACCAGCCAGCCAACTAACAATCAACCAACCAAACAACCAACTAACTAACCAACCTGTCAGACAACCAGCCAGCCAACCATAGCACCGGCGATGAAGAGAATGCTGAGAGGGACGATCTGTACATGTACAGATCTGTACAGATGGTAGAAATTGGTGCAGATCTATATGACGTGTCCTTTACAGAACATTGTCCTAACTGCCACTCTGTAAGCTCACGGTTCTGTTCAAGCTGCCCAGGTTCTTCTAGTGCTATGTTACGAAGGTCTTCTATATCCTGTGTCCACCGTTGTCTTGGTCTGCCTCTTGTTCTCTTCCTGGAAGTTATCCCTTCATGAATAATCCTTCTAAACTAGTTTCTTTATGTGTCCGAAATATGTTAACTTGAGTTATTGGTATTTTTGTGGAGCAAGTTTTCTTCTATGGTCGTTGTGGATGTCTGCGTTCATAGCATATAACTCCATAGTTTCAAGTGACAATCTATAAAATACAAGGAATTTATATACAGTACAAGCGATAATTCCAAGGAGATCTCACAGACTGCAACAGTTTTAGAGATCTAACAGAAAGCAACAGTTGTATAAGTAATCTCACAGACTGCAACAGTTTTAGGGGCTATTTCAAAGACTTCAACAGTTCTGGCTGAGATAACACAGATTTCATCAATTTTTTAAGAGGCATCACAGAATGCAACAGTTTTAGATGGGATCTCACAGAATGCATCTAGTTTGGAGAAAATATCCCAGACTGCAACAATTTTTGAAGAAATATAACAGAATGCAACAATTTTTGAAGAAATATAACAGAATGCAACAATTTTTTAGAAGAACTCACAGAATGCAACAGTTTGTTTTTGGAAGAACTCACAGAATGCAACAGTTTGTTTTTGGAAGAACTCACAGAATGCAACAGTTTGTTTTTGGAAGAACTCACAGAATGCAACAGTTTGTTTTTGGAAGAACTCACAGAATGCAACAGTTTGTTTTTGGAAGAACTCACAGAATGCAACAGTTTGTTTTTGGAAGAACTCACAGAATGCAACAGTTTGTTTTTGGAAGAACTCACAGAATGCAACAGTTTGTTTTTGGAAGAACTCACAGAAAGCAACAGTTTCTTAGAAGAACTCACAGAATGCAACAGTTTCTTAGAAAAACTCACAGAATGCAACAGTTTCTTAGAAGAACTCACAGAATGCAACAGTTTCTTAGAAGAACTCACAGAATGCAACAGTTTCTTAGAAGAACTCACAGAATGCAACAGTTTTAAGAAGAACTCAAAGAATGCAATAGTATTTGAGCAGATTTTACACACTACAAGAATTTTAGAAAAGATTTCACAGAATTCAAGTTTTAGAAGAAATATCACAGGATGCAACAATTTTATGGAAGATTAAGTAGACTGTAACAGTTTGAGAGATTTCAAAGAATGCAAAAGTATTAGAGATTTTGCAGAATGTTAGTGTTTTAAGACAAATTTCACAGAATGTTAGTGTTTTAAGACAGATTTCACAGAATGTTAGTGTTTTAAGACAGATTTCACAGAATGTTAGTGTTTTAAGACAGATTTCACAGAATGTTAGTGTTTTAAGACAGATTTCACAGAATGCAACAATTATAGAAGGAATCTTCCAGACTGCAATAGTTTAGAAACGATTTGACAGAATGCAATATTTTAAGAATATTTTGAACAGAAAGCAATCTTGTTTTAGAATCTCACAGACTGCAACAATTTTAGAGAAGAACTCACATAATGCAACAATTTTAGAGAATATATCACAGACTGCATTAGTTTTAGAGATGTTTTCACATAATGTAGCAGTTTTAGATCGTATCTCACATAATGTAGCAGTTTTAGATCGTACCTCACAGAATGCAACAGTTTTAGATGGTATCTCACAGAATGCAACAGTTTTAGATGGTATCTCACAGAATGCAACAGTTTTATATGGTATCTCACAGAATGCAATAGTTTTAGATGGTATCTCTCAGAATGCAACAGTTTTAGATGGTATCTCACAGAATGCAACAGTTTTAGATGGGATCTCACAGAATGCAACAGTTTTAGATGGTATCTCACAGAATGCAACAGTTTTATATGGTATCTCACAGAATGCAATAGTTTTAGATGGTATCTCTCAGAATGCAACAGTTTTAGATGGTATCTCACAGAATGCAACAGTTTTAGATGGGATCTCACAGAATGCAACAGTTTTAGATGGTATCTCACAGAATGCAAGATTTAGATTGGAACTCACAGAATGCAACAGTTTTAGATGGGATCTCACAGAATGCAAGATTTAGATTGGAACTCACAGAATGCAACAGTTTTAGATGGGATCTCACTGAATGCAACAGTTTTAGATGGTATCTCTCAGAATGCAACAGTTTTAGATGGTATCTCACAGAATGCAATAGTTTTAGATGGGATCTCACAGAATGCAACAGTTTTAGATGGGATCTCACAGAACGCAAGATTTAGATGGGATCTCACAGATTGCACCAGTTTTAGATGGGATTTCCCAGAATGCAACAGTTTTAGATGGTATCTCTCAGAATGCAACAGTTTTAGATGGTATCTCACAGAATGCAACAGTTTTAGAAGGGATCTCACAGAATGCAACAGTTTTAGATGGGATCTCACAGAACGCAAGATTTAGATGGGATCTCACAGATTGCACCAGTTTTAGATGGGATTTCCCAGAATGCAACAGTTTTAGATGGTATCTCACAGAATGCAAGTTTTAGATGGTATCTCACAGAATGCAACAGTTTTAGATGGGATCTCACACAATGCAACAGATTTAGATGGTATCTCACATAATGCAGCAGTTTTAGATCGTACCTCACAGAATGCAACAGTTTTAGATGGTATCTCACAGAATGCAACAGTTTTAGATGGTATCTCACAGAATGCCACAGTTTTAGATGGGATTTCACAGAATGCAACAGTTTTAGATGGGATCTCACAGAATGCATCTAGTTTGGAGAAAATATCCCAGACTGCAACAATTTTTGAAGAAATATAACAGAATGCAACAATTTTTGAAGAAATATAACAGAATGCAACAATTTTTTAGAAGAACTCACAGAATGCAACAGTTTGTTTTTGGAAGAACTCACAGAATGCAACAGTTTGTTTTTGGAAGAACTCACAGAATGCAACAGTTTGTTTTTGGAAGAACTCACAGAATGCAACAGTTTGTTTTTGGAAGAACTCACAGAATGCAACAGTTTGTTTTTGGAAGAACTCACAGAATGCAACAGTTTGTTTTTGGAAGAACTCACAGAATGCAACAGTTTGTTTTTGGAAGAACTCACAGAATGCAACAGTTTGTTTTTGGAAGAACTCACAGAATGCAACAGTTTCTTAGAAGAACTCACAGAAAGCAACAGTTTCGTAGAAGAACTCACAGAATGCAACAGTTTCTTAGAAGAACTCACAGAATGCAACAGTTTCTTAGAAGAACTCACAGAATGCAACAGTTTCTTAGAAGAACTCACAGAATGCAACAGTTTTAAGAAGAACTCAGAGAATGCAATAGTATTTGAGCAGATTTTACACACTACAAGAATTTTAGAAAAGATTTCACAGAATTCAAGTTTTAGAAGAAATATCACATGATGCAACAATTTTATGGAAGATTTAGTAGACTGTAACAGTTTGAGAGATTTCAAAGAATGCAAAAGTATTAGAGATTTTACAGAATGTTAGTGTTTTAAGACAGATTTCACAGAATGTTAGTGTTTTAAGACAGATTTCACAGAATGCAACAATTATAGAAGGAATCTTCCAGACTGCAATAGTTTAGAAACGATTTGACAGAATGCAATATTTTAAGAATATTTTGAACAGAAAGCAATCTTTTTTTAGAATCTCACAGACTGCAACAATTTTAGAGAAGAACTCACATAATGCAACAATTTTAGAGAATATATCACAGACTGCATTAGTTTTAGAGATGTTTTCACATAATGTAGCAGTTTTAGATGGTATCTCACAGAATGCAACAGTTTTAGATCGTACCTCACAGAATGCAACAGTTTTAGATGGTATCTCACAGAATGCAACAGTTTTAGATCGTACCTCACAGAATGCAACAGTTTTAGATGGTATCTCACAGAATGCAACAGTTTTAGATGGTATCTCACAGAATGCAACAGTTTTATATGGTATCTCACAGAATGCAATAGTTTTAGATGGTATCTCTCAGAATGCAACAGTTTTAGATGGTATCTCACAGAATGCAACAGTTTTAGATGGGATCTCACAGAATGCAACAGTTTTAGATGGGATCTCACAGAATGCAAGATTTAGATTGGAACTCACAGAATGCAACAGTTTTAGATGGGATCTCACTGAATGCAAGATTTAGATTGGAACTCACAGAATGCAACAGTTTTAGATGGGATCTCACTGAATGCAACAGTTTTAGATGGTATCTCACAGAATGCAACAGTTTTAGATGGTATCTCACAGAATGCAACAGTTTTAGATGGTATCTCACAGAATGCAACAGTTTTAGATGGTATCTCACAGAATGCAACAGTTTTAGATGGTATCTCACAGAATGCAACAGTTTTAGATGGGAACTCACAGAATGCAACAGTTTTAGATGGGATCTCACTGAATGCAACAGTTTTAGATGGTATCTCACAGAATGCAACACTTTTAGATGGTATCTATGAGAATACAACAGTTTTAGATGGTATCTCACAGAATGCAACAGTTTTAGATGGTATCTCACAGAATGCAACAGTTTTAGATGGTATCTCACAGAATGCAACAGTTTTAGATGGTATCTCACAGAATGCAACAGTTTTAGATGGTATCTCACAGAATGCAACAGTTTTAGATGTTATCTCACAGAATACAACAGTTTTAGATGCGATCTCACAGAATGCAACAGTTTTAGATGGGATCTCACTGAATGAAACCGTTTTAGATGGTATCTCACAGAATGCAACAGTTTTAGATGGTATCTCACAGAATGCAAGTTTTAGATGGTATCTCATAGAATGCAACAGTTTTAGATGGGATCTCACACAATGCAACAGTTTTAGATGGTATCTCACATAATGCAGCAGTTTTAGATCGTACCTCACAGAATGCAACAGTTTTAGATGGTATCTCTCAGAATGCAACAGTTTTAGATGGTATCTCACAGAATGCAACAGTTTTAGATGGGATCTCACAGAATGCAACAGTTTTAGATGGGATCTCACAGAACGCAAGATTTAGATGGGATCTCACAGATTGCACCAGTTTTAGATGGGATTTCCCAGAATGCAACAGTTTTAGATGGTATCTCACAGAATGCAAGTTTTAGATGGTATCTCACAGAATGCAACAGTTTTAGATGGGATCTCACAGAATGCAACAGTTTTAGATGGTATCTCACATAATGCAGCAGTTTTAGATCGTACCTCACAGAATGCAACAGTTTTAGATGGTATCTCACAGAATGCAACAGTTTTAGATGGGATCTCACAGAATGCTACAGTTTTAGATGGGATCTCACAGAAAGCAAGATTTAGATGGGATCTCACAGAATGCACCAGTTTTAGATGGGATTTCCCAGAATGCAACAGTTTTAGATGGGATCTCAACAGAACGCAAGATTTAGATGGGATCTCACAGAATGCACCAGTTTTAGATGGTATCTCACAGAATGCAACAGTTTTAGATGGGATCTCACACAATGCAACAGTTTTAGATGGTATCTCACATAATGCAGCAGTTTTAAATGGTATCTCACAGAATGCAACAGTTTTAGATGGTATCTCACAGAATGCAACAGTTTTAGATGGTATCTCACAGAATGCAACAGTTTTAGATGGGATCTCACAGAATGCAACAGTCTTAGATGGGATCTCGCAGAACGCAACAGTTTTAGATGGGATCTCACAGAATGCAACAGTTTTAGATGGGATCTCACAGAATGCAACAGTTTTAGATGGTATCTCACAGAATGCAACAGTTTTAGATGGGATCTCACTGAATGCAACAGTTTTAGATGGTATCTCACAGAATGCTACAGTTTTAGATGGTATCTCACAGAATGCAACAGTTTTAGATGGTATCTCACAGAATGCAACAGTTTTAGATGGTATCTCACAGAATGCAACAGTTTTAGATGGTATCTCACAGAATGCAACAGTTTTAGATGGGATCTCACAGAATGCAACAGTTTTAGATGGGATCTCACAGAATGCAACAGTTTTAGATGGTATCTCACAGAATGCAACACTTTTAGATGGTATCTATGAGAATACAACAGTTTTAGATGGTATCTCACAGAATGCAACAGTTTTAGATGGTATCTCACAGAATGCAACAGTTTTAGATGGTATCTCACAGAATGCAACAGTTTTACATGGTATCTCACAGAATGCAACAGTTTTAGATGGTATCTCACAGAATGCAACAGTTTTAGATGGTATCTCACAGAATGCAACAGTTTTAGATGGTATCTCACAGAATGCAACAGTTTTAGATGGGAACTCACAGAATGCAACAGTTTTAGATGGGATCTCACTGAATGCAACAGTTTTAGATGGTATCTCACAGAATGCAACACTTTTAGATGGTATCTATGAGAATACAACAGTTTTAGATGGTATCTCACAGAATGCAACAGTTTTAGATGGTATCTCACAGAATGCAACAGTTTTAGATGGTATCTCACAGAATGCAACAGTTTTAGATGGTATCTCACAGAATGCAACAGTTTTAGATGGTATCTCACAGAATGCAACAGTTTTAGATGTTATCTCACAGAATACAACAGTTTTAGATGCGATCTCACAGAATGCAACAGTTTTAGATGGGATCTCACTGAATGAAACCGTTTTAGATGGTATCTCACAGAATGCAACAGTTTTAGATGGTATCTCACAGAATGCAACAGTTTTAGATGGTATCTCACAGAATACAAGTTTTAGATGGTATCTCATAGAATGCAACAGTTTTAGATGGGATCTCACACAATGCAACAGTTTTAGATGGTATCTCACATAATGCAGCAGTTTTAGATCGTACCTCACAGAATGCAACAGTTTTAGATTGTATCTCTCAGAATGCAACAGTTTTAGATGGTATCTCACAGAATGCAACAGTTTTAGATGGGATCTCACAGAATGCAACAGTTTTAGATGGGATCTCACAGAACGCAAGATTTAGATGGGATCTCACAGATTGCACCAGTTTTAGATGGGATTTCCCAGAATGCAACAGTTTTAGATGGTATCTCACAGAATGCAAGTTTTAGATGGTATCTCACAGAATGCAACAGTTTTAGATGGGATCTCACAGAATGCAACAGTTTTAGATGGTATCTCACATAATGCAGCAGTTTTAGATCGTACCTCACAGAATGCAACAGTTTTAGATGGTATCTCACAGAATGCAACAGTTTTAGATGGGATCTCACAGAATGCTACAGTTTTAGATGGGATCTCACAGAACGCAAGATTTAGATGGGATCTCACAGAATGCACCAGTTTTAGATGGGATTTCCCAGAATGCAACAGTTTTAGATGGGATCTCAACAGAACGCAAGATTTAGATGGGATCTCACAGAATGCACCAGTTTTAGATGGTATCTCACAGAATGCAACAGTTTTAGATGGGATCTCACACAATGCAACAGTTTTAGATGGTATCTCACATAATGCAGCAGTTTTAAATGGTATCTCACAGAATGCAACAGTTTTAGATGGTATCTCACAGAATGCAACAGTTTTAGATGGTATCTCACAGAATGCAACAGTTTTAGATGGGATCTCACAGAATGCAACAGTCTTAGATGGGATCTCGCAGAACGCAACAGTTTTAGATGGGATCTCACAGAATGCAACAGTTTTAGATGGGATCTCACAGAATGCAACAGTTTTAGATGGCATCTCACAGAATGCAACAGTTTTAGATGGGATCTCACTGAATGCAACAGTTTTAGATGGTATCTCACAGAATGCAACAGTTTTAGATGGTATCTCACAGAATGCAACAGTTTTAGATGGTATCTCACAGAATGCAACAGTTTTAGATGGTATCTCACAGAATGCAACAGTTTTAGATGGTATCTCACAGAATGCAACAGTTTTAGATGGGAACTCACAGAATGCAACAGTTTTAGATGGGATCTCACTGAATGCAACAGTTTTAGATGGTATCTCACAGAATGCAACACTTTTAGATGGTATCTATGAGAATACAACAGTTTTAGATGGTATCTCACAGAATGCAACAGTTTTAGATGGTATCTCACAGAATGCAACAGTTTTAGATGGTATCTCACAGAATGCAACAGTTTTGCATGGTATCTCACAGAATGCAACAGTTTTAGATGGTATCTCACAGAATGCAACAGTTTTAGATGTTATCTCACAGAATACAACAGTTTTAGATGCGATCTCACAGAATGCAACAGTTTTAGATGGGATCTCACTAAATGAAACCGTTTTAGATGGTATCTCACAGAATGCAACAGTTTTAGATGGTATCTCACAGAATGCAACAGTTTTAGATGGTATCTCACAGAATGCAAGTTTTAGATGGTATCTCATAGAATGCAACAGTTTCAGATGGGATCTCACACAATGCAACAGTTTTAGATGGTATCTCACATAATGCAGCAGTTTTAGATCGTACCTCACAGAATGCAACAGTTTTAGATGGTATCTCTCAGAATGCAACAGTTTTAGATGGTATCTCACAGAATGCAACAGTTTTAGATGGGATCTCACAGAATGCAACAGTTTTAGATGGGATCTCACAGAACGCAAGATTTAGATGGGATCTCACAGATTGCACCAGTTTTAGATGGGATTTCCCAGAATGCAACAGTTTTAGATGGTATCTCACAGAATGCAAGTTTTAGATGGTATCTCACAGAATGCAACAGTTTTAGATGGGATCTCACAGAATGCAACAGTTTTAGATGGTATCTCACATAATGCAGCAGTTTTAGATCGTACCTCACAGAATGCAACAGTTTTAGATGGTATCTCACAGAATGCAACAGTTTTAGATGGGATCTCACAAAATGCTACAGTTTTAGATGGGATCTCACAGAACGCAAGATTTAGATGGGATCTCACAGAATGCAACAGTTTTAGATGGTATCTCACAGAATGCAACAGTTTTAGATGGGATCTCACAGAATGCAACAGTTTTAGATGGGATCTCACAGAATGCAAGATTTAGATTGGAACTCACAGAATGCAACAGTTTTAGATGGGATCTCACTGAATGCAAGATTTAGATTGGAACTCACAGAATGCAACAGTTTTAGATGGGATCTCACTGAATGCAACAGTTTTAGATGGTATCTCACAGAATGCAACAGTTTTAGATGGTATCTCACAGAATGCAACAGTTTTAGATGGTATCTCACAGAATGCAACAGTTTTAGATGGTATCTCACAGAATGCAACAGTTTTAGATGGTATCTCACAGAATGCAACAGTTTTAGATGGGAACTCACAGAATGCAACAGTTTTAGATGGGATCTCACTGAATGCAACAGTTTTAGATGGTATCTCACAGAATGCAACACTTTTAGATGGTATCTATGAGAATACAACAGTTTTAGATGGTATCTCACAGAATGCAACAGTTTTAGATGGTATCTCACAGAATGCAACAGTTTTAGATGGTATCTCACAGAATGCAACAGTTTTAGATGGTATCTCACAGAATGCAACAGTTTTAGATGGGAACTCACAGAATGCAACAGTTTTAGATGGGATCTCACTGAATGCAACAGTTTTAGATGGTATCTCACAGAATGCAACAGTTTTAGATGGTATCTATGAGAATACAACAGTTTTAGATGGTATCTCACAGAATGCAACAATTTTAGATGGTATCTCACAGAATGCAACAGTTTTAGATGGGATCTCACAGAATGCAACAGTTTTAGATGGTATCTCACAGAATGCAACAGTTTTAGATGGTATCTCACAGAATGCAACAGTTTTAGATGTTATCTCACAGAATACAACAGTTTTAGATGTGATCTCACAGAATGCAACAGTTTTAGATGGTATCTCACAGAATGCAACAGTTTTAGATGTTATCTCACAGAATACAACAGTTTTAGATGTGATCTCACAGAATGCAACAGTTTTAGATGGGATCTCACTGAATGAAACCGTTTTAGATGGTATCTCACAGAATGCAACAGTTTTAGATGGGATCTCACACAATGCAACAGTTTTAGATGGTATCTCACATAATGTAGCAGTTTTAGATGGGATCTCACAGAACGCAAGATTTAGATGGGATCTCACAGATTGCACCAGTTTTAGATGGGATTTCCCAGAATGCAACAGTTTTAGATGGTATCTCACAGAATGCAAGTTTTAGATGGTATCTCACAGAATGCAACAGTTTTAGATGTTATCTCACAGAATGCAACAGTTTTAAGAAGAACTCACAGAATGCAACAGTTTCTTAGAAGAACTCACAGAATGCAACAGTTTCTTAGAAGAACTCACAGAATGCAACAGTTTCTTAGAAGAACTCACAGAATGCAACAGTTTTAAGAAGAACTCAGAGAATGCAATAGTATTTGAGCAGATTTTACACACTACAAGAATTTTAGAAAAGATTTCACAGAATTCACGTTTTAGAAGAAATATCACAGGATGCAACAGTTTTATGGAAGATTTAGTAGACTGTAACAGTTTGAGAGATTTCAAAGAATGCAAAAGTATTAGAGATTTCACAGAATGTTAGTGTTTTAAGACAGATTTCACAGAATGCAACAGTTTTAGATGGTATCTCACAGAATGCAACAGTTTTAGATGTTATCTCACAGAATGCAACAGTTTTAGATGGTATCTCACAGAATGCAACAGTTTTAGATGGGATCTCACAGAATGCAACAGTTTTAGATGGTATCTCACAGAATGCAACAGTTTTAGATGTTATCTCACAGAATGCAACAGTTTTAGATGGGATCTCACAGAATGCAACAGTTTTAGATGGGATCTCACAGAATGCAACAGTTTTAGATGGTATCTCACAGAATGCAACAGTTTTAGATGTTATCTCACAGAATGCAACAGTTTTAGATGGTATCTCACAGAATGCAACAGTTTTAGATGGGATCTCACAGAATGCAACAGTTTTAGATGGTATCTCACAGAATGCAACAGTTTTAGATGGTATCTCACAGAATGCAACAGTTTTAGATGGGATCTCACTGAATGCAACCGTTTTAGATGTTATCTCACAGAATGCAACAGTTTTAGATGGGATCTCACAGAATGCAACAGTTTTAGATGGTATCTCACAGAATGCAACAGTTTTAGATGGGATCTCACAGAATGCAACAGTTTTAGATGTTATCTCACAGAATGCAACAGTTTTAGATGCGATCTCACAGAATGCAACAGTTTTAGATGGGATCTCACAGAATGCATCTAGTTTGGAGAAAATATAACTGACTGCAACAATTTTTGAAGAAATATAACAGAATGCTAAATTGTTTTTAGAAGAACTCACAGAATGCAACAGTTTCTTAGAAGAACTCACAGAATGCAACAGTTTCTTAGAAGAACTCACAGAATGCAACAGTTTCTTAGAAGAACTCACAGAATGCAACAGTTTCTTAGAAGAACTCACAGAATGCAACAGTTTCTTAGAAGAACTCACAGAATGCAACAGTTTCTTAGAAGAACTCACAGAATGCAACAGTTTTAAGAAGAACTCAGAGAATGCAATAGTATTTGAGCAGATTTTACACACTACAAGAATTTTAGAAAAGATTTCACAGAATTCAAGTTTTAGAAGAAATATCACAGGATGCAACAATTTTATGGAAGATTTAGTAGACTGTAACAGTTTGAGAGATTTCAAAGAATGCAAAAGTATTAGAGATTTTGCAGAATGTTAGTGTTTTAAGACAGATTTCACAGAATGTTAGTGTTTTAAGACAGATTT
The DNA here is from genome assembly GCA_034231615.1 of Meghimatium bilineatum. Taxonomy (NCBI): domain Eukaryota; kingdom Metazoa; phylum Mollusca; class Gastropoda; order Stylommatophora; family Philomycidae; genus Meghimatium; species Meghimatium bilineatum. The sequence continues at coordinate 4,797,694 of CM067305.1, read as the reverse complement.
CACAGAATGCAACAATTTTAGAAGGAATCTTCCAGACTGCAATAGTTTAGAGACGATTTGACAGAATGCAATATTTTAAGAATATTTTGAACAGAAAGCAATCTTTTTTTTAGAATCTCACAGACTGCAACAATTTTAGAGAAGAACTCACATAATGCAACAATTTTAGAGAATATATCACAGACTGCATTAGTTTTAGAGATGTTTTCACATAATGTAGCAGTTTTAGATGGTATCTCACAGAATGCAACAGTTTTAGATGGAATCTCACAGAATGCAACAGTTTTAGATGGTATCTCACAGAATGCAACAGTTTTAGATGGTATCTCTCAGAATGCAACAGTTTTAGATGGTATTTCACAGAATGCAACAGTTTTAGATGGTATCTCACAGAATGCAACAGTTTTAGATGGTATTTCACAGAATGCAACAGTTTTAGATGGTATCTCTCAGAATGCAACAGTTTTAGATGGTATCTCACAGAATGCAACAGTTTTAGATGGTATCTCTCAGAATGCAACAGTTTTAGATGGTATCTCACAGAATGCAACAGTTTTAGATGGTATTTCACAGAATGCAACAATTTTAGATGGTATCTCTCAGAATGCAGCAGTTTTAGATGGTATCTCACAGAATGCAACAGTTTTAGATGGGATCTCACAGAATGCAACAGTTTTAGATGGTATCTCACAGAATGCAACAGTTTTAGATGGGATATCACAGAATGCAACAGTTTTAGATGGTATCTCACAGAATGCAGCAGTTTTAGATGGTATCTCACAGAATGCAACAGTCTTAGATGGGATCTCACAGAACGCAACAGTTTTAGATGGGATCTCACAGAATGCAACAGTTTTAGATGGGATCTCACAGAATGCAAGATTTAGATTGGAAATCACAGAATGCAACAGTTTTAGATGGGATCTCACAGAATGCAAGATTTAGATTGGAACTCACAGAATGCAACAGTTTTAGATGGGATCTCACTGAATACAACAGTTTTAGATGGTATCTCACAGAATGCAACAGTTTTAGATGGTATCTCACAGAATGCAACAGTTTTAGATGGTATCTCACAGAATGCAACAGTTTTAGATGGTATCTCACAGAATGCAAGTTTTAGATGGTATCTCATAGAATGCAACAGTTTTAGATGGGATCTCACACAATGCAACAGTTTTAGATGGTATCTCACATAATGCAGCAGTTTTAGATGGGATCTCACAGATTGCACCAGTTTTAGATGGGATTTCCCAGAATGCAACAGTTTTAGATGGTATCTCACAGAATGCAAGTTTTAGATGGTATCTCACAGAATGCAACAGTTTTAGATGTTATCTCACAGAATGCAACAGTTTTAAGAAGAACTCAGAGAATGCAATAGTATTTGAGCAGATTTTACACACTACAAGAATTTTAGAAAAGATTTCACAGAATTCACGTTTTAGAAGAAATATCACAGGATGCAACAGTTTTATGGAAGATTTAGTAGACTGTAACAGTTTGAGAGATTTCAAAGAATGCAAAAGTATTAGAGATTTCACAGAATGTTAGTGTTTTAAGACAGATTTCACAGAATGCAACAGTTTTAGATGTTATCTCACAGAATGCAACAGTTTTAGATGGTATCTCACAGAATGCAACAGTTTTAGATGGTATCTCACAGAATGCAACAGTTTTAGATGTTATCTCACAGAATGCAACAGTTTTAGATGGTATCTCACAGAATGCAACAGTTTTAGATGGGATCTCACAGAATGCAACAGTTTTAGATGGTATCTCACAGAATGCAACAGTTTTAGATGGTATCTCACAGAATGCAACAGTTTTAGATGGGATCTCACTGAATGCAACCGTTTTAGATGGGATCTCACAGAATGCAACAGTTTTAGAAAGGATCTCACAGAATGCAACAGTTTTAGATGGGATCTCACAGAACGCAAGATTTAGATTGGATCTCACAGATTGCACCAGTTTTAGATGGTATCTCACAAAATGCAAGTTTTAGATGGTATCTCACAGAATGCAACAGTTTTAGATGGGATCTCACAGAATGCAACAGTTTTAGATGGGATCTCACACAATGCAACAGTTTTAGATGGTATCTCACATAATGCAGCAGTTTTAGATCGTACCTCACAGAATGCAACAGTTTTAGATGGTATCTCACAGAATGCAACAGTTTTAGATGGTATCTCACAGAATGCAACAGTTTTAGATGGGTTCTCACAGAATGCAACAGTTTTAGATGGGATCTCACAGAACGCAAGATTTAGATGGGATCTCACAGAATGCACCAGTTTTAGATGGGATTTCCCAGAATGCAACAGTTTTAGATGGGATCTCACAGAACGCAAGATTTAGATGGGATCTCACAGAATGCACCAATTTTAGATGATATCTCACAGAATGCAACAGTTTTAGATGGGATCTCACACAATGCAACAGTTTTAGATGGTATCTCACATAATGCAACAGTTTTAGATGGGATCTCACAGAATGCAACAGTCTTAGATGGGATCTAACCGAACGCAAGATTTAGATGGGATCTCACAGAATGCACCAGTTTTAGATGGGATCTCACAGAATGCAAGAGTTTTAGATGGGATCTCACAGAACGCAAGATTTAGATGGGATCTCACAGAATGCACCAGTTTTAGATGGTATCTCACAGAATGCAACAGTTTTAGATGGGATCTCACTGAATGCAACCGTTTTAGATGGTATCTCACAGAATGCAACAGTTTTAGATGGTATCTCAAAGAACGCAAGTTTTAGATGGGATCTCACAGAATGCACCAGTTTTAGATGGGATCTCACAGAATGCACCAGTTTTAGATGGGATCTCACAGAATGCAAGAGTTTTAGATGGGATCTCACAGAACGCAAGATTTAGATGGGATCTCACAGAATGCACCAGTTTTAGATGGTATCTCACAGAATGCAACAGTTTTAGATGGGATCTCACAGAATGCAACAGTTTTAGATGCTATCTCACAGAATGCAACAGTTTTAAGAAGAACTCAGAGAATGCAATAGTTTTTCAGCAGATTTTACACACTACAAGAATTTTAGAAAAGATTTCACAGAATTCAAGTTTTAGAAGAAATATCACAGGATGCAACGATTTTATCGAATATTTAGTAGACCGTAACAGTTTGAGAGATTTCAAAGAATGCAAAAGTATTAGAGATTTTACAGAATGTTAGTGTTTTAAGACAGATTTCACAGAATGCAACAGTTTTAGATGGTATCTCACATAATGCAGCAGTTTTAGATCGTACCTCACAGAATGCAACAGTTTTAGATGGTATCTCACAGAATGCAACAGTTTTAGATGGTATCTCACAGAATGCAACAGTTTTAGATGGGATCTCACAGAATGCAACAGTTTTAGATGGGATCTCACAGAACGCAAGATTTAGATGGGATCTCACAGAATGCACCAGTTTTAGATGGGATTTCCCAGAATGCAACAGTTTTAGATGGGATCTCACAGAACGCAAGATTTAGATGGGATCTCACAGAATGCACCAATTTTAGATGATATCTCACAGAATGCAACAGTTTTAGATGGGATCTCACACAATGCAACAGTTATAGATGGTATCTCACAGAATGCAACAGTTTTAGATGGGATCTCACAGAATGCAACAGTCTTAGATGGGATCTAACCGAACGCAAGATTTAGATGGGATCTCACAGAATGCACCAGTTTTAGATGGGATCTCACAGAATGCAAGAGTTTTAGATGGGATCTCACAGAACGCAAGATTTAGATGGGATCTCACAGAATGCACCAGTTTTAGATGGTATCTCACAGAATGCAACAGTTTTAGATGGGATCTCACTGAATGCAACCGTTTTAGATGGTATCTCACAGAATGCAACAGTTTTAGATGGTATCTCAAAGAACGCAAGTTTTAGATGGTATCTCACATAATGCAACAGTTTTAGATGGGATCTCACAGAATGCACCAGTTTTAGATGGGATCTCACAGAATGCACCAGTTTTAGATGGGATCTCACAGAATGCAAGAGTTTTAGATGGGATCTCACAGAACGCAAGATTTAGATGGGATCTCACAGAATGCACCAGTTTTAGATGGTATCTCACAGAATGCAACAGTTTTAGATGGGATCTCACAGAATGCAACAGTTTTAGATGCTATCTCACAGAATGCAACAGTCTTAAGAAGAACTCAGAGAATGCAATAGTTTTTCAGCAGATTTTACACACTACAAGAATTTTAGAAAAGATTTCACAGAATTCAAGTTTTAGAAGAAATATCACAGGATGCAACGATTTTATCGAATATTTAGTAGACCGTAACAGTTTGAGAGATTTCAAAGAATGCAAAAGTATTAGAGATTTTACAGAATGTTAGTGTTTTAAGACAGATTTCACAGAATGCAACAATTTTAGAAGGAATCTTCCAGACTGCAATAGTTTAGAGACGCTTTGACAGAATGCAATAAGTTAAGAATATTTTGAACAGAATGCATTCTTTTTTTTAGAATCTCACAGACTGCAACAATTTTTGAGAAGATCTCACATAATGCAACAATTTTAGAGAATATATCAAAGACTGCAGTAGTTTTAGAGATGTTTTCACATAATGTAGCAGTTTTAGATGGTATCTAACAGAATACAACAGTTTTAGATGGTATCTCACAGAATGCGACAGTTTTAGATGGTATCTCACAGAATGCGACAGTTTTAGATGGTATCTCACAGAATGCGACAGTTTTAGAGACGATTTCACGTAATTCAACCGTTTTAGAAGAAATCGCACATAATGTAACAGTTTTAGTGAAGATTTCATAGAATGCAAAAGTTTTAGAGCAGATTTCACAGACTGCACCAGTTTTAGAAGGAATCTAACGGACTGCACCAGTTTTAGAAGGAATCTAACGGACTGCAGCAGTTTTAGAAGGAATCTAACGGACTGCACCAGTTTTAGAAGGAATCTAACGGACTGCAGCAGTTTTAGAGACGGTTTCACAGAATGCAACATTTCTGGAATCATTCTCACAGGATGCAAGTTTTAGAAGAGATATCACATAATACAACAATTTCAGAAGAGCTCACAAAATGCAACAGTTTATAAGTGATATCCCCATCCAGACCAGCTCCTTGGAGAGGAGATGGGTTTAGTCCAGCCAGCAGTGGCTGGAAACTAAGAATGGCCGGGCCCTCCCTAATCCCAGCGGCACCACAGTCTTGCCTAGTAAGTAAAGGTGCTGAAGTCAGCGACCTTTGGCTAGAAGGTTCACCGCAACAACCAGAATGGCATGCATTATCGCACATAAATATATATATATATATATGCATCACCCGGCTATAACGCTGCAATGTGACGACTCACCAGGGCTATCACCAAAAGAAATCCATGATAAAGGCACAACAAAAGCCTAACTTACCTTCTACTACTACCATCTACTTAGAAGACAAGAACATGTCATTATATATTGACTAACAACTGGACACAATAGACTAGACAGCCATATGTATTAAAATTTTTACATTGACACATCAGCAAAGTGTAAATGTGAGCAAGCCAACCAGACTTCAGAACATATCCTTCAAGAATGTACAAACTATGACACATTAATGTGCACATACTGGCGTTGTGATACACCGATGAATGTTAAACTTTATGGTACAAAACAAGAAATAGAAAACACTGTCCAATTTATACAAGAAACAACACTGCAGATATAGACATTAGTAGCGGACAAAAGAAAAAGACGAAGACAATAAGAGATATCACAGAATTAAACAGTTAGAAGAAACCACAGAATACAACAGCTTTAGAACTCCAAGAATACAACAGTTTTGGAAGATATTTCACAGAATGCAACAGTGCTACTCTACCGAAGATCAGGCAACCTACCTCTCTCAAGAGATTGAAGACGCCTTTATAAAAATGTTGCATTTTGTGATATGTCTTATAAAACTGTTGCATTCTGTGAAATCTTATCTAAAAATGTGCATCTTGTGAGATCTCTTCTAAAACTGTTGCATTCTGTGAATCTCTTCTAGTGCTGTGTTTGTCTGTGAAAACTGTTCTAAAATTGCAAACTTCTGTGAAAAATTCTCCAAAACTGTTACATTCTGTGAAGTTTTTTCTTAAACTGTTGCACTCTGAGAGATCTCTTCTAAAAGTGTTGAATTCTGTGAAATCTCTTCCAAATCTGTTGCATTCTGTGAACTCTCTTCCAAATCTGTTGGATTCTGTGAAATCTCTTCCAAATCTGTTGCATTCAGTGAAATCTCTTCCAAATCTGTTGCATTCAGTGAAATCTCTTCCAAATCTGTTGCATTCAGTGAAATCTCTTCCAAATCTGTTGAATTCAGTTAAATCTCTTCCAAACCTGTTGCATTCAGTGAAATCTCTTCCAAATCTGTTGCATTCAGTGAAATCTCTTCCAAATCTGTTGCATTCAGTGAAATCTCTTCAAAATCTGTTGAATTCAGTTACATCTCTTCCAAACCTGTTGCATTCAGTGAAATATCTTCAAAATCTGTTGCATTCAGTGAAATCTCTTCCAAATCTGTTGCATTCTGTGAAATCTCTTCCAAATCTGTTGCATTCTGTGAAATCTCTTCTAATTATGTTTCATTCAGTGAAATCTCTTCCAAATCTGTTGCACTCAGTGAAATCTCATCCAAATCTGTTGCATTCAGTGAAATATCTTCCAAATATGTTGCAATCAATGAAATCTCTTCCAAATCTGTTGCATTCAGTGAAATCTCTTCCAAATCTATTGCATTCTGTTCTGCAAAATCTTTTATAAAACGGTCGAATATTTTGATATTTTCTCCAAAACTATTGCATTCTATGAAATCCTCTCTAGAACTATTGCAATCCGTGGGATTTCTTCTAAAAAAACTGTTGCAATAATGTGCGATCTTCTCTAAAAGTTTGAACTCTATGATAACTCTTCTAAAAATATTGCATTCAGTAATATCTGTTTTAAACTATTACATTCTGTGAAATTGTTTTTAAAACTATTACATTATGTGAGATCTTTTCTAAACTTTTTACAATGTGTACAAGCACACATAAAACTATTACATTCTGTGATATCTCTTCTAAACTATTGCATTATGTAATATCTCTCCTAAAATTGTTACATTGTGCAATATCTATATTAAAATTGTTACATTATGTAATATCTCTTCTAAAATTGTTACATTATGTAATATTTCTTCTAAAATTGTTACATTATGGAATATCTCTTTTAAAATTGTTGCATTCTGTAATATCTCTTCTAAAATTGTTGCATTCTTTAATATCTCTTCTAAAACTGTTGCATTCTGTGAAATCTTCTCTGAATCTGTTCCATTATGTAAAGTCTTTTCTAAAACGTTTGTGTTTATGAAATCTGTTTTAAAATGGCTGAAGTCTGTGAGATCTGCATCACTGTTGCATTCTGTGAGATCCCATCTAAAACTGTTGCATTCTGTGAGATCCCATCTAAAACTGTTGCATTCTGTGAGATCCCATCTAAAACTGTTGCATTCTGTGAAATCCCATCTAAAACTGTTGCATTCTGTGAGATTCTATCTAAAACTATTGTAATTTGTGAACTTTTCTCTAAAACTGTTACATTCTGTGAAATTTTCTCGAAAACTGTGCATTATGTGAAATAGTCTTTGAAATATTTACATTCTGTTAGATCTAATAGGCCTGCATTCTGTGAGATTTGTTCCAAATCGTTGCATTCTATGACATCTTTTCTAAAACTGCTACATTTTGTGCAATTTTTTCCAACATTGTTGCATTCGCTACGGTAGCGTTCTGTGATATCGTCTCGAAAACGGTTTCAATTTGTTAATTATTCTCTATAATTGTTACTTTCTGTGACATATGCGCTAAAACTGCTTACATTCTGTGTAAACATCTCGAAAACTGATGTAGCCTGTGATAAATTCTCTAAAACTGATGTAGCCTGTGATAAATTCTCTAAAACTGATGTAGCCTGTGATAAATTCTCTAAAACTGATGCAGTCTGTGATAAATTCTCTAAAACTGATGTAGCCTGTGATAAATTCTCTAAAACTGATGTAGCCTGTGATAAATTCTCTAAAACTGATGTAGCCTGTGATAAATTCTCTAAAACTGATGTAGCCTGTGAAATGTTCTCTAAAATTGTTGCATTCTGTAAGATATCTTCTAAAAGTGTTGCGTTCTGTAGTATCTACTTTAAAACTGTTGCGTTCTGTAGTATCTACTTTAAAACTGTTGCGTTCTGTAGTATCTACTTTAAAACTGTTGCGTTCTGTAGTATCTACTTTAAAACTGTTGCGTTCTGTAGTATCTACTTTAAAACTGTTGCGTTCTGTAGTATCTACTTTAAAACTGTTGCGTTCTGTAGTATCTACTTTAAAACTGTTGCGTTCTGTAGTATCTACTTTAAAACTGTTGCGTTCTGTAGTATCTACTTTAAAACTGTTGCGTTCTGTAGTATCTACTTTAAAACTGTTGCGTTCTGTAGTATCTACTTTAAAACTGTTGCGTTCTGTAGTATCTACTTTAAAACTGTTGCGTTCTGTAGTATCTACTTTAAAACTGTTGCGTTCTGTAGTATCTACTTTAAAACTGTTGCGTTCTGTAGTATCTACTTTAAAACTGTTGCGTTCTGTAGTATCTACTTTAAAACTTTTGCTTTCTTTAGTATCTACTTTAAAACTGTTGCGTTCTGTAGTATCTACTTTAAAACTGTTGCGTTCTGTAGTATCTACTTTAAAACTGTTGCGTTCTGTAGTATCTACTTTAAAACTGTTGCGTTCTGTAGTATCTACTTTAAAACTGTTGCGTTCTGTAGTATCTACTTTAAAACTGTTGCGTTCTGTAGTATCTACTTTAAAACTGTTGCGTTCTGTAGTATCTACTTTAAAACTGTTGCGTTCTGTAGTATCTACTTTAAAACTGTTGCGTTCTGTAGTATCTACTTTAAAACTGTTGCGTTCTGTAGTATCTACTTTAAAACTGTTGCGTTCTGTAGTATCTACTTTAAAACTGTTGCGTTCTGTAGTATGTACTTTAAAACTGTTGCGTTCTGTAGTATCTACTTTAAAACTGTTGCGTTCTGTAGTATCTACTTTAAAACTGTTGCGTTCTGTAGTATCTACTTTAAAACTGTTGCGTTCTGTAGTATCTACTTTAAAACTGTTGCGTTCTGTAGTATCTACTTTAAAACTGTTGCGTTCTGTGGGATCTCTTCTAAAATTGTTGCATTCTGATAGATGCAACAACAAAAATCTGAAACTGCTGTCGTCATCGCCTGCGATGTCACATATTAGTTACAAAGTGGATCGAGTAGTAATCTCGGTAGGGCTGTAACGCTTAGTTGAGAAGAACCAGGTGGTGAAACCTGTACAATAAATCCTCTACTCTTTCTCAACACTTTTTTTTTCCTTACGAAAACAATAAACAAATGAGCTCAGAAAATATGAGAAAAATGATTTACATTCTGTTGTGTAAAGATAGAAAATGAAGAAATGTATTAAAATAACATAATCTTTTGAGCAGAAACCAGAAAGTTAACAATTATTAATAATAAAACTTATTTAATAAATATTATTATGGAGGACGACAAATATTGTGTAATTTCCAACGCTATTTAAATGCAGGTCCAGTAACTGTTATGTGTAATATTCAACTGCAAAACGAATTATGTCCCATCATTACATCTTGTAAGATAATAAATGGTAACTAATCAACTATGGAGAAAGGCAGTAAAGGCACATCGAAATCAAACACCATTCAAAGATATCCACTCCACAGCAGGGACAAATTAGGGTACCAGGAACCATTCTGACACGTCAACACCTTCTTTTTGTGGACAAACTCCGCAACAATAGAGGAAACACTTCCAGGACCGTGACCCAGTTTTAGTATTCAGAAATTAGCAAACGTGAAAGTAGTTTTTGTATTATTGCGCTGTAGAAATTACTCACGCTCAAGGAACATTAAATGTCAAAGAAATGAAGAAAAGGTCGAACGTCAAAAGTTGACGATAGCTACCTCTTAAAATGATAGTCTCACAGAATTGATAACGATGGAACGAAATGATACTTGAACCGTTCGACGGATGCCAAAAACATCACACCCAACCCAGATCCCTTGATGTAGTAAAGGACTGGAGAGCGAGATCGTGAGCATGGCAATTGGTAAAAGAACATCCATAGAAAATATCAATTGCTTGTTCATTGTTCGACATCTTGAACCTGACATCAACTTCTAAATTTCTCTGAAAATTCTTTCTGATCACGTCACAGCTGTGACAACCTGGCAATATTGGCGGCGTACAGCGTTGTCATCTAGTAGTTATCTTCTCTTGTATTTCATTTATTTGTTGCTAGTGATGCTACTGCTAACTTGGGCTTTGTACCTAGTTAGTTAGTTAGTTAGTTAGTTAGTTAGTTAGTTAGTTAGTTAGTTAGTTAGTTAGTTAATCAGTTCGTGAGTTAGTTAACTAGTTAGTTAGTTAGCTAGTTAGTTAGTTAGTTAGTTAGCTAGTTAGTTAGTTAGTTAGCTAGTTAGTTAGTTAGTTAGCTAGTTACTTAGTTAGCTAGTTAGTAGTTATTTAGCTAGTTGTTTAGTTAGTTAGTTAGTTAGTTAGTTAGTTAGTTAGTTAGTTAGTTAATCAGTTCGTGAGTTAGTTAACTAGTTAGTTAGTTAGCTAGTTAGTTAGTTAGTTAGTTAGCTAGTTAGTTAGTTAGTTAGCTAGTTAGTTAGTTAGTTAGCTAGTTACTTAGTTAGCTAGTTAGTAGTTATTTAGCTAGTTGTTTAGTTAGTTAGTTAGCTAGTTAGTTAGTTAGTTAGCTAGTTAGTTAGTTAGTTAGCTAGTTACTTAGTTAGTTAGTTAGTAGTTATTTAGCTAGTTGTTTAGTTAGTTAGTTAGTTAGTAGTTATTTAGCTAGTTGTTTAGTTAGTTAGTTAGTTAGTTAGTTAGTTAGTAGTTATTTAGCTAGTTGTTTAGTTAGTTAGTTAGTTAGTTAGTTAGTTAGTAGTTATTTAGCTAGTTGTTTAGTTAGTTAGTTAGTTAGTTAGTTAGTTAGTAGTTATTTAGCTAGTTGTTTAGTTAGTTAGTTAGTTAGTTAGTTAGTTAGTAGTTATTTAGCTAGTTGTTTAGTTAGTTAGTTAGTTAGTTAGCTAGTTAGTAGTTATTTAGCTAGTTAGTTAGTTAGTTAGCTAGTTAGTAGTTATTTAGCTAGTTAGTTAGTTAGTTAGCTAGTTACTTAGTTAGCTAGTTAGTTAGTTAGTTAGCTAGTTACTTAGTTAGCTAGTTAGTTAGTTAGTTAGCTAGTTACTTAGTTAGCTAGTTAGTTAGTTAGTTAGCTAGTTACTTAGTTAGCTAGTTAGTTAGTTAGTTAGCTAGTTACTTAGTTAGTTAGTTAGTAGTTATTTAGCTAGTTGTTTAGTTAGCTAGTTACTTAGTTAGTTAGTAGTTATTTAGCTAGTTGTTTAGTTAGCTAGTTAGTAGTTATTTAGCTAGTTGTTTAGTTAGCTAGTTACTTAGTTAGTTAGCTAGTTGTTTAGTTAGCTAGTTAGTAGTTATTTAGCTAGTTGTTTAGTTAGCTAGTTAGTAGTTATTTAGCTAGTTGTTTAGTTAGCTAGTTAGTAGTTATTTAGCTAGTTGTTTAGTTAGCTAGTTAGTAGTTATTTAGCTAGTTGTTTAGTTAGCTAGTTAGTTAGTTAGTTAGCTAGTTACTTAGTTAGCTAGTTAGTTAGTTAGTTAGCTAGTTACTTAGTTAGCTAGTTAGTTAGTTAGTTAGCTAGTTACTTAGTTAGCTAGTTAGTTAGTTAGTTAGCTAGTTACTTAGTTAGTTAGTTAGTAGTTATTTAGCTAGTTGTTTAGTTAGCTAGTTACTTAGTTAGTTAGTTAGTAGTTATTTAGCTAGTTGTTTAGTTAGCTAGTTAGTAGTTATTTAGCTAGTTGTTTAGTTAGCTAGTTAGTAGTTATTTAGCTAGTTGTTTAGTTATTTAGCTAGTTGTTTAGTTAGCTAGTTAGTAGTTATTTAGCTAGTTGTTTAGTTATTTAGCTAGTTGTTTAGTTAGCTAGTTAGTAGTTATTTAGCTAGTTGTTTAGTTAGCTAGTTAGTAGTTATTTAGCTAGTTGTTTAGTTATTTAGCTAGTTGTTTAGTTAGCTAGTTAGTAGTTATTTAGCTAGTTGTTTAGTTAGCTAGTTAGTAGTTATTTAGCTAGTTGTTTAGTTAGCTAGTTAGTAGTTATTTAGCTAGTTGTTTAGTTATTTAGCTAGTTGTTTAGTTATTTAGCTAGTTGTTTAGTTATTTAGCTAGTTGTTTAGTTATTTAGCTAGTTGTTTAGTTATTTAGCTAGTTGTTTAGTTAGCTAGTTAGTAGTTATTTAGCTAGTTGTTTAGTTAGCTAGTTAGTAGTTATTTAGCTAGTTGTTTAGTTATTTAGCTAGTTGTTTAGTTAGCTAGTTAGTAGTTATTTAGCTAGTTGTTTAGTTAGCTAGTTAGTAGTTATTTAGCTAGTTGTTTAGTTAGCTAGTTAGTAGTTATTTAGCTAGTTGTTTAGTTATTTAGCTAGTTGTTTAGTTATTTAGCTAGTTGTTTAGTTATTTAGCTAGTTGTTTAGTTATTTAGCTAGTTGTTTAGTTATTTAGCTAGTTGTTTAGTTAGCTAGTTAGTAGTTATTTAGCTAGTTGTTTAGTTAGCTAGTTAGTAGTTATTTAGCTAGTTGTTTAGTTATTTAGCTAGTTGTTTAGTTATTTAGCTAGTTGTTTAGTTATTTAGCTAGTTGTTTAGTTAGTCGAGAGATCATCATCATTGCACACAGTACATATCCATAAGTGATCACGGTTCTTGTTTGGAACGTATGCCTACCTATTTGATTATTTCCCTTGACTGTGTTAATCAGTTTATGTTATCATTTATCAATTTAAATATAAATTTATATAGGGTTAGGGTTAGTTATATAAAACACATCTACCCTAACCATAAAATAATTAATATTTCAATTAATTGTTGATACAATATTTAGATTAGTTATCCATAAAATAAGCTGGTAGGCACGCACTCCAAACAAGAACCGTGCTCATATCTCCCTTTGAGTACATCCACAATTACCAGACGACTGACAGTTTAAGTTCTCTGTAGGTTGACAAGGTTGACACACATTATTTGTAGTCCATAATAGTTTAGTCCATAATAATATTGTACATAATAATGTAGTACATAATAATGTAGTACATAATAACGTAGTCCATAATAATTTAGTCCATAATAATGTAGTACGTAATAATTTAGTCCATAATAATGTAGTACGTAATAATTTAGTCCATAATAATGTAGTACGTAATAATGTAGTCCATAATAATTTAGTCCATAATAATGTTGATTTATGGTCAGGCCCACATCTCAAGCGCAGATCCTTCATTCTGGACATGGAAAAGGAATCACCATCCTCATTAATTTCGTTTGATCGTGCTGTTTCTCGCAAAGAGATCAATATGTCAGCGCGATTCATTGCTTTTCTACTCGATACAGTGGCAGATCCTGCCAATCTATCTGCTCTTTCATTGCCTTGAACACTTAATTGTCCAGGCAGCACAAAAATACACGTTCTACCCTCCATATTCAATCTTCTCACATCATCGAGCCACTGTTTACATCAAGCCACTGTTTACATCAAGCCACTGTTTACATCAAGCCACTGTTTTACAGCAAGCACTGTTTACATTAAGCCACTATTTACATTAAGCCAATGTTTACATTAAGCCAATGTTTACATCAAGCCACTGTTTTACAGCAAGCACTGTTTACATTAAGCCACTATTTACATTAAGCCAATGTTTACATCAAGCCACTGTTTACATCAATCCACTGTTTACATTAATCCACTGTTTACTTTAAGCCAATGTTTACATTAAGCCACTGTTTACATCAATCCACTGTTTTACATCAAGCCACTGTTTACATCAAGCCACTGTTTACATCAATCCACTGTTTTACATCAAGCCATTTTACATCAATCCACTGTTTTACATCAAGCCAATGTTTACATTAAGCCAATGTTTATATCAATCCACTGTTTACATCAATCCAATGTTTACATTAAGCCAATGTTTACAACAATCCACTGTTTTACATCAAGGGAATGTTTACATCAATCCACTGTTTACATCAATCCAATGTTTACATTAAGCCAATGTTTACATCAATCCACTGTTTTACAGCAAGCCACTGTTTACATTAAGCCAATATTTACATTAAGCCAATGTTTACATTAAGCCACTGTTTACATTAAACCAATGTTTACATCAAGCCACTGTTTACATTAAGGCACTGTTTATATTAACCCAATGTTTACGAATATAACCTGCTTGTGTTTTTCTGATCACGCTCATTGAGTCGCAGAGAAAACAGACACGAGATGCACTCTTGTGTGCCCACTTAGTTTAAGGTCCTGGTAATCGCCGTTGCTTACTACACCTCAGCATTACCACCACAGAAACCGTACAGAAATGGATCATTGGCCACTGTGGCATACATAAAAATGAAAAGTCCGATCTCATAACGAGGTAAGGCAGATCACTGGTTGGTTGCTGTTCCAGCGGTCCATGAGAAGATGGATCACTAGAACAACTTCTTCCCTAAAGAAGATTTCCACATCCTCACTTCTAGATCTGTCTCCTCGTGGTCATGTTTTATTCCCCAAGTCGCCAAGTGGACATGTCCACAGAATGTATTCTGGAGTCTGGTGATACTTTTGACATAGAGATTGCTTAGTTTGTCCAATCTTCATTTTGTGGAGATATGTTTGTAGTCTACAGTGTCATGTGCGGAACCTAATAGAACAAACAGAAAGTGATGTTACGTACTATGAATGTAAGACTATGGCAGAAACAGAACATTAGACAAAGTGAAAGCAGATGCACCCAACTGCAGAACTAAATGCCACCTGCCATTAAACATTACGCACAGAACAAACTATTATCTTCAGACTACGAACTGGTCACAACAGACTAAGAAGTCACAACAGACTAAGAAGTCACAACAGATTAAGAAGTCACAACAGACTAAGAAGTCACAACAGATTAAGAAGTCACAACAGATTAAGAAGTCACAACAGATTAAGAAGTCACAACAGATTAAGAAGTCACAACAGACTAAGAAGTCACAACAGATTAAGAAGTCACAACAGACTAAGAAGTCACAACAGACTAAGAAGTCACAACAGACTAAGAAGTCACAACAGACTAAGAAGTCACAACAGACTAAGAAGTCACATTTTCAGAAAAAAAAACACCGGTAACATATCCTATTCTTGATGTAACCATAAATCCAGCAATTTTTTTACTGTTGTGATTTTTTAGGCAATATAAATACGTTCAGTAGTTTTCCCTTTCTTTCTGGTCGGTTCAGATGCATTATTGCCGGCTGGAGGATTCGAACCCAGTACTTTGGCTGTCACAGACGGGCTCTGTACTACGCCGTGACAGTGCCGGACATGTCACATGTCCAGGAAGTTCATAATTAGTGCAACAGATGTGCAACTGTGGATTAAGCCCAAAGACCGCAGAACACATTCTACATGCATGTCAACTTTATCAAAAGAGAGGGAGAAAATATGGCCTTCTCAGAGAGTACTACTTCCAAACCTGAGGGGGTCCATGGAAGACCTGAAGTGAATCACAGTTCATTGAACTATTGATGCCGTAACGTGGTGATTGACTGACATGAAGTGAATCATACAGTTTATTCAACCTATTGACACTGTTACCTGATAACTGGATCAAGAACGATGACGAAATTGATGTTTGTGAACTTAAGAATTTATAAATGGAACTTTATTTCATATGTTAACAGTAATACATATCAAAGACAATGATTCTTTAAAATGTGGGGTTTTCAGTCTGCATGATTCCAGAATTTGAAAATCTGGCAGTACCTGGAATATATTGCCAGAATGGATGTGGAAAAACATTCTCAGAGATTACCTTTTTTCAGTTTGATTTTTACAGAAAGTCTGATTTGGTTACCTAGGATTAGCGTTGTAGGATTGTTGATAAATTAGATGGGATTACTGAGTAGAAGGATTATTCAAGTTCAATCAGGTATACAGGAAATTGGAGAATGGATTGAATACATAATGCAATGGTTGACATGGCTACTGTCATCCAAAAACATGACTGGCGCTGTGCAGTTGCTGCACGTCGGACAAGGGGGTAGGTTCGCCATGTCAGAGGCTAATGACGATGAATGCAGAAGGAGCAAATGGTTCCACAATGAGATTAGGGAGATAAGAAAACCTCAAAGGGAAACGACAGACAAGGAAACAAACACAAAAGATATGAATTTGATGACGTACCAAGCTTTGCATGAAGACAGTGGAAACGTGTCTGCATTTCAAGTCAGAGTTCTGGAGTTAAGGATCTGACACACGCTACAACGTCTTCAGAAACTACTCGCCATGTGGGCAAGCAGTGCTGGCCACAAAACTTGGTCTCTAATTTCTTCCGTAATTTTGGTATGATTGTAGAGATTAGAGACAGATCTGGTCCAGGTTTTTGTTTGGTTTATGTTTTTTAGGGGGAGGAGGGGGAAGAATCTTAATCCCTTCTTTTTTCTTTGGTACGAATTCGAAGAAGTAGCAGACGTGCCCTGTTGGTAAGATAAAAGTGAGGGCTGCAACAAAGTAGATTGATAATGAAAACAGACGTCGAGCCTTTACTACCACCTGCTAGTATGGTCGTCTGGTTATTAAAGTATTCACTCTAATTGAACATGTCGTTAGGAATTCATCTGCAAGTCACGGACAAAGAAGTCAAGAATGATTTTGCATAATAATCGCTGTAACGGTCATAATTAAAGTTGTTCTCGACCTTCGAAAGGGGTAGACGCTAGTCTTGGGCGGAGGTGGATTGGGTTGGCTGAAGGAAGACTTAAAAAGAAAGGATGCAGGAAGGAGGCGAGTACACATTGGGTATATTATTCTAATTGCGCCTGATGTCATTGCCTCACGCGCTATGCACGCCACTGGCATGAAAAAAGGCGAAGAGGAAAAATGACGAGGGAAAAAATCCAACTACCACCCATACAATCAGGTTTCTTTCTTTGATGAGACCATTGCCAAGCTATTATTTATCTATTTGCCACGGTTGTTGATGTTGCAGGCAGCTGCGAGTGCCCCGTTGTTTTTGTTGTGAAGTGGTGGCGTCTGGACGTATGCATGTGTTGGTTGTCGGTAAGGTAACGCACAGCTGCGAGAGAGCGCCAGTATAAAGACTACGGACCGTTATCCGAATACAATTAAGACCAGCTTTTTTGTATCTTCTCCTGTCGTGATTCCTGGCTAGATAAAAGATGCATGCACCTCTAGCGGACAATACATCAGAATAGGGGAGGGAAAAGGCTTTTAGTGATCAAGAAATATTTCGCCCTTGTTCTCATCTTTAGTTCTCATACAGAAGATCGGCTACAGCTGTGAGTCTGTGAGCAAAGTCTGCATTAACACAGACACACAAAATCATTTCTTTGTCAAGTTACACTTTAAATTACATGCCTAGTCTTTGTGCTTTACTCTTTTCTTTCCTGGCAGACACTTTGAGAGGCATATTTGGCCCTGGTTATTATAGATGGAGTTTGCTGACGTCTGGCAGAAAGCAGTTCTCTGTAAATGCCAAAATGGACCCCTAAGAAATCCTCGTCAATTGTTATTACGTGAATTATTGAGAACATTTGCATGTGAACAAGGGGGCTAGGAACATGTCAGGTTAACCTAAATCTCACCTAAACTAACTCAAAGTTATGAAGAAAAGAACACCCAAAACTGTCCACGATAAACGTGTCCGCTAGTTCATATTTCGCGCGCCTGCTTCTCAAGCCTGCAGATTTGTCACCCGTTGCTACAACATGTTCCGCTAGAGGGCGGCTTCAGACGGCTTGCCAATTTGGCTTTTGTTGCCGGTTGGGGGAGCGGGAGAATAGAGCGGAATAGCAATGACGCGCAGAAGCTATCTGTAGTTCTTGTTTATTTTTCTATAATTGTCGTTAATGGCTGACTTTTAATATTATGTATTTAGTAGCTCAGAATATAAATTCATATTTGTGAAAATTTATGCTTGTATTGATTCTGGGAATAAAAAAGCCTGCATCTGCTAGCTCATGTCGTATACTCACAGACAGAATCCTATTAACGTGAGTTTAACTGTGAGGGTAACGCTTGCCAGACGATATAAAATAATGCATATACATTTATTTTTTTAAATTACACTATGATAGATTTAGCAGTATTTAAATTTAATACGACGTGTGCGTGCTTAAATAGTTGTTAGTTTACAAGTAGAAAGTAATGTGGACCGACGTATATACAGGTTTTTGGTAATAAAAGTACATAATATAATTTTTCAACGGTTATTGCTAGTTTAGATTATATTATCTCCCTTGTCCTGGCAAGAAAGCAGTGTCCATGGTTACAATAGATTATTATTAGATAATAAATAGTGGACACGCATATCATCTTTTACTAAGTATTTAATTACTTTTTTTTTCTTGTTGGCCACTTTATTAAATGTATTACTATATTTCTAACAAAAGTGCTTTTAATTTCACATCTAAGATTTAACAATTATTTTGCTATTACTAAATATCAATTAACATCAGCAGACTACCATCAGACAGCATACCACAGCAAGCTATGCTACACAGATACAGTGAAGACAGACCTAGAAGCCGACCTCGAAAACGATGGACCATAGAAATAAAAGAGACTATTCATTTCACAATATATGACTACTTAGCACACACGAGCGCCATCTCCAGAAAACTCTTCTACCCCTGAAGCTGAAAGGCAAAAAAAGTGTTTAGCGAATAGATAGACTTGGTTTGTGTACCAACCGGCAGAAAACACTGACACATTTGGACAGATTTCCAAGAGAGTGTAAACTAAATATTCTGAGTCTCGTAGAAGTATTTATTAATTTACTAATCTATGCAGGCTACAATCTAATTTATATACGTTTAATACATTGTGTTTTTTACTCGAGTATAAACTTGGACACTAAACGTATCCACAATATTATTTTAAAAGCTCCGACGATGATTTCTTACATAGCTAAGTCGTATATGGAGGATTACGAAAACTAATACATTTTGCCTTTTTTTTTGGCTACAAATTAAGCACATATACAAAAATGTACCACTCAAGAAAAAAAAAATGTTTACAAGGTTTTGTTTATGAGAAAAGAAGACAATCATACTATCTAAGCCGTTTAGAAGAAGAGCAATACATTGTCTGCAAATTAGTATTTTAAAATAAGTCAATAAATTAGTAAACAAACATACATATTCTTCTTCCTCCGCGTTAATTCTCAAACTCCCGCTATATCTCTCTTATAGTAGGACATATTCTCAAACTCCCGCGGGTTCTCTCTTGTTGTAGGACATATTCTCAAACTCCCGCTGGTTCTCTCTTGTAGTAGGACATATTCTCAAACTCCCTCTGGTTCTCTCTTGTTGTAGGACATATTCTCAAACTCCCACTAGTTCTCTCTTGTAGTAGGACATATTCTCAGACTCCCGCTGGTTCTCTCTTGTAGTAGGACATATTCTCAGACTCCCTCTGGTTCTCTCTTGTTGTAGGACATATTCTCAAACTCCCTCTGTTTCTCTCTTGCTGTAGGACATATTCTCAAACTCCCTCTATTTCTCTCTTGCTGTAGGACATATTCTCAAACTCCCTCTATTTCTCTCTTGTTGTAGGACATATTCTCAAACTCCCTCTGGTTCTCTCTTGTTGTAGGACATATTCTCAGACTCCCTCTGGTTCTCTCTTGTAGCATGATGATAATCCTACTAGATTTCCAGTAGGATGTAGCCCATAGAGTGGAAATGCATTCTGTCGCTGCTTTTTTGCGCCAATGTCCCGACACATTCGTCTTCGGCGGGAGACACATATGGCTACAAATGCTGATTTCAGGTGAAGGACATCATGCTGATACGGTTATCCGCAACAACGAGTTATCTGATGCAGCAACTACGATATATATGTTCAATAACGCAAAGTGACAACAGTCACACTTCCTTAACTTATTAATTTCAAGCAGCATCAAGTGCCGTGTCGATTGGCGTTGGCGATCATATTTCTCCATGTACATCGATATCTCATATATGTCATCATCTCTGTTGGTGTCTTCAATCGAAGCCATTTAGTCAAACTGTCCAATATCTTTTCTCTGGGTCTTCCCCTTGATCTTTTCCCTTCTATCTTTCCTGTTGTCACTATATTCTCAATGCTTCCTCTTCTCATTATGTGCTCAATAAATGTTGACTGTATTTTTCTTATATTATCAATAATGCTTCTTTTCACATCCATCCTTCTAAGACATTCTTCATAAATAATATTTGCTGTCCAAGAAATGTGTAACATTCTTCGAATAAACCACATTTCCGCTGCCTCCAAAGATTTTTGTGATGTCTTATTTATTGTCCATGCTTGACTTCCATGGAGTAGCACTGGTTCAATGTAGCATTTGAGGACTAACAAGACTACCTATAACAGACTTACAAGAGACTAACACGACTTCCTATAGCAGACTTACAAGAGTTGATTTACAAGACTTCCTATAGCAGACTTACAAGAGACTAACAAGACGTCTTGTAGCAGACTTACAAGAGACTAACAAGACTTCCTATAGCAGACTTACAAGAGACTAACAAGACTTCCTATAGCAGACTTACAAGAGACTAACAAGACTTCCTATAGCAGACTTACAAGAGACTAACAAGACTTCCTATAGCAGACTTACAAGAGACTAACAAGACTTCCTATATCAGACTTACAAGAGACTAACAAGACTTCCTGTAGCAGACTTACAAGAGACTAACAAGACTTCTTATAGCATACTTACAAGAGACTAACAAGACTTCCTATAGCAGACTTACAAGAAACTAACAAGACTTCCTATATCAGACTTACAAGAGACTAACAAGACTTCCTGTAGCAGACTTACAAGAGACTAACAAGACTTCCTATGAAAAAAATATAGGAAATGAAGATACAATAAATAAAGTAATTTGGACAAATTAAAATAAACATGACAACGCGATGAAGACATTACTTGAGGGTAGAGTCGAACTAGAGGTAGGCAGAGATACAAGTGGGAGAGAAACACCAGGTGATGGACTGGATGTAGTCTAGCAGAGTGCACTACCAAAGTAAGAGACAGGGAATGTTTAAGGTCGGTTCCAGTCAACCTTTGTTGCGGAGACGGCACTTGATGATGATAATGATTTGAAGATTGTAATGCGTTGTGCCAAATCTCATGTTCTCATTTTCTAATGTGATATAGTGTCAATCCCCACAACTCCTGTCCTTCTTACATTCTAGATTATTTGGAGTTATCTTCACTTACCAAACAATCACACATACAAGTACAAGCATATACACACATACCCTTGCGTATACACTGCTGCAGAGAGCACAGATGATAGATATACAGTCATCCCTCAGTTATCGCGGTTAATAGGCACCAGAACCGGCCGCGATAAGTGAAAAACCGCGAAGTAGTGTCATCCTCTCATTTTTAACACACATACATTTTTTGTGTATGTATAATATCAATAAGTCTATATGAAATCATATAAGTGCATATGTTATCATTAGAACATTAAAGAAAAGTTTCAAACATGTAAATAAAATATTAATAGTATAAATAACATACATAAAATAATGTATAAATAATATAAATATAATACGTGTGTGTGTAACATAAGTAGATGTAACTAAAGTGTACATACTATAAATATGTTTTTAGAAATCTGCGATGTACTGAGGCCGCGATAAATGAACCACGAAGTAGCGAGGGATGATTGTATTACAGTCAGTGTGTGTGTGGGGAAAAAGGTGGAAGGCGAAGAAGAAGAAAAGAAGAGAACTGCGAATCAACAAAGATAATTTAGAGCTTACAAATACACGGAAATCTGATATTTTTTAAAGGAAAGAAGATAGTTGAAAGAAAATGGAGTGGTTGAAAAAGAAAGGGAGTGTTGAAAAGGAAAGAGGGTTAGTGAGCAGGAAAAGGAGTGAGTGAACAGGAAAGAGAAAGAGTGAACAGGAAAGAGAAAGAGTGAACAGGAAAGAGGAAGAGTGAACAGGAAAGAGAAAGAGTGAACAGGAAAGAGAAAGAGTGAACAGAAAAGAGAAAGAGTGAACAGGAAAGAGAAAGAGTGAACAGGAAAGAGAAAGAGTGAACAGGAAAGAGAAAGAGTGAACAGGAAAGAGAAAGAGTGAACAGGAAAGAGAAAGAGTGAACAGGAAAGAGAAAGAGTGAACAGGAAAGAGAAAGAGTGAACAGGAAAGAGAAAGAGTGAACAGGAAAGAGAAAGAGTGAACAGGAAAGAGAAAGAGTGAACAGGAAAGAGAAAGAGTGAACAGGAAAGAGAAAGAGTGAACAGGAAAGAGAAAGAGTGAACAGGAAAGAGAAAGAGTGAACAGGAAAGAGAAAGAGTGAACAGGAAAGAGAAAGAGTGAACAGGAAAGAGAAAGAGTGAACAGGAAAGAGAAAGAGTGAACAGGAAAGAGAATGTGAAACGGCAGGGAATTGTTTAAAAGGAAAGGGAGTGGTTGAAAAAGAAAGAATGTTTGTGAAAAAAGAAAATGGAGTGGTTGAAAGGAAAGGGAGTGGGTGAAAAGGAGAAGGAATTGTTGACAATGGAAAAGGAGTGGTTAAAAGAGTTTCTGAAAAGGAAAGGGAGATATTAAACAGAAAGGGAGTTGGTGAAAAGGAGTGGGTGATACGGAAACGATGTGGATGGACTGGAAACGAGTGGTTGATATAGAAAAGGAAGTCCATGAAAAAGGAGGGAATGGTTGAAAAGGAGAGGGAGTTTCTGAAAAGGAAAGGGATTCTTGATTATACAATAGCATCATAGCACGCGGGCACTCCCATAAGTGCTCCACTCTCCATTCTAGCAGCCATTTAAGTGTAGTAGTATATGAAATAGTAACGGAAAGGAAGTAGTTGAAAAGGAATGGGAGTGGGTGAACAGGAAAGAGAGTTTGTGAAAAGGAAAGGGAGTGGGTCAAAAGGAAAGAGAGTGATTGAAAGGGAAAAAGAGTTGTTTAAAAGGAAAGCGGGTGGCTAAAAAGGAAAGAGAGTTTTTGAAAAAGAAAAAAGAGAATGGTTGAAAGCGAAAGTGCGTGCTTAAAAAGTTGAGATTTTTTTAATAAGAAAAGGGAGAGACTGAAGTAATGGGAGTGGGTGAAAAGAAAAGAGAGTGATTGAAAAAGAAAAGGGAGTGGTTTAAAAAGAAAAGAGAGTGGTTGAAAATGAAAAGGAATGGATGAAATTGAAATGGAATGGTTAAAAAATAAAAGGAAGTGGTTGAAAAGGGAAAGGGAATGGATTAAAATTAAATGGAATTGTTAAAAAAGAAAAGGAAGTTTCGAAAAAGGAAAATGGGTGGTTGAAAAGTGAATGAGTTTCTGAAAAGGAAAGGGAGTGGTTCAAAAAGAAAAGAGAATGGCTGAAAAGGGAAAGGCAGTGGTTGAAAAGGAGAGGGAGTTTCTGAAAAAGAAAGGGATTCTTGATTAGACAATAGTATCATAGCACGCGGGGCACTCCAATAAGTGCTCCACTCTCCATTCCAGCAGCCATTTAAGTGTAGTAGTATATGAAATAGTAAAGGAAAGGAAGTGGTTGAAAAGACGTATAGGACTGACTTCATTGTACCCGAATTACCCAAATGAACTACGCACTCTCAACGAAGTCATACACCGCTTGCTGAGAGTCCCACACACATCGCTTGCTGAGAGTCCCACACACGTAGCGCAAATCTTTGGTTTCAAGAGATAATCATAAATAAATAATAAAACTCATAACTCGTCAGGATCGTAGGGGTGTCACATTGAGACATAACCAACCAGGGTTGTAGAGGTGTCAAATTGAGACATAACCCGCCAGGATCGTAGAGGTGTCAAATTGAGACATAACCCGCCAGGGTCGTAGAGGTGTCAAATTGAGACATAACCCGCCAGGGTCGTAGAGGTGTCAAATTGAGACATAACTCGCCAGGGTCGTAGAGGTGTCAAATTGAGACATAACCCGCCAGGGTCGTAGAGGTGTCAAATTGAGACATAACCCGCCAGGGTCGTAGAGGTGTCAAATTGAGACATAACCCGCCAGGGTCGTAGAGGTGTCAAATTGAGACATAACCCGCCAGGGTCGAGGGGTGTCACATTGAGATATTCGATACAGAAATATCTATATCTTCTACCGTCATGAAGAAACCTCACAGTCTGTCCAGTACGCGATATTATCCAACCATACCTTCTACTTTTCACCTCGTTTTGAGCATCTTTTGTCATGGAGTAATATCTCATCTCGTGACTGTACTACCGGAGTTTACCGAAGTTTCCCGATTGTAAACAGTGGTTCTTGTTGGCCAGCTAATACACTAAATATATCATGTAAAAACACATTCTTCTTATGTTCCAGGTACCAGACCACCAACACTTGTCTATAGCATTTGTTTTCAAACATCTGGGTTCTTCTCGCCAAGAACACTATGAACATTGTGTCTCAAAGGATCTTCGTAAAAAAATCACTTTGTCAACAAGACGTAACGAGCTGGATTTGAACCAACATCCTATTGAGAACAAACCCTTAACAACATTGGCATGGAGTATTTTTAAAATGGAAGTAATGGATGAAGAGAATGAAAAGTTTGTGAAAATGTGATTTTCATGGTTGCTATGACAACTTAGCCACACCTGCAGTTCTGGATAAAACCCTAATATTTTCACTGACTCTTACACGTTAAAGGAATGACAGTAAACACCGCTCGCAGGTACAGATCTGTGGTCAGCTACGTTACAGAAATATCTTGCAGATACTGTTGCAGAAGTACATCTTCCAATGATAGCTAGAAAGTAAGGAGCTGAGGCTACATTCAAGATAGCTAGAAAGTAAGGAGCTGAGGCTACATTCAAGATAGCTAGAAAGTAAGGAGCTGAGGCTACATTCAAGATAGCTAGAAAGTAAGGAGCTGAGGTTACATTCAAGATAGCTAGAAAGTAAGGAGCTGAGGCTACATTCAAGATAGCTAGAAAGTAAGGAGCTGAGGCTACATTCAAGATAGCTAGAAAGTAAGGAGCTGAGGCTACATTCAAGATAGCTAGAAAGTAAGGAGCTGAGGCTACATTCAAGATAGCTAGAAAGTAAGGAGCTGAGGCTACATTCAAGATAGCTAGAAAGTAAGGAGCTGAGGCTACATTCAAGATAGCTAGAAA
This sequence comes from Meghimatium bilineatum, assembly GCA_034231615.1. NCBI lineage: Eukaryota > Metazoa > Mollusca > Gastropoda > Stylommatophora > Philomycidae > Meghimatium > Meghimatium bilineatum. The sequence continues at coordinate 4,772,417 of CM067305.1, read as the reverse complement.
GTAAGGAGCTGAGGCTGCATTCAAGATAGCTAGAAAGTAAGGAGCTGAGGCTGCATTCAAGATAGCTAGAAAGTAAGGAGCTGAGGCTACATTCAAGATAGCTAGAAAGTAAGGAGCTGAGGCTACATTCAAGATAGCTAGAAAGTAAGGAGCTGATGCTGCATTCAAGATCGTTGTGTAGAATAGTAAGAGAAATCTTGTAGGGAGATTTTGCAGTGATGTAGTGTACAGAAGTGCACTTGTAGAGATGTGATGTTATAGAAGTGCACATTTAGAGATGTGATGTTATAGAAGTGCACATGTAGAGATGTCATGTTATAGAAGTGCACATGTAGAGATGTCCTGTTATAGAAGTGCACATGTAGAGATGTGATGTTATAGAAGTGCACATGTAGAGATGTCATGTTATATAAGTGCACATGTAGAGATGTCATGTTATAGAAGTGCACTTGTAGAGATGTGATGTTATAGAAGTGCACATTTAGAGATGTGATGTTATAGAAGTGCACATGTAGAGATGTCCTGTTATAGAAGTGCACATGTAGAGATGTGATGTTATAGAAGTGCACTTGTAGAGATGTCATGTTATAGAAGTGCACTTGTAGAGATGTGATGTTATAGAAGTGCACTTGTAGAGATGTCATGTTATTGAAGTGCACATGTAGAGATGTCATGTTATAGAAGTGCACATGTAGAGATGTGATGTTATAGAAGTGCACATGTAGAGATGTCATGTTATAGAAGTGCACATGTAGAGATGTCATGTTATAGAAGTGCACATGTAGAGATGTCATGTTATAGAAGTGCACTTATAGAGATGTGATGTTATAGAAGTGCACATTTAGAGATGTGATGTTATAGAAGTGCACATGTAGAGATGTCATGTTATAGAAGTGCACATGTAGAGATGTCCTGTTATAGAAGTGCACATGTAGATGTGATGTTATAGAAGTGCACATGTAGAGATGTGATGTTATAGAAGTGCACATGTAGAGATGTGGTGTTATAGAAATGCTTCTGTAGAGATGTCATGTTATAGAAGTGCACATGTAGAGATGTGGTGTTATAGAAATGCTTCTGTAGAGATGTCATGTTATAGAAGTGCACTTATAGAGATGTGATGTTATAGAAGTGCACATTTAGAGATGTGATGTTATAGAAGTGCACATGTAGAGATGTCATGTTATAGAAGTGCACATGTAGAGATGTCCTGTTATAGAAGTGCACATGTAGATGTGATGTTATAGAAGTGCACATGTAGAGATGTGATGTTATAGAAGTGCACATGTAGAGATGTGGTGTTATAGAAGTGCACTTGTAGAGATATTATGTTATAGAAGTGCACTTGTAGAGATGTCATGTTATAGAAGTGCACTTGTAGAGATGTCATGTTATAGAAGTGCACTTGTAGAGATGTCATGTTATAGAAATACACTTGTAGAGATGTCATGTTATAGAAGTGCACTTGTAGAGATGTCATGTTATAGAAGTGCACCTGTAGAGATGTCATGTTATAGAAGTGCACTTGTAGAGATGTCATGTTATAGAAGCAGATAAAATAGTGTAATTGAAAAAATTCAAAAAGATAGGTACTCACTCACATCAGAAAAAGACATTGGTCATCTGTTGGAGACATCATGAAAATAGACGAAATGGAGCACAGCCTTGAAGAGCAAACGAGGCAGGGGAATACAAGACATGAGATGCTAGACAGTATGACATTGCAAGAACATTGGTACCAGAAATGATTCACAGTACACGAAATAGAATGTTGTGGACACATGTCATAACCAACGACACACGACATGGGAAATTTGAAGAAACGATTGCCAGTACACGTAACAGAGGCTGTGGAATGACATGATAACCAACAAAACACCGTATGGACTATATGAATGAAGGAAGTGAAAAGAAAAAAGACGACAGTATCACTTTAATGGAACTATTACATCAAGTTCAAAAGAGCAGACGAGGTAATACAAAAAGGCAAACAGAAGTCAAAATTGATTTAGTAACATAAATTAAAACATATATTTAGGAATTATGAACTACCGCATGACTCCTGACAGCTAAGGACAACACCAGCACCATCATAATGTCAGTTTACAGAAACACTGAAATCAGCGCGTGCTTTGCGAGCCTAGTTGTGACACTCACCAAGAGATGGTCTCGCGCCTGCTACAATGGCACACCTGCCGTGTTTGACGTGCATCGAAAAAATGTTGCGTTGCTATTGTGAGTGCAAGTGTGTGTTCGTGTGCCGCGCGAGCTAGCGTGTGTGGAGAAAATTTATCATCCTGCCATGTGTATTTAACAGTTGTGTTGTTTATGTGTCGTAGATAACGTACAAATAATGACCACATTTTTTCCGAAATTTATTATGAAGGTGCATGTGTTCTTGTACAGTACACGGTTCAACTGAGTACATTATCCATTTTGTGTGTGTGGATTAACTATCCAGTAAGACAATCATGGATTGATAACTTCAAGGAATGACCTGAGTGTGATTTTTCTACACACTTCAGAATGGCTGAGGATAGACATGATTGGATGACATTTTGTGATGATGTCTCCAGTGTGTGTGGTGATGTCTCCAGTGTGTGTGACACTACTACTACCCTGACGGGTTATGATTCTTGTTGTTATTACTATTTCTAAAATAAACTTGATATTTCTATTTTCTGTTCTCTGCGTTTGCTGTAAGTCATCGTAGGATTGAATGAGGCTCAGCGCAGGATTGAATGAGGCTCGGCGCAGGATTGAATGAGGCTCGGCGCAGGATTGAATGAGGCTCAGTTTTCGGACTAAGACACGATTTGTCGCTTGATATGAAAGTTATATTGTGACGTCTCAGTGTGTTGGTAACTCCTTCAATCCATCTACTTCTTGGTCTTCCTCTCATCTTGCTGTTTCCATTTTCATGTTGTGTGCTCTTGCCGCTGGTCATTTTCACTAAGTAGTCGAACCATTTCAGTCTTTGTTTTTCAATATATTTGATCACAGATGTTGTTCCTACAGTTCTTGTAATCTCTTCATTCCTCACATGATCTCTTCTTGTTCTGTTTGCAGCTTTGGAATGAAGATTGAATGTTTTATTTACCTGCAGTTTTGCATCATGATTAATGCGTGCCTCAATATTAATTTTTTTAACCCTTTATGCCTTGCAGTGTCAGGGCGTGTAGGAGTACTCTGGAGACTGCCTTCTTGTGTGCTTAATATATATTTGTTTTAGTGGTATCTTTTATTCATGTAATCAATCTTGTGCAGGGTATGCAGTTGACTGTGTTACCATTGCACATGTATAGCATTCATGAGTGGTCTATTGTCTTTCCCCAGGTGGTTTGTGATCCACTCTTGCCGTTAAGCGTAGGGGTGATTGGAGCACGAGCTTGCTTTCTAAAGCCAGATGTGTGGCCTCGGCTGTGCTATTGACCGTGTCTGTACAGGATGTCCTTGACGTTTTCTATCCATCTTTTCCGTGGTCTTCCTCTGGCTTTGTACCCTGATCTCATTTGGTTATATGCTTATACGGGCAACTTTCCGTGATGCATTCTGATAATGTGGCCAGACCACTTGATCTGTTCTCTCTCTGGGACTTTCCCTTTTTTCCACGCTATTGTGAATATTCTATGGAGCCACTTTAGAGCCATGATTGGTGTGCGTACTTAATTTACGTAGTTGGTATGTTGTAGTCTTGTCTCGATCTCAATGTTCATTCTTCTGTTTGTAAACTATGATCCCACGATTTAAAGATTCATGTGATTGTTTCAATAATCGATGATTTATCTTTATGTTTATTGTATTGGGGTGTTTTTTTTCTATAGACATTGTTTCTGTTTTCACAGAATGCAAATACACTGCATCATTTTTTTTTTAAAACCACGATTTTGGTTGTGGAATCTGACAGCATTACCATGTGAGTTGGTATTTATTGTATTCTTATTGTCGATGTGGTTGTGTGGTATGCAGAAATCTCCTGTCATTTCTGTAGTTAGTGAATTAGCTAGCTGGCTAGTTAGTCGTAAGATCGTCATCATGACACTCCGAACAAGCCCTTTTGTCTTCAGACGAAAGCACATTCATGTATGCAACAAGAAAACAGAAGAGCACATTGCAGGATAGTTTTATCCATATCCATCAGTATCCATGTGTAGCGTGATCACCGAATACATTATATTCACACGAAAATCTAAGCCCCAGCAATGAAAATACACTAATGAAAACAATTATTCAGTACACTCCATTTCTACAATATTGAAATATCTAAACATTACAGTGTAACGGCCAGATTTTTCTCCCGTCAGATGTCTTATATTTTTCAGAATGTTGGTTGGTTGGTTGCTGATCCAGCGGCCCTTGGGCTCATGTCCTTTGACCCAATGCCATTAAATGGCATTATATTTCTTATTTTCCTGATCATAGATCGACCTAAAAACTTTTTGTTGAATATACTATACCAGCTAATCTTTGATTTGTACCTGAATCACATAACTAGCACGTCGATGTGACATGCATGAGGACACCAGGGTATGCACAGTCGGGTACATAAAACTTAGAGAAGAGTAGGACAGTAAGATTATCAAGTGTACATAATTCATTAAAGTGGTCACACTTCCAAATGATATTCCAGTGCGTATAGCTAATCCAGATGTCCAGGTTCTAATCAGTGAGAATTCCTCAAATGAGGATATTATTTCCTGCACTAATGAGTCGGTGCTGCGGCACATGCGCATAGTTTATTCACGGCTCAGGGCACAGGAAAATATATTAGGACAAAAAGTGATGATTTCTGTACGACCACTAGTAATATGACGATGTGGTGACGACAGTGACAAAGACAATGATATGTTTGGAGTTCCAGAGTGCTGCAGATGTTTATTGTCTTACAGACTCTATGGGTATACTTCGAAAGATTCAGTCGGGATATGGACGCCTTCATTGACTTGAGTCGATGACGACATTTCTGCTACAGAATCGATTTCGTTTTTATACTTGGACATGTGGGTGTTGAAGGAAATAAAAGAACAGTCAGATTTTCCAGCGCTGCCATGGTTAATAAGCAGTTAACGATAATGATGATGGTGAAACAATCCCTTTAGCTGTAAGCTGGTAGCTTTTGATATCCCATAATATTTCGTACAAGAGTACATATTCTTTTCAGTTGTATAACTGAGGTGACACCGGGGCTTATGTAAGGTTTTCTCAGTGCCATGGACGTGTAACTGAGGTGACACCGGGGCTTATGTAAGGTTTTCTCAGTGCCATGGACGTGTAACTGAGGTGACACCGGGGCTTATGTAAGGTTTTCTCAGTGCCATGGACGTGTAACTGAGGTGACACCGGGGCTTATGTAAGGTTTTCTCAGTGCCATGGACGTGTAACTGTGGTGACACCGGAGCTCATGTAAGGTTTTCTCAGTGCCATGGACGTGTAACTGAGGTGGCACCGGGGCTTATGTAAGGTTTTCTCAGTGCCATGGACGTGTAACTGTGGTGACACCGGAGCTCATGTAAGGTTTTCTCAGTGCCATGGACGTATAACTGAGGTGACACCGGGGCTTATGTAAGGTTTTCTCAGTGCCATGGACGTGTAACTGAGGTGACACCGGAGCTCATGTAAGGTTTTCTCAGTGCCATGGACGTGTAACTGAGGTGACACCGGGGCTTATGTAAGGTTTTCTCAGTGCCATGGACGTGTAACTGAGGTGACACCGGGGCTTATGTAAGGTTTTCTCAGTGCCATGGACGTGTAACTGAGGTGACACCGGGGCTTATGTAAGGTTTTCTCAGTGCCATGGACGTGTAACTGAGGTGACACCGGGGCTTATGTAAGGTTTTCTCAGTGCCATGGACGTATAACTGAGGTGACACCGGGGCTTATGTAAGGTTTTCTCAGTGCCATGGACGTGTAACTGAGGTGACACCGGGGCTTATGTAAGGTTTTCTCAGTGCCATGGACGTGTAACTGAGGTGACACCGGGGCTTATGTAAGGTTTTCTCAGTGCCATGGACGTGTAACTGAGGTGACACCGGAGCTCATGTAAGGTTTTCTCAGTGCCATGGACGTGTAACTGAGGTGGCACCGGGGCTCATGTAAGGTTTTCTCAGTGCCATGGACGTGTAACTGAGGTGGCACCGGGGCTTATGTAAGGTTTTCTCAGTGCCATGGACGTGTAACTGAGGTGACACCGGAGCTCATGTAAGGTTTTCTCAGTGCCATGGACGTGTAACTGAGGTGACACCGGAGCTCATGTAAAACTGTTGAAGGAGGATATGGTTGCGGGCGGGACATATGACAATTAAAGAATTGACATCATAGTAGAGTGCACTGTTTTAGCTTGGCGCAGTGGTTAAACCGTTCGCAGTGTGCTCAGGAGGTTGCGTGGTAGAATCCTGCTCGCGACGTCTTGTTTATAAAGTGGATATTTTTCGGAAATCACTGTGGATCATCGCTTGAAGTTACGGAGATACGCTCCGTGCGCGATGCTCTTGATTGCTTCGTTGAGAGAAATGGAGAATATATGGTGTAACCCGCGTACAGTGAAGTCAATTCTCTACGCCCTTTGAGAAATTTTGGGGCTTGAACCTTCTTCTACAACGTCCGTTCTCACTGAAGACGATTAGCTGCCGGTGATTTTCTGATTGGCTGCGATATTTGCTTGTTTCAGTGCAACACATGCAACCTCAGATTATTTGTGATTACCAAGATGACTCTTTCTCTTCCAAGTTTTCATCTGTACTTTCCGTTCGCGAATTAAGTAGCGACTGATCTTCCTTCTTCTTCATCATCTGAGTATGACTGTAGTCGACTATAAATTATGAATCCTCACGCTCTCATGTCACACTGGCAATATCATCGTTTAGTTAGAACGTTTGCAGAATGAGGAAGTGCGGATAATCCTCGGATGCACCAGGAATATCCCATCGTGAAAATGAGACATACGCTTAGACCCCAGTCACTACGTTCTCGACATGGTCTTGCTCAAACTAAAACATACATACGTGTCACGGCAGAGAAAACATCAACTCCACAAGAATAATCAAAGAATAATCAGATAAGAAATAAGAATAATCAAATTCTCGGAAACAAGAATTAAGCGCGGCATGTCCTGGACTGCGGAACGTGACAATACTATAGGAGAGGTAACCAAAATTTAGACCTTACCACCAAGAGAAGAATGGTTTCCAGTCGACCAGACCATGACAGGTTTTCACAAGGCAATAATCACTCTTGTAAGGGAAGATAAAGTGTGTGGAAATGGAAATGCAACCTTGGAAATTGATGAGATGATTGCTGATAACTCTGAAGATGATGGTATCATTTCATTCACCAATGGATCTGTTCGCCGTGGTAAGAGGTCTGGCTGGGGCTTCACTGTCAGCTATCGTGGTAGAAGTTTGGCTGGGAAATAGCTATTTATTGTGGCAGAAGTATGGCTGGAGAATCTCAGTTAACTATTGTGGTAGAAGTCTGAAGGGTGTTATATCGTGGTAGAGATCTGGCTGTCGTTTTTGCAGCTAGCAATCGTGGTAGAAATATGGCTGGTGTTTTAGTTAGCTATTGTGGTACGAAGTATGGCTGGTGTTGTACAGATAGCTATTCTCGTAAAAGCCTGGTTGTTTTTTTCTACGTCTAGCTATCGTTGAAGAAATCTGGCAGGTGTTTTAGTTAGCTATTGTGGTGGAAATCTCGCAGAAATCTGGCAGGTGTTTTAGTTAGCTATTGTGGTGGAAATCTCGCAGAAATCTGGCAGGTGTTTTAGTTAGCTTTTGTGGTGGAAATCTCGCTGGTGTTTTCCGGCGAATTATTATTTTATGGCTAGCTATACGTCTGGCTAGAGAATATCTGCTAACTTTCGTGGTAGTTGTCTGGCTAGAGAATCTCAGCTACCTATTATAGTAGAAGTCTGAATGGTGTTATACAGCTACATATCGTGATAGAAATCTGGCTGCTGCTTTTGTAGCTAGCAATTGTGGTAGCAGTATGGCTGGTATTTTAGTTAGCTATTGTGGTAAGGAGTATGGTTGGTGTTTTACGGATAACTATTCTGGTAGAAGTCTGATTGTTGTTTTGTACGGTTAGCTATCGTTGTAGAAGTCTGGCTGGTGTTTTATTGATCTATTATAGTAAAAGCCTGGCTGGTGTTTTACGGCTAGTTATTGTGATAGAAATCTGGCTGTGGTTTTACAGTTAGCTATCGGGGTAGTAATCTGGCTGATTTTTTACGCATAGCAACATTGGTAGTAGTCTGGCTGGTGTCTTACAGCTAACTCTCGTAATAGAAGTCTGGCTGGTGTCTTATAGCTAACTCTCGTAATAGAAGTCTGGCTGGTGTCTTACAGCTAGATATTGTGATAGAAGTCGAATAAGTGCGGAATAACTGCATCCGTTATGAGGATGGAAGTCGAGGCTGTTTCTTCTCCTCTCATATAGATATGTGAGAACTTATTCAATAACGCAGTTATAGTGTCAAATTTCCAGTCCATGCTGCGAAAGATACGAAATGGCTGATATGGATATGAGTGGATGACATCTGTTGCTATATCCAGATTTCGGGATATCACATGGACTTACTGCCCATGTCACGCCGGTGCTCGCGGTAATGTGATAGCAGACGGACTTGCATTCTTCTTCTTCTTCTTCTGCGTTCTGTCTCAAACTCTTGTAGATTAGCAGGATGTAGTCCGGAGAACGGAATGCGTTGTGTCATGGTTTACAGCATTGCTGCGATATCTGCGCCTTTCGGCCTGATCATCCGACTTCAGCATGTCTTTGGGTCACTGACCCTATATGGGATGGGACAGCCAACTCCATCCCATAACATCCTTAACGCCTTTTACGACATGCATGGAAGGTAAACAGTGTTGCTATTCTTTGCTCCCCTTTCGGGCCCCGGCAACACACGGGCGGGACTTGCATTCAAGGCACAATAGACGGAAACGTTATGAATGGATAAGGGAATCTGCTGAGACTATTTCATGAACCCCGGCTGGAGACAGACACCGCGATTGATGAAACATTGAGATTGAAATTTGAGCAATTCCTTTGTAAATGTGGAACTAGTAGATGCAGACTGCTGCGTGTCAAAATGAAGAGCTTGATCAACCAATTAGTCGCGTAAAACTAACAGTAAACATACTGCTAAATACCGATAACTGCCAGGGGAGTCTGAGCACCATGGGTCAACCCGAAGTGCAATTATAACGGTTCACAACCAATAACAGCTTTTTATTGGAGATCACCAACGTGTAGGTTCATAGTGTACTGACAGCTCTGATTGATCTACGATGCTGATAGCTATCAGCTGTCAGCTTTTTTTGCTGAAGATCAATCGCATGTCTTCTTCTTCTTCTTCTTCTTTCGTTCACTTGAAACATGTCTATATCTGTAATTCTGTCTCCTGAATAAAACTCACTGTCTTTTGTAGTTCATACAGTGTCCCATAGAGCTTTGATTCCAGTGTTGTTTCCTCTGGCCAATATGTTTGCCTCAGCGTTTCATACTCAGAACACTCTTGAAGTATATGTTTGGCACTCTGTGCTGCCTGTCCACATGTACACATATCCGTGTTGCCAATCTTGAACTTTGTATACATGTGACTGCGGAGTCGGTTGTGTCCTGTTGAGACGTAGAATTATAACTTGTTCTGATCTGTTCATAATATGATAGTCATCTTGTGTTGGTGTTTGTGGCTTTCTTGAAAATCTGTTTTTTCTGATGGTAGGTGATTGGTATATCTGGTTGGTCTTCGGCAGCACCTTCCTTAGCCAGTTGGTCTGCTTTTTCATTTCCTGGTATTTCACAGTGATAGGGTATCCACTGCATGGTTACCTTATACTGTTAAGACAATACACTAAGTAGTTTTTTCAAGTCTGTTAGTTTTCCAGACTGGAGAGCTTGAAGCACTGACCTTGCATCTGTCAGGAATACCACAGGCTGTAGGTCAGAGTTGGAGTTCAGCAGTTTTTTAGCTGCCACACTAATTGCCTATAATTTTTAACAACTATATCAGAAAGAAACTATGGCAAGGTACTAACATAAGGACCAAATTGTGTTTACTACGAACAATTTGTATTTCCTGTGGCGACATATGGATGTGAAGCATGGACACTAAATAAAACAGTGGCCAAGAGAATAACATCATTTGAATTAAAGTGTTATAGAAGAGTTTTGAGAATACCATGGACAGCGAAGAAAACAAACCAGGAAGTGTTACAAACAATTAACGTCCAGGAAGGCTGGCTTCTGAACACCATATTAAAGAAAAAGCTAGAATTTTTCGGTCATTTTTAGATACACGACGGCATGGAGAGTGTTACTGGAGGGGATGAAAGAAGGCAACAGGGGCAAAGGTCGACCAAGACGCCGTTGGACAAAAGACATTCAAGAATGCCTGCGCATGTCACTGAAAGATGCATGGCAACTTGCTCAAGACCGAGGAGAATTCAAGAGATCCATAGCAAAGACTACGTTCTAGAAACAATATTTCACTTGATGATGATGATATCACAAAGATATGTTTTATGTGGATGTATACTCAAGCGACATGTAGATCTGACATGTTTGCTGGAAGCAGGAATACAGGCCGACCAAGACGACGATAGAGAAGAGAAACCTCGAATGGTGTAAACATGCCCCTGGCTGCCAGGTCAATTCCTCCAGAATCGTGAGGAGTTCAGATGATCCATAGAGAAGATTACATTTTGGCTGAATTGCTAGGATTTTCCTAAAAAAAAACAGATTAGGAAAAATTACATTTTGGCTAAATTGCTAGGATTTTCGTAAAATAAAACAGATTAGGAAAAATTACATTTTGGCTAAATTGCTAGGATTTTCCTAAAAAAAAACAGATTAGGAAAAATTACATTTTGGCTAAATTGCTAGGATTTTCGTAAAATAAAACAGATTAGGAAAAATTACATTTTGGCTAAATTGCTAGGATTTTCCTAAAAAAAACAGATTAGGAAAAATTACATTTTGGCTAAATTGCTAGGATTTTCGTAAAATAAAACAGATTAGGAAAAATTACATTTTGGCTAAATTGCTAGGATTTTCCTGAAAATACAGATTAGGAAAAATTACATTTTGGCTAAATTGCTAGGATTTCCTAAAAAAACAGATTAGGAAAAATTACATTTTGGCTAAATTGCTAGGATTTTCCTAAATAAAAAACAGATTAGGAAAAATTACATTTTTGCTAAATTGCTAGGATTTTCCTAAAAAATCAGATTAGGAAAAATTTTATAAAAATTAAACCCTGGCACCACAGACGACGGCCAGAAACCATAGATCTAATGAAAAACCCCAAGTTGTGGCATCGCTTCTTAAAACCCTAGATCTAATGAATAACCCCAAATTGTGGCATCGCTTCTTAAAACCCTAGATCTAATGAAAAATCCCAAGTTGTGGCATTGTGTCTTAAAACCCTAGATCTAATGAAAAACCCCAAGTTGTGGCATCGTTTCTTACTGCAGTAAGAGACTGGAAGTGCTGTTTATTTCTAAGAAAAACAAAGTCTTGATAATGAAGCATCAAAGGGAACAGTAGAGCTGCAACTTTGTCATGGATTTGAATAATTAATTGCTCTGGTAACCTCAGCTACTGGTGATGCAAATGTGCTGTTTAGATGTCAGATCTTCCAATGTTAACAGGAGAGACAAGTCTTTGATATTTGATGCCTGAAATGGAAGTCACTCAACGGTGACGTTTATGACAAATGTTTTTTTGTCTTGGGTTATCTTTTACCGACAAGACGTCTTGAGGTACTAACTACCAAATTTGCATTATCATCATCACTGTCAACTTCTCAACCGTGACGACAACATCACCATCGTGTTGTATGCAAAGCAGCAGCAATTTGATCAGCCGTGTGTTAGGGGTTAATAATGTATTAATGTTTTAAACTATCCTTTTTAAAAGATTGTTTAAGAAGATTGCTAATTTTCATAGCTTGCCACAATTTCTGGATGCAGAGGCAGCTCTGATTTCACGTCAATCATAGTTTTCTTATCCTCAAAGTTTCAGATTTTTATCATTTCTTTTCTTCATCAAACTCCATAATTATTTTTTTAAAATAAAAAATGTGTAAATCTCATTGCTATCTCCATATATGAGTACAATCTCTACACTTTTTGATATCACCATGAGGTGAGTACAATCTCTAAACTGTTTAATATCATCATGAGGTGAGTACAATCTCTACACTGTTTGATATCACCATGAGGTGAGTACAATCTCTACACTGTTTGATATCACCATGAGGTGAGTATAATCTGTAAACTGTTTGATATCACTATGAGGTGAGTACAATCTCTACACTGTTTGATATCCCCATGAGGTGAGTACAATCTCTACACTGTTTGATATCCCCATGAGGTGAGTACAATCTCTACACTGTATTGTATAAATGAGTACTGTCTCTACACTGTATTGTATAAATGAGTACAGTCTCTACACTGTCTGATATAAGTGAGTACAATCTCTACACTGTCTGGTATACGTGAGTACAATCTCTACACTGTCTGGTATAAGTGAGTACAATCTCTACACTGTCTGGTATAAGTGAGTACAATCTCTACACTGTCTGGTATAAGAGTACAATCTCTACACTGTCTGATATAAGTGAGTACAGTCTCTACACTGTCTGATATAAGTGAGTACAGTCTCTACACTGTCTGGTATAAGTGAATACAATCTCTACACTGTATTGTATAAATGAGTACAGTCTCTACACTGTCTGGTATAAGTGAGTACAATCTCTACACTGTCTGGTATAAGTGAGTACAGTCTCTACACTGTCTGGTATAAGTGAGTACAATCTCTACACTGTATTGTATAAATGAGTACAGTCTCTACACTGTCTGGTATAAGTGAGTACAATCTCTACACTGTATTGTATAAATGAGTACAGTCTCTACACTGTCTGGTATAAGTGAGTACAATCTCTACACTGTATTGTATAAATGAGTACAGTCTCTACACTATCTGGTATAAATGATACAATCTCTACACTGTATTGTATAAATGAGTACAGTCTCTACACTGTCTGGTATAAGTGAGTACAATCTCTACACTGTATTGTATAAATGAGTACAGTCTCTACACTGTCTGGTATAAGTGAGTACAATCTCTACACTGTATTTTACAAATGAGTACAGTCTCTACACTGTCTGATATATCTATAAGTGAGTACAATCAATTATATGGATGTTAAAATTGGAAATCTAACGCAATAATAGATAAGAAGCTATCAACAAGTTACCGTTAAGAATAGATGCCTCAGAAAAATCACAAATACTAATTGGAAAGACTTCAAATCAAACGACATACTAAGAGAGGAGACAAAACAAGAATATGTGACGAACATCATCAGAAAACGACGCTGGATTTACATCGGCCACGTACTTAGAATGAGGGAAGATAGAATGCCACGACAAACGTTCATGTGGACACCAGACAAGAAAAGAAAACAGGGAAGACCAAAAACAACGACGCTCAGAAGAACATTTATGAATGAATTAAAATCAACAGGCATAAATGCACAAGACCTGCAACCCCTAGCAACTGACCGACAGGCATGGAGAACTATGACATTCGCCCTATGTGCCAAACTTGGCAAAAGAGGAACTGACTGACTGAGGTACAATCTCTACAATGTCTGGTATATATATATATATATATATATATATATATAAAATTAAGTACAATCTCTACAATGTCTGATATCATTATATATTGTACAGTGCCCACACTATATTTTCGGAATACTGTGTCTACACTATTTCATTAAGTATAGTGTCCGCACTATATCCGAATTAGTACAGTGTCTACACTATTTCATTGAGTACAGTATCTACACTATTTCATTGAGTACAGTGTCTGCATTATTTCATTGAGTACAGTAGCTACACTATTTGAGTACAGTGTCCACACTATTTCATTGAGTACAGTGTCCACACTATTTCATTGAGTACAGTGTCTACACTATTTCATTGAGTACAGTGTCTACATTATTTCATTGAGTACATTATCTACACTATTTCATTGAGTACAGTGTCTACATTATTTCATTGAGTACAGTATCTACACTATTTCATTGAGTACAGTGTCTACATTATTTCATTGAGTACAGTATCTACACTATTTCATTGAGTACAGTGTCTACATTATTTCATTGAGTACAGTATCTACACTATTTCATTGAGTACAGTGTCTACATTATTTCATTGAGTACAGTATCTACACTATTTCATTGAGTACAGTGTCCACACTATTTCATTGAGTACAGTGTCTACACTATTTCATTGAGTACAGTGTCTACATTATTTCATTGAGTACATTATCTACACTATTTCATTGAGTACAGTGTCTACATTATTTCATTGAGTACAGTATCTACACTATTTCATTGAGTACAGTGTCTACATTATTTCATTGAGTACAGTATCTACACTATTTCATTGAGTACAGTGTCTGCACTATTTCATTGAGTACAGTAACTACACTATTTCATTGAGTACAGTGTCTGCACTATTTCATTGAGTACAGTAACTACACTATTTTCTAATGAGCACAGTGTCTACACTAAATTTTATATGCATACGTATTTAGTGCCAATAGAAATGCTGACATTCCTTGTCGTATCGCATCTCTGTACTTCTTTAACTTGCAATCCCATTTCTATATATCTATTCTTTTTCTTCTTTTTCGTCACCTGGAACATGCCAATGTCTGACGTTTTGTTTCTTCTATAAACTTGATTGTGTTTTGTAACCGATACAGAGGTCCGTAGAGTTTCTCTTCCACTATTGTTTCTCTGGGACAAAATTCTTGAAACTACTGTTGGTTGCCGTTGAACAGACTGGTTAAATTCCCGTTACACTCAAGAATTTTTGTAATTGTCCTCTGGCTTCCTACTTAAATTTACTTGTATAAATTTCTCTGGGACAGTGTATTTGCCTCAGCATCCCCTGAAGAATACGCTCTGTTGTCTCAGGTGCTATCCATAAGTACACATGATTGTGGTGTCATTCTTTAACTGTGTATACATGTAGCTGCGCAATCGGTTGAGTCCTGTTCTGAAATGCAGAGTTACAACTTGGTTTGATCTGTTCATAATTTGGTAGTCATCTTGTGTTGGAGTTGGCTTTCTAATTGCGTTTATCGTGTTTCTTTTAATGGTATGTTATTGACACATCTAATTATCAGCAGTTCTCTCCTTAATTAGACGATCTGCTTTCTTGTTTCCAGGTATTCCACAATGTGATGGTATCCACTGCAAAGCTAATTTACGCTGATTGCTTAGTTCGGTCAGTAGTATTTTCAGGTCTGGTAGTTTTCTGGACTGTAGCGCTTGAAGTGTTTCAATGTTGCATGTTTCAGAAATATTACAAGCTACGAACCAAGATACATATTACCGTGGACAGAGAGCTGTGGAGAGCCATGGCCGCCTCGCCAGCCGGCATGGCACCTGATGATGATGACGAATCTTTACATTTTATAAACGGCTCAAACAACAAACAAACCTACTAACCATTTAACTATTCTAACCAACTACCCAAACAAACAATAAAACAATCGATCAAACAATCGATTAATCAATTAACAAATTAACCGATCAATTAATCAACAAATCAATCGATCAATAAATATCAAATCAGTCAACTAATCAAAAAATCATTGAATCAACCAATCAATAAATCAGCCATTCACCCAACCAACCAATATACCACTCAATAAATCAATCATTCACTCAACCAATTAATAAATCAATCATTCACTCAACCAGCCAATCAGCCAATCATTCAATCAACCAATCAATCACCAAATCAATAAATCAATCATTGACTCAAACAACCAACCAATCATTCAATCAACCAATCAATAAATCAGTCATTCACTCAACCAACCAATCTTCTTCACTGGTTCTCAAACTCCTGCAAATTGACAGGTTGTAGTCTAAAGAACAGAATTTGTTGTGTCATGGATTACAGATCGGATGCGACATGAAATGCTATAGAATGGTAATAACAATATCACTGACAGAAAGAAGATTCAATACTGACGTCAGCAAAGACCAGAACATAGAAGAAGGATAGCTTCTCAAAACTATCAATAAATCAAAAGCTAAAATATTTCAGACATGAAAGACACAAACAGTTTATAAAGAGTACCCATGTAGGGAAAAGTTCCAGGAAAGAGAATAAGAGACGGGCCAAGACTACGATGGGCATAGAACATCGAATACAATCTAAAAATGCTACTGGATGATGCTGGAGTGAATACATAGTCTTGGCCTGCCTCTTGTTCTCTCATCTGGAACTTTTCTCTCCATGATTTATATTTCTGAATCATTGCGTCTTTTTAGGTATTAGGTATATTGATTATCATCTTCGCACACCGGACACGTCCGTAGGTGCTCCGGTCTCCGCTTCAGTAAAACTCTCAAGGTATAACGGCTGATTGTTCCGGTTCTTTGTTGGTTCACTGCTCTTTTTGAAATCTTTGTCAGGGGTTCTCTTCGGGCCACGCCCATCCTCACTCCCAATTCTTGCATTCTTGATATTGACTCATGCTTATTCATCTCAAACTCCTCTGATCGTGAGGACTCACGAAGAGAGGTGAGTATGTCTGCTCGGTCCATATGCTGACCGTCTGTTGTGGTGGCGAGACTAGCTTATTTGTCGGCCGGTTCGTTTCCCTCCACGCTCGCATGTCCAGGGACTGCGTCTTTTTATATGTCCAATATATGGTAGCTTGTGGTCGTTTTTTTTGTGTGTGGATAGTTTTGAAAAGTCAGTTTTCTTTGTTAAGGTTTTGCGGACGTCTGCGGTGGTTCGTCTTTCAGTCCATAATAATCTTAGGGCCTTTCTATAACATTTCATTTTGAATTCCGCTATTTTCTTTTCCCTAGCGGATGTTATTCACCGACCCACCTCACATGACCGAAGACTCTCCATAATTTTAGTTAGTAAAAAGTCAAGTTAACGCCTACCATTTATTAATATCGTAGGAGTGTGAGATGTTAGCGATCTCACGTTTCTGTGGATCTGCTGTAAGAGAGCAGTAGCCATCTCGTCTCCCTCGCAGTCTTTATTTCCCGGATTAATCCGGTACCCAAATAAGGCTGGGTCGACCCGGAAGCCATTACGATTTGAAAAGCATTTTCGCCTCAACTGGGGAATGAACACAGGACCATTCATTTGCGAAGCCAGTGTTTTAGCTGCTGAATATAGGAGAAATGATCTGTTGTCGTGAGACACACAGTTTTAAACACTGGACATAGTCCACATTGGTTATATGAGTACGTGAGACTGTAACATAAATAAGGGATTCAGTTAATCATGTCAATAGTACTTTCGTAAAATACACGGTCAATTAGTTTTAAAATAAACGCATCGGCTTTCAGACTATAGGAGATGGGTATAAAAATAAACAAATAACGGTATACAAGATAGTTTCAACGTTTCAACCTAAGGTATTTTCTTTAAAAAAAGCAGGAAAAAAACAGTGAACAAACAATAAAAATAATGAGTGAACAAACAGTAAAAATAATGGTACTATCACAAGAGCATTAGACGGCAGGCATTTAACAGCAGAGACATCCAAAGTAACAATGACGTATGTACACAAACGTATTGTCATGGGAACACGCATTAAAAATAAACATGGGGAATGAGAACGAAATTAAACAACTTTATGCCTGAAAACTGCATGAAGACAACACAACAAAGGTCCTACCACCCAAATCTAAATAAATGAATGGTCGGTATTAAGACCTAATAGCTGAAGGATTTCAAACTGCAATATATAGTGGGTTTCGAAGGTGTGCGTAGCTCTATCGTCAGCGGCACATGATCTTAATGCAGTCAAAATACAATGTGTATGATAATAACAATTAGCCACTTTTGTGCGTCTGCTTCTACTTCTGCCTAAGTTCTTAAACTCCAGCAGATTAGAAGGATGTGGCCCGGAGAAAGGAATGCCCCTAACAGAAATGTATTATCAGTAAATCAAGGGCAGTAACTGTATTAATTACACTAAAATTTATAAATTGCAAAAGTACACTGAACCTCCGACCAAGTCCCGAGTACTTTATATAGTCCTGTGGTTTCACCAACAACATTTAAAACTGGCACTATTTGACGTTTTCCTTGATTTTCATTGATCACTTTGTGTGACGATAACCAATAAAAATCACAGGAACAAATTGTGATTAAGTAAAATGTAGGCCTACCTCTTATACTGAGGTACGTTGTTGTCACCCGCGGACTTTAGTCCAATTTAGTTGTATCAGAGCTTTACAACCATCAAAAAGTAGTGGAGATTGCGGTACTGGTAATCCAGTCACCACCCTAATCCTCTCCGAGTGTGACATTTGAAGAATGATGAATACAATGTACATTGTCATTGGACTAAAAATAACATAAAATGTCATTTGTCGACATATAAAATGCCATTATACCACATATGAAATGTCACTAGACTATATATAAAAAGTCATTAAAAGATATAACATGTTATTAAAAGTTATTTTTTTAAATGTCATTAGACCAGATATAAATGTCACTAGACCATATATGAAATGTCACTAGACCACATTAATATGTCACTGGACGGGGTGAAAAGGGTACCGCATTGCTCTCGGTGGACCAAAAGGTAGCAGATAACCAAGATCCTAAAAGTACCTCCAAGTTGTGCACTCTGGAAATAGAAAGACAGCCGCTCTTGCTGTCGTTCTGGCCAACACTTTTAGGCTCCTATCCGTGGATGTGGAGGCTGTAGATGGAATGAGAATTGCTCGCAAAGAGACGTCAACACTAACACACCCAGCAGCACTGTCTGCCGTGTTACACAAGGCATCTGTGCGTTTCGTCTCGGTCAGCTAAAAATGCAGAAACATTGGAGAAGCGGCCAATGTCAATGTCCGATATGGATAAATCCCGCTAAGACTTCGTGATTCTATGAGTACACATTCAATCTTAAAACAGCAACACGAGCTAGAAGGCAGCGTTGTGTATGTGGATCGATATAGTGACATCGAAGCTACAGTTGTCCAGCTCGAGACCGACTGACGGAATGGCTGTTCATGTTCTAGAATAAACAGAAGCCACACGTCCCACCACAATAGACCTGTTCATAAAGTAGGAACTCGAACATGTAACCCCGTGTATGAAAAAAAGCTTTGAATACAGATACCCATTCCACACAGAAAAAGTATTGAACAATTGTCAGGGAGCACATTGTTCAGGACCTCTGTCAACAACAGTGTTGAGACTCGGACTCTGCCAAAATGTGTTGATACTCGGACTCTGTCAATAACAGTGTTGATACTCGGACTCTGTCAATAACAGTGTTGATACTCGGACTCTGTCAACAACAGTGTTGATACTCGGACTATGTCAACAACAGTGTTGATACTCGGACTCTGTCAATAACAGTGTTGATACTCGGACTCTGTCAACAACAGTGTTGATACTCGGACTCTGTCAACAACAGTGTTGATACTCGGACTCTGTCAATAACAGTGTTGATACTCGGACTCTGTCAACAACAGTGTTGATACTCGGACTATGTCAACAACAGTGTTGATACTCGGACTGTCACCAACAGTGTTGATACTCGGACTCTGTCAACAACAGTGTTGAT
This sequence comes from Meghimatium bilineatum, assembly GCA_034231615.1. Classification (NCBI taxonomy): domain Eukaryota; kingdom Metazoa; phylum Mollusca; class Gastropoda; order Stylommatophora; family Philomycidae; genus Meghimatium; species Meghimatium bilineatum. Next base: position 4,752,770 of record CM067305.1, on the reverse strand, counting down.
ACTCGGACTCTGTCAACAACAGCGTTTACTCGAACTCTGTCAACAAGTGTTGATACTCGGACTCTGTCAACAACAGTGTTGATACTCGGACCCTGGACGCTATGGGCAACGTAAACAGGAAGCAAGATCGTGTCTTTAGACATTGCAACCTTGATTCTCGACGTTGCCCTAACACTGCTCATGCAGAGAGAATTTGTTCAGAGCCCAAGGGCCAACTGCGAAGCTCCTCGTCCGAGATTGGTGTACCCTTCTTACTTCTTTTGGTAATATACGCAATGGCGAAGAGTAGAAATACACAGGCCGCGGATGGCGATGAATTGGAAGGCCACGACAAGCGAACGAGGCGAGTGCGTGAGAAATGCACGGGTCAAATCCCAGACACCCGACATATTTAGCAAAGTAGCACCTCGTCTAGGAAGGTGTATCAACCCTGAGTCTATTTCGATTGTAGACTTTACCCACCACAGCTCATACAGAAGAAACTAGGTCTGGGACCTGGGGACATGAAGTGTGGTACGGTCTGGGACCTGGGGACATGCAGCATGGTACGGTCTGGGACCTGGGGACATGAAGGATGGTAATGGGATGGTCTGCCTACACGAGGAATAGCTCGCTGGCTGCGAAGCACCTCGTCGGGTGAAAGATGCATATTGGGTGACCCAGACAAACTATCAGCTCATCTCGTGACATATACCCCCCCCCCTCTCTTGAGTAAATGACTTCTTCGATAGACATTGCAATAAGTCGAAAGATGAAGAGTCCTGGATATTGCAATAAGTCGACAGATGAAGAGTCCTGGATATTGCAATAAGTCGACAGATGAAGAGTCCTGGATATTGCAATAAGTCGACAGATGAAGAGTCCTGGATATTGCAATAAGTCGACAGATGAAGAGTCCTGGATATTGTAATAAGTCGACAGATGAAGAGTCCTGAATATTGCAATAAGTCGACAGATGAAGAGTCCTGGATATTGCAATAAGTCGACAGATGAAGAGTCCTGGATATTGCAATAAGTCGACAGATGAAGAGTCCTGGATATGAAATAAATCTCGGTGAAACCTCCCCACTACACATAGGAAGTAAGAGCTTCTCACTCGCAATTCATGGGGTTCTGAAACAAACAAGCAAACATGTCACTAGACCACATATCAAATTTCACTAGACCACATATAAAATGTCATTAGACAACAAAAACATGTCACTAAATCAAATATGAAATTATTAGACCAAATATAAAATTAAATCAAACAATATATATAAAGTGTCATTAGATCACATATCAAATGTCATTAGACCAAATATAAAATGTCACTAGACCACTTATACAATTTCATTAGACCACATATAAAATGTCATTAGACTAAATATAAAATGTCACTAGACCACTTATACAATTTCATTAGACCACATATAAAATGTTATTATACAACATATAAAATGTCATTAGATTACAAATAAAATGTCATTAAACAACTTATAAAATGTCATTAGACCACATATAACATGTCATTAGTCCACATATAAAATGTCATTAGATTACTAATAAAATGTCATTAGACTTTATGGGGACTTCATAATATGAACTGGCTACATTATTTTGTAAGAAATTCGTAATCAAATATTGGAAGTGTACCACCGGACTTATTCCGATTTTCCTTAAGCATCGTTTACAGACGGTGAGCCACAAAGAAAACTAACACGGACTACCTTCGAGTGTGGGAAACTAAACGCTTATAGGTTTTGTATGACACCTATATATATGTATTTCATAACTTATCACAAGTTTTTTATATGAAATCTTTGAAATCTTTCAGAAGTTTATATATGTTCAAATATCTTAGAAATCTTTCAGAAGTTTATATATGTTCAAATATCTTAGAAATCTTTCAGAAGTTTATATATTTTCAAATATCTTCGAAATCTTTCAGAAATTTATATATGTTCAAATATCTTAGAAATCTTTCAGAAGTTTATATATGTTTAAATATCTTTGAAATCTGTCAGAAGTTTATATATGTTTAAATATCTTTGAAATCTTTCAGAACCTACATCTGTATAAGATATGGAATGAGGCTTATTCTATCATCATCAAGTGCCGTCTTAGCAGCGAAGGTTGGCTGCAACAGACCTTCAACATCCCATGTCTCTTGCTTTGGTGGTGCACTCTGCTAGACTGTAACATGTCTATCGTGTGATGTTACTCTCCCACTTGTATCTCTGCCTACCTCTTGCTCGCTTACCTTTGACTTTACTTTCAAGTACGGCCTTCAATAAGGTGTATGTCTTTTAATGTGTCTAAAATATTTTATTTGCCTGATCTTTATTTCCCAACCGATTCTCCCTTAACGCGCCGCGGAGTCGCTTTTTTTTACGTGGATCGTTGCGATCGATGGTACATTTTTAGTTTGCGCTGGGTCTATTAGAAACCATGACCATTGCGTAGATCCGTGGTTTAGCTTCCTGTTTTATGTTTTAATCGAAACAATCGGACTTAAAAATTATTTATTACGATTTTTTGTAATTAGCGGAGTTTTAACCGATTTTCGAGCCGCCGCCGCTTGATTTTTGTTACTTGTTTCGTTGCGATCGATATTACATTTTTAGTTTGCGCCGGGACTATTAAAAACCATGACCATTGCGTAGATCCGTGGTTTCGCTTCCTGATTAATGTTTAATCTACGAGATCGGGAAAAAAAACTGGATTTATTACGATTTTTTTTAAATTAGCAAATTATTAGACCTAGTTTTGGAAATGTAAGATATTATTCATATGTACACTGATGATGACAGCCGTAGTTACGATGGAAATATGCACGATGTAGGTAATTTGCATATCAAATATAACGTGGAAAGTTAATGTTATACTTGTTGTAGTTTCTCTCCATGTGCTGTTATGTTTATCACATGTTCTTCTGTAACTTTGCTAACTATCAAGGTTTTCGTTTCTTGAATATTTATATCCAGTTCATATTCATTACTTGATTTATTGACTTGATCTATTAGTCTTTGTAGTTCATGTTCACTTTCTCCTAAAAGAACAGTGTCATCTGCATATCTCAGGTTGTTTATTATTTTTCCATTGATCTTGAGTCCTGACATTCCTTCTATATGTTTAAAGATTTTCTCTGTGTAAATACTAAATAGGCCGAGTGATAAAATACATCCTTGTCTAACCCCTCTTCTTATTTCTATGTATGGTGAGTAGCTGTTTTCACAACTTATTGATGCAGTCTGCTCCCAATATATATTTCTAATCAGTCTGATGTCTTTTCCATCCATGCCTATTTTTTGAAGACACTCGATTAATTTGTCGTGTTGGACTCTGTCAAAGGCGTTACTGTAGTCTATGAAGCAAATATAGACACTTTTTTGGACTTCTATAATATTTATAATAAAGAAAATGAAGATAAAGTTAGACATTCCTTTCAACGAGTTATTCCTTTTCAGAAAACGGTGTTGACGAAGCTGGCATTACGTAGTTCATTATTTATTGAGTTTTTTTTCTAAAGTAGGTCAGTTGATGTTTGAAACAATGAGCAGATGCTTGAGTGCAGCCAGGTTTGTGAACAATGAGGAGACTCTTCAAAAGACGAGGATATAGTACGAGATAATATTGAGAAGCATAAAGACAAAGTCAACTTGAGTATGTACATAAATTCGGTGTTTGGAAATTTTCATCACGGCGAAATATTCAGTTTGTTCTCAAATTCTCATGTACTTGTGAAAAAACTTTGATGTATTTTCAATTTAAATGTTCAGTCTTCTGAACATTCCCGAACCCTTGTCTCTGCCCTCGCGCCTGTACCCAACCAAAAACACAGTCTAGCGGAGCCCATTGTCGAAGGTTAGGAACAATGAATGTTTTATACAAGTCAAGTTACCGACATAACGGCATCCGACACGAGTACGAGATTACACATAAAACATCTTACGAAATCGACGCGAGTACAGCATTTCTGCAAACTATGAATAAACTGTCCTCAAACAGACCCTAGTTACAAGCACAGCAGGCCAAGTTTGCATCTTTTCAACCACCGTCTTATTCAGAATGCAAATATTACAGAGCATACCAGATGAATCGAATATGTTGCTATTGTCAACATCGGAAACACACAATAGGAACTGACAAGGATGAACTCTGCAAACTGGCGCGAGAGGCCACTAGCGGTATTATGAAAATTCCTTCAATAAAGGCCAATCTATTCACTGCATTTTTATGAACCAGTTTCGTTTTGTGACCTAATAGAGGGCCTCCCGTTGGCTGCCGTTGACGGCAGGCCTGGAACGACAAACAAAACAGATAAGGTCCACAGTTATACAGAGGCACGCGGAGAGGTCTTTCTATTGAATCAACAACTCGTACAGATGTGTGCTGTCGCGTGCATCTGACGTCACTCGGCGTACATTTTAACACTTTGAAAGCGCTCGTGCGGAAAAACAGTATTTATAATGGGCGAGTATTCATATTTCAATGCCGAATACAAATTACTCAATAGACCTTGAAAAGGTGCTGAGTCCCTTATTGCTCAGTTATATTCTATTATGTATGCTTGCCCTAAATTTGAATTAACGAAAAGATTTTACCAGAAAATTTTGTATTTAATGTGATATGGTCATATTAAATATTAAAGAGCGTATCTTTAGGTCTTGGCGTAACAGTAGATAACCAGATTTGATTTGGTTCAGTCTTATCAGATATTAACATATAATAATCTGTGATGGAAGGTCATCCATCAATGACCATCATAAGATTTTTAAAAAACGAGTAATGGAGCAGTATTCAGTGCGGTTTAATTTAACCGCAAAGATATCGGTTTAGGGTTGAGTGCATCGATCAAAATGAGCTTGAAAATCGTTAGCAAAAATAATTTGTTTGATTTTGTTTCCATTTCCAGGAGTTGTACGTGGTAGTTATGTGTCAGGTTGATGGGCGCAGATATCGCAGCACAGCTGTAAGCCATGACACAAAGCATTCCGTTCTGCAGATTACATCCTGCTAATCTGCAGGAATTTGAGAAGGAATGGAGAAGTAAAAGACAACATATATAACTCTTGCATCATTTTTTGCAACGTTTCTCTCGAGTCTTATTTCATATCCAGAGACTATAACTCACAGGGATGTGCATCGCTTTCAGAAATAGCCTCCTACTCAGAAGAGGTGGTTGATGATGAAGATGATGCTATGATGGCAATGATGATTATGCAACGCTTTCAGAAGTAGCCTATTAAGAAGGGGTAGATGATGATGTGATGATGAAGATGACGATGACAATGCTGATGATGGAGATGATGATAACGAGGATGATTATGATAATGATGAAAGTTTTCAGAAAGTTCCTCTTCAGAAGGGTTAGATGGTGATGATGAATTCCTTTAGCTATGATATGGTAGCTCTTGACAGTTCATATCATTTCTTACAAAGAAAAGCTCCTCCTCTGTTGACTAACCGAGGAGACACCGGAACTCTTGTTTGAAATGTATGCTTGTGATTGGGGTGTATAAATATCATGTTCAGTACATGAAAATACCAATTCCAGTGTGACAGTATCACAATCATCACTTTCTGTCAGATTCCTGTGTGACAGTATCACAATCATCACTTTCTGTCAGATTCTAGTGTGACAGTATTACAATCATCACTTCCTGCCAGGAGTAGAACATACATTATGTTGTTCGTACGTCGAAGTTGATGATGATCATTCAGGTCAACTGCGGTGATGATGATGATGTCTGCGGTGTGCCAACTGTGACTATTGAGTCTAATGCGTGCTTAGAATTGTCTACCAAAGTCAGCACATGTGTAGGAGAAGTCTGTGTGGCATTAAGCAGCTATTCCCTTTCTTCTATTGCGTTTTTTTGCCCCGCTTGCAGCAGTAGAGAATGTACTTCTGTGTCAACTATCTCAAGGGATAAAAGTTCCAGTGTCTGATAACAACCCGAAATAGGAAATGGGTGACTGGAGTAACACTGGGCAAGTATCACATCATTCTTCTGTCAGATCTGTTGGCCCATCTGCAGTGAGGGCACATCCATCTAGCATCCCATCCACCCAAGAGTATACAATAAATAACACATGTGCACTATCCGTTGGCGCACAACGCTCATTATCCATATGCACCATTCGACAGACGATAAAAGTAAAGTAATGAGACAAGACATGAATGATTTTCGAAATTCGACAGAAGTCAAAAGTAAAATAATGAGACAAATAAGACATGCATGATTTTTAACAATAATGTTTTTTTTTCACAACTGCCTATTTCCCAATTTTTCTTAGTCGCCTCCTACCACATGCATGAAAGAAGATATTGGCCCTATTCTTTTAACCATTAACTAGAAGTCCTGGTTCCGGCGGACACACAGACGCAAGGGGTAGAACAACAAAATAGTATTGATGAAATGATGTGGGTATACAAGAGCAAAGCCTTGACAATATATAATTTCCTTATATACTGTATTTTCTCTACATGCAACCACCCACATTCCAGTCGTTCTCGCCTCTGTATTTTTATTGTTTTCTACACCTGATAGTTCCGACATCACTGATACTCAGTCTTCGCTTGATCTGATGATTCCATTCTGTGTTTGTTGGTACCTATCATGATGAAAATTTATTTAATCGAAACGTTGGTTCTGTATATTGCTCTACGTAAAAACTGCTATTTAATCATTTGAGTTTTAAAAATATATTTACTCACCGATTAGTGCATACTGCAGTCTTCCTTTCACTCAATTTTGGCATATATATATATATATGCATAACATCTCGTACATATTGACCTCCACTGAAAAATATGTTGTAGATAATTTATTCATTGTACTCCGGGTCCCCCATATGTACTTTGCCCCTATCAGGGAAAATGTACGTCAGCTTTAGAAAATGCCAATCATAGCAAGTGACTCCGTAACTCCAAGTGATGATCCGCATGCATTTCTAAAACATGCACTTGTACAGAAGAAGTTACGACCCGGGATCTAACCGGCGAACTCTTGAGCACAAGGTTTAATCTCTGCTCCAAGAATATAATCACGCTCAACGTTTTATTGGTTTTTTCCCCTCTGTTTTTCATCAGATTTGGGACGCTTAAATATTGGCTGGGATAAATTCAAATCAAACAATAAGAGAAGCCTTGTAAAAGCATTTTTTTCATAAATAAGATATGATACGAAACAGCAACATATTACTACAAAAATAAGAGGTGACACCAAACAGCAATATGTTTCTACAAAATGAAAGATGACACATGTAGATGACATTGCAATATTTCTACAAAAATTAGGTCATTAAAATGGGTACCAGATGGAAAAAGATAGAAAAGAGGACTAATATAACTTTTCTCACAGAGCAACCATCAAAGAATGTGTGACTATAGGTCAAAACAACATGCAAGAATCACACAGGTCAATGCACCTCATTCAGAGCTTAAGAGCGTAAGGAGTATAGATAATCTCCATCGATTATTTTTATAATTTCGATTCACTCGATAATATGTCTAAATGTATAAATATGCTTTCTTATATTCCCTTTTTGATGTCCCGAAAACTCTACTATCCATGACGCTGAGAAGCAACACAGGGTTTCAGCGACTAGACAGATGTCCCGTCACTGTAAGGTCACTTGTTTGATGTTTCGTGACCTTAAGTTCACCTGTTTGATGTCACGACAACTTATGTTCATATGTTTGATGTCATGACAACTTTTGTTCATATGTTTGATGTAATGACAACTTTTGTTCATATGTTTGATGTCATGACAACTTATGTTCATATGTTTGATGCCATGACAACTTATGTTCATATGTTTGATGTCATGACAACTTATGTTCATATGTTTGATGTCATGGCAACTTATGTTCATATGTTTGATGTCATGACAACTTATGTTCATATGTTTGATGTCACGACAACTTATATTCATATGTTTGATGTCATGACAACTTATGTTCATATGTTTGATGTCACGACAACTTTTGTTCATATGTTTGATGTCACGACAACTTATGTTCACCTGTTTGATGTCATGACAACTTATGTTCATATGTTTGATGTCATGACAACTTATGTTCATATGTTTGATGTCACGACCACTTATATTCATATGTTTGATGTCACGACAACTTATATTCATATGCTCCATCGAGACCAGCACCGTGCAGAGGTGATGGGGCTTAGTTCAGCCATCAGGGACTCTAAACTAAGACTGGTCGGGCAGTCCCACTCGAGCAGGACCATAGTCCTGCCCTAGTAAGCAGAGTGCTGAAGACGGAGGCATCCAGCCAAAAGGCGCACAGATAATCAGAATGCCACGCATAAAACACAATGGAAACATGTCTACATCTATAAATAGTTATGGTGCCTGCCCTGTGGCGGACGTTCAGGCAGGGACGGTGCCGGGCCCTATACCTCGAAAGGGCCCAACCTCAGTTACTGGAAGTCCTTCTCAATTGCCCCGAGGAGCCAGGAGGCAAGGGAATAGAGCTACTGGCCAAACAAACAAACGACCAATAAAAATAATGCACTGGAATGCTGAGGGTGTCAACAGTAAAAGAGATGGATACAGCAAAAAATTGGAACACTAAAATGTCCTCAGTGAAGAACAAGTTAACATATGCTGTATCCAAGAAACACACCTCAGCAGCGACATAGCCTTCAAAATCAGAGGCTACCAGTGCTACCGATCTGTCCGAAAGGACAGGCGAAAGGGTGGAATTCTGACACTTGTTAAAAACAATATCAGCGCATGTCAGCTTGAAGTATATATGGAAGGGGCAGAATACCAGATGCTCCACCTAAAAACAGACAGTGCAGAATTCCATCTCCTGAACTACTACTGCCCAAATGATAAACCATTGGCACTAGACACAATTCCAGACAAAGAGAGACTTATGGTGTGTGGTGACTTCAACAGCCACTCTCAGAGCTGGGGCTATGATCATATCGACAAGAGAGGTCAGGAACTTGAGAGCTGGCAGGATGAAAATAATCTCATCCTTATTAACCAGCCAGCAGACTCGCCAACCTTCTACTCGAGAGCATGGCACACCACCTCTACACCAGACCTAGCATTCCACTCACCAGGCTTGGAATGGAACATCACACGTGTTGTTGGAAAGCAGCTTGGAGGTAGTGACCACAGACCAGTATTTCTGGAAATCCACAATGAATTTACCACGGACAGCAGCACGCTCACTAGGTGGAACTATAAAAGGGCAGACTGGAAAATGTACCAGCATTTAACCAGTGTTCTAGCTAAGGACATGAACTTGGACAAAGACATCAATAGAGCAGTGAGTGAATTTAATAGATGTATACTACATGCTGCTAGTAAAACCATACCCAGGGGGGCACGCAAAAACTACAAACCCTACTGGAATGATGAACTGGAAAAGCTGCAAAATGAGATGGAAACATCTAGACAGCAGGCTGAGAACAGACCTAGCCAAGAACATCACAACAAATATCAGCAAACAAAGGCTAAATTTCAAAGAGCCAAGTTACAAGCCAGACGGAGCAGCTGGAAAGAAAAAACAGAGTCGCTGAACCTAGAAAGAGATACTAGGAAATTATGGAAACTTGTAAAACAACTAAATGATGAAAATACAGGGAAAAATACCAGGATCACACTTTATAAAGATAGAAACATTTTAACAGGTAAACATGCAGCTGATTACTTTGCAGATTCCTTTGCAGAAGACAATAACGTCAAAGTCAGCCCAGACAAACAACAGGAGGTTCGAGAGAACCAGCAAAACATTGGACAAGGTGAACCTATACCTGAAGTCATGGAGGCACCAATCACAATGAGAGAACTGGAGCATGCAATATCCAAATTGAAAATGAAAAAGTCCCCTGGAGCTGATGGAGTGTCCAATGAAATGATTAGAAACCTGGGAAGTGCAGCAAGAGCAAAGCTACTGCAGATCTTTAACACAAGCTGGTCCACAGGTAATGTACCACAGGCGTGGAGAGAAGCAATAATGATACCACTCCTCAAATCAGGAAAAGATGGCAACACAGTCTCCAACTACAGGCCCATCAGCCTCACAAGCTGTCTATGTAAAACAATGGAACGCATTATCAATCTTAGGATGCAGTGGTACCTTGAAAGTGAAAACCTTCTGGTATCACAGCAAGCAGGTTTCAGACAGTGTTACTCTACTGAAGATCAGGCAACCTACCTCTCCCAAGAGATTGAGGATGCCTTCCAAGAAAAGAAACTGGTACTAGCAGCATGGATAGACCTCAGGAAAGCATTTGATAAGGTCTGGAAAGAAGGGCTCCTAAAGAAATTGCGAAATTGCAGGGTTAGCTCAAGAATGTACAAATGGGTAAAAGCATACCTGCATAATAGAAGAGCCAGGGTACAATTAGATGGTCGCAAGAGCAAGAAAGTTCTACTGCGTCATGGAGTCCCCCAGGGAGGAGTCCTGTCACCCACACTTTTCTTGGTTTACATCAATGACCTAGTTGCTGAACTACCACACGGGATCAAAGTGGCAATGTATGCTGACGACCTGGTGATTTGGTGCACGGAAGAACATGCAACAGTGGCCACTAAACAAATACAAAGAGCTATCGATGCCCTAACCTTATGGGCTAATAGATGGTGCGTCAGCATTAACACAGATAAGTGCAGCACTACACTCTTTACCCTCTCACCAAAACAAAAAGCTGGTCATATCAAGATAGATGGAGAGCTCTTGAAAGAAGACAAACAACCCACATACCTCGGAGTTACTTTTGATGATAAGCTGACATGGAAGCAGCACATAAACAAAGCAACAACAAAAGCCAGGAGGAAGCTAGCTATCCTGAGAAAACTAAGTGGAACCACATGGGGAGCCAGTGGAAATATACTCAGTAAAGTTTACCAGCAAGGCATAAGACCACACCTGGAATACGGTTCAGCTGCGTGGTGTCCTGCATCAAACACCACATTACAAGATCTAGATAAAGTGCAAAACCAGGCACTTAGAATAATGTTGGGAGCAATGAAATCAACACCCATAGCAGAGATGCAGAAAATGGGAAGAATGCAAACACTTGGCGAACGCAGAGACACAAAAGTACTAATTCAGGCAGAAAAGTTTCAGTGTATACCAAGTCATCCAATGAAGGAAAGATTCCAAAATCTAGCAATGGGACGACTGAAAAGGAGCAGCTTTATCCATCAAGCTAAACGACTCCGTAGACAACTTACAGACCTACCTGAAGTTGACAGCCCCTTAAGGTCTGTACCAGAGCAAACCCCGTGGAGTGAAAGCCATGGAATGCCAATATACATTCAGACCCATGTGAAAGGAATACTAAGCGAGGACGAACAGAACAGTGTGCAGCGAAGGACAGTCACCCTCAGTTTCCTGGATGAGGAATATCCACAAGATATATGGGTCAGAGTGTACACAGATGGGTCAGCACAGAATGCTGTGAGGAATGGAGGTGCAGGTGTATATATAGAATATCCACACAAGCCTAGAGATACAATCAGAACACCGACAGGAAAATTTTGCAATAATTATGATGCAGAAATCCAGGCAATTAGTGTGGCAGCTAAAAAACTGCTGAACTCCAATTCTGACCTACAGCCTGTGGTATTCCTGACAGATGCAAGGTCAGTGCTTCAAGCTCTCCAGTCTGGAAAACTAACAGACTTAAAAAAACTACTTAGCGAATTGTCTTACCAGTATAGGGTAACCATGCAGTGGATACCCTCTCACTGTGGAATACCAGGAAATGAAAAAGCAGACCAACTGGCTAAGGAAGGTGCTGCCGAAGACCAACCAGATATACCAATCACCTACCATCAGAAAAAACAGATGATCAAGTCAATAAGAAAGCCACAAACACCAACACAAGATGACTATCATATTATGAACAGACCAGAACAAGTTATAATTCTACGTCTCAGAACAGGACACAACCGACTCCGCAGTCACATGTATACAAAGTTCAAGATTGGCAACACGGCCATGTGTACTTGTGGACAGGCAGCACAGAGTGCCAAACATATACTTCAAGAGTGTTCTGAGCATGAAACGCTGAGGCAGACATATTGGCCAGAGGAAACAACACTGGAATCAAAACTCTATGGGACACTGTATGAACTACAAAAGACAGTGAGTTTTATTAAGGAGACAGAATTACAGATATAGACATGTTTCAAGTGAACGAAAGAAGAAGAAGAAGAATATTCATATGTTTGATGTCACGACAACTTATGTTCATATGTTTGATGTCACGACAACTTATGTTCACCTGTTTGATGTCATGACAACTTATGTTCATATGTTTGATGTCACGACAACTTATATTCATATGTTTGATGTCACGACAACTTATATTCATATGTTTGATGTCACGACAACTTATATTCATATGTTTGATGTCACGACAACTTATATTCATATGTTTGATGTCAAGACAACTTATCTTACTCGGTACAACCACAATTAATTTCCAACCGTATTTTTTATTTACACAATTATATTATAATCTACCTGATTTCTTGAAGTAACAGACATTCTTTGTTACAAAACCTCCTCTCACCATATATTTGATAGTCTTTTGTTACATAACCTCCTCTCACCAAGTATCTGATAGTCTTTTGTTACAAAACCTCCTCTCACTATCTGATAGTCTTTTGTTACGAAACCTCCTCTCACCAAGTATCTGATAGTTTTTTGTTACAAAACCTCCTCTCACTAAGTATCTGATAGTCTTTTGTTACGAAACCTCCTCTCACCAAGTATCTGATAGTTTTTGTTACAAAACCTCCTCTCACCAAGTATCTGATAGTTTTTGTTACAGAACCTCCTCTCACTAAGTATCTGATGGTCTTTTGTTACAAAACCTCTTCTCACCAAGTATCTGATAGTTTTTGTTACAAAACCTCCTCTCACCAAGTATCTGATAGTTTTTGTTACAAAACCTCCTCTCACTAAGTATCTGATAGTATTTTGTTACAAAACCTCCTCTCACTAAGTATCTAATAGTATTTGTTACAAAACCTCCTCTCACCAAGTATCTGCTTATCTATTACTAGCAAACGTCATCTCACCGAGTATCAATCTTTTGTTATCAAACCAAGCAGTAATTCATATTTATGAAACCTCGTCGCGCCAATAAACACTCAGTCTATATGAATCGTTACTTTCTGATGATTCTATTTGTAGCCTTAGTAGCTATAGTCCTACTAACTGGTAATTACTACACTAAGTATTTAGGAAATCTTCATATCTTGTCTAACTATTTTAATCCACGTTTCTTCTAACCCTCATTACGAATTGACCCCTTCCTTAAATGTGGTCCTCTGTTCCACAATAAGGAAACTGGAGATGACAAGGGAAAGTATGGCGGATATCCCATATCGTCTGCCTATAGAATCAAGAACGCCCATGACAGACCCACGCAGATCGATTGGAGCAATATTATCCCTCGTTGCCAGTCAATAAACGTTTCCAATATGTCAGAAACACTCGGCCAGCTCTCCGCCTATTGCTCGCTCAAGATTTTCAAATTCAGGTCAATTTTCTCTGCTTCGTTCCGTTTCTTCACCGAGATAACTTTTCATTAAATCTCACTTTTGCTGTCTGTGCTGCCATATTGAAACAATCGCACTTCTCATACCGTTTTATTAAAGAGCCCATTTGCATAGTTTGTGTCGGCTTCCAGAAGCCATGTCCAGATATTGACACTGAGTACTAGACATGGGGTGCACGTGATGAAACTACTCTTGGACAAATGTGCGCTTGATGAATAATTGTCTTTCTTTATTGTTCCATAATAGCGGATTAATCTGAACGGATTTATGCTCGTCCAGTTCTTCTCGTATGTTATCAGGTTCGTAAGAATGCATCCTATGCAAATAGGACTTCGTCAAATTTAACGGTGTCTATGAGCCAGAACAAAAATCAATTTGGCGCGATACTGAGGAAATTATACAAACTGCTTTTTAAGGAGAGCTCTGTGATTCTAGGAAGTGTTTAATTAATTTGTCTTTCCCCGTTCCAAATTCTCTCAATGTAGCGCTACCGAAAACCGGTAGCTAATTTGAGACCGTTAGTTGTTTCTGAGGTCTTGGGGTACGACAAGGCGTGCGGCTAAATTATCTAATGAATCTAACAAATACTGTGACTTTCTTTCGTTCAAAATTTCTCACATTCTCTGAACAGTCAGCAATATTAGCAATACTTTCTCTTATAACTGTGTGGGTCCAGTGAGAGAGGAAAGGAGATGCTAAAATGTGCTAAATTTAACGGACAGAGTTGTCTGGGAGAAGCAGTCCAGGATTAGTTGTTGGCAATATTGAAGCTGTCCATTGTGCACGGCTGACTGCATACTTAACCAATAAATAATCCGACATTTGCAAAATTTGAATTCTAAGAAATGGGAAAGTCATAAGTTCTAGGAAAAACGTTCACAATATGACAAAAATTTATTAAATCTCCGAAGTAGTTTTGACTATCCCCGTGATAATAGTGCAATCTCACAAGATGAATGGTGTCGCCTGAGTTATATTTAATTTTTAATTTGTAGTTCTGTTCTCAATATGTTACCAGAACAAATATGATTTCTGGACCATTACAGAATAACATAATGATGTTCTAGGTGCAGATAACGAGGTATCATACAGACCACTGGCATGCGGTGACTTTTCTCAAATGGGGACTAGACAAATTTAAAATAAATTATGGGTTATATTATTAAAAAGGAACGTTCTAAAATTCCATGATCTGAACTGCATTCTCTATTACTTTTGATAGTCTCCAGATATAATCAAAATGGAGGCCACGATTAAGAGAGAGGTGCCTCACCTAAGAGACGTAATTATTGTTATATTTGAGAAAATATTACCCGCACGATTCTGGTATCGAACTTCGTCTTGTTCTTCTTCTTCTGCGATAAATTGTGAAACATCCAGTCCAATATTGATCATGTACAGAGCAGTTTGTTTTATGGCATCTTGGGTTCCCAATAACTTGTTTTTCAGAGAAGCTATCATAGGTCAGAATGTTGTTCTGTGGACAGCGAAACTGGAAAATTCTGTAGTATGTGTTCTGCTGTCTATGCTGCTGTTCTGGTGCCTATGCTGCTGTGCTGGTGTCTATGCTGCTGTTCTGGTGTATATGCTGCTGTTCTGGTGTCTATGCTGATGTTCTGGTGTATATGCTGCTGTTCTGGTATCTATGCTGCTGTTCTGCTGTCGATGCTGCTGTTCTGGTGTCTATGCTGCTGTTCTGGTGTCGATGCTGCTGTTCTGGTGTCTATGCTGCTGTTCTGGTGTCTATGCTGATGTTCTGGTGTCTATGCTGATGTTCTGCTGTCTATGCTGCTGTTCTTTTGTCTATGCTGATGTTCTGGTGTCTATGCTGATGTTCTGCTGTCTATGCTGCTGTTCTGTTGTCTATGCTGATGTTCTGGTGTCTATGCTGATGTTCTGCTGTCTATGCTGCTGTTCTGGTGTATATGCTGATGTTCTGGTGTATATGCTACTGTTCTGGTGTCTATGCTGCTGTTCTGAACCAAGTAGCGGATACCAATTGGTGTAAGTGTGCATTTAGAGAGTATTATTCCCTTCTCGGTCGAAATATCGTGACCTGTTTTTTTATGTTCAGTTTTTTAATTTGTCTTGATCTGGGCAATAGTTTGTTAATGTTGTCTTACTCTGTGCTATAGTTTCGGTTAAGTTATCTTTATTGAAGTCGCATATATTGTTTTAGCAGAGAGTTAACTACCCTGAACCTATGAGTTACCCTTGTCTGATGAAGGGTGCCTCCTATGTTTTCCAATTCGTCTGCTTTTTCGTTACCATGGATACCACAGTGAACTGGTATCCATCATAGTACTATTTTAATTATCTAGATGATTCGGAGATATTGTGTCTGATGGTTGTGTCTGATGTTGTGAATGATCTCGTGTCTGATGGTTGTGTCTGATGTTGTGAATGATCTTGTGTCTGATGGTTGTGAATGAATTTGTATTAAGAAAGATAATACAAAGAAAATAACTCAAACTGAAACAAATTTTTAAAAATTAATTATTAAGAAAAATTATTTATATTTTTATTGTTTTTGTTTTTTTTTGCTTTCGTTTTCAAATTGCCACCGGAACTAAATCCTGATGTTACTGAAAACCACTTTGTAAGTTGTGCATTTGTTCTAGCTGTACTCTCACTATCTTTGTATATGGCTCTTACACAGTCTATTAATAGTCGGTTTATTCCATAACACTGGTTTACATCAACAAAATGAAGTTGAAAGTTGTCTATAATTTGTTAACTGAATTAGGAGCATTTTGTGCCACTGAAGCCAAAAATGACATCCATTTTTCCCAAACAGGTCAGGTGTTTTTTTTCTAAATTGATTAAAAAAAATTTTATTCTCTGACTATAGCCTTCTATTCATAACTACATTTTGGTGATATTAGTAGTTGATTTATGTGTTACATTTCTCACATAAAAACTATTTAACAGAATGTATTTATTGAATGTTACAAACATGGAATTATATAAATAAAGAGAAGACATTGAAAAAGGTAAGGACATGTAAATTATGTCACCACTGAGCAAAATTCAAGACATAAACTTCAATTTCTTCTACTTTATCGAGTGCTCAGCAGCAGGGAAGTCTCTCTTCAGTCCAGCAGTAATTAGTCATCATAACTGCATCCAAATGTCCTTGATACCTGGTCTCCATCTCTTTTATGTCCTGATGGAACCTCTCTCCCTGCTCGTCACTCATTGATACAAGATTCTCGGGAAACTGATCCATATGCGAGAATAAATATTGAATTTTTATGCTCATGTTGCAACCAAAGTTTTTGAAAGCAGTCAGCATATTGTTGACAACTTTTTCATAGTTACTGACTTTGGTGTTGCCAACAAATTCTTCACAACCAGAACAAAGGCACTCCATGCTTCCAATTCCAATTTGTTCATTGATTTTTCAAACTCAGGATCTTTGATGAGCTGATGAACTTGAGGACCATTAAAAATACTACCTTTCAACCTCTCTATAGTTAATCCTGGAAAACCGCAAGTAAGTGAAATCTTCATAATTTATATATTCCAAGATAGATGAATAATTTTTGCAACAAATGGCGTGTAAATATCCATACATGTGACTATAAAATACTTGCTTTCTATATCATTTGTCCTTTTAAATAGAAAAAACACACTTTTGATCAAATGTGTGGAAATCAATTGTCGTTTTACTGATTGATTTGAAATGGAATATGACCCACCTATAAAAAAAAAAAACATCATGTGGTGCTAGATTTAAAAAAAAACAACCTGACCTGATTGAACAAAACCAATGTGATTTTTGGATTCACCACAATAAAATTATCATAAATCTGTAAATAAAACAAAACAATAAACAGAAAATTTGATGTTAACCAGTGTAATTTTTCAAGAATACTCGAGATTAGTTCTCTATTTATTCGTTCGAAAGCTTTCTCTTGATCTATAAACGCAATATTCATTTGGCTTTTGTATTCTATTGTCTTTTTCACAAATTTGTCGTAGAGAAAATATTGCATCTGTATATCCTCTTCCTGTTTTTAAAATCTGAACTGTTCCGGACTTAGCACTGGATTCACAATGGGTCATGAGTTTTCCCAGAATCTTAGCGAACATTTTACCGACATGACTAAGCAAGGAGACACTTCAGTATGTGCCCCAATCTTGCTTGATTCCTTTATTATTCTATATTTGTCATTCCACCTCCACTCCCGAAAATCATTAAACATTCCAGTAAGAACGATATGATTATATAAGAAAAGGGTTTAAAAGCCGTAGACGATTGAATTAACTGTACTCGGTTTCCCATATGTACTCCGTCACTCTCAACGATGCAGTACGCTGCCTGCGGAGAGTACCAATCATAGCACGTAACTCCGTAGCTTCAAGTGATAATCCACAGGGATCTCCGAAAAAAATATCCACCTTATAAACAAGACGACACGAGCCGGATTTGAACCCGTGACCTCTTGAACACAAGGCGAACAGCTTAACTACTACGCCAGGGAGATCCCCGATTATAAAAGTAAACTCCCCCCCCCACCCCGAAAAGAACAGATCGACGGCCTTGCATGTACCTTTTGGTCACGAAGTAACCCAGTAACATAACTTTCTAGAAGTTTTTCCTCACTCCCCTAACTGAAATCAATTCATGACCACGAGCTATAACAGGTCCAGCTCAGGGGTGAACCGCCAGTTAACCATATCAAAGACATTTGACAATATTTAGTCTCAAGTGCCTTTGTCCACGAAATCACTGCGGCAGTGGCTATCATATTACCCATACGCCAACCATATCCCTCTACACGATTGCTGTGTACATACCTATTCTAAATATTTAAGTACACAATGTATTTCGCCGTTCCCATCCTGTTCTGTTTAAGATAGGGTCAGACCAGGTTTCAGCTTCAGACCTAAATTGTCTCTTTTATTACTGCCGTCGTCTAGCAGTTGTCTGACTCTCCAAGGACAACAATAAGGGGTTGTTCTGGCGGTGTTTCATTAACAGCGGGGATTGGAAGTCGTTCACTGGCTTCTTCGCCGTGTATTTAACTCAATTTTCGCCCGTGTGTTGCCGGAGTCGAAAGGGGAACATAGAATAGCAACACTGTTTACCTTCCACGCATGTCGTAAAAGGCGACTAAGGAGGGTATGGGATGGAGTTGGCTGTCCCATCCCATATAGGGTCAGTGACCCAAAGCCACGCTGAAGTAGGATGTGTCAGACCGAAAGGCGCAGATATCGCAGCATTGCTGTAAACAATGACAACGCATTCCGTTCTCCGGACTACATCCTGCTAATCTGCAGGAGTTTGAGAACGAACGCGGAAGAAGAAGAAGAACTAAGGTTTCACTCACATTTGAAATACTTGGAAAACAATTTAAGTAAGAAATATATAATTTGATTAATAGATAAATAAAGAGAGAACATAGAATGTCATAAATATGAAAGCAATGACAGCACAAGACAGAAGAAAAATAGTGACAGCAGAAATATGAAAGCAATGACAGCACAAGACAGAAGAAAAATAGTGACAGCAGAAATATGAAAGCAATGACAGCACAAGACAGAAGAAAAATAGTGACAGCAGAAATATGAAAGCAATGACAGCACAAGACAGAAGAAAAATAGTGACAGCAGAAATATGAAAGCAATGACAGCACAAGACAGAAGAAAAATAGTGACAGCAGAAATGGCATGTTTAAGAAGAATACTCGGAATGTCTTTAAGAGATAGAATTAGAAACGATAACATTAGACAGATAACCAAAACAATACCAGTATTGGAACACATCTAAAGACAACAGATCAAGTGGTTTTCACACGCTTCCAGACTACCGACAGATAGCATGCCTCAAATGGCCATGACACAGACATAACGGTTATAAAGACAGAGGCAGACCATGTAAAAGATGGACCACAGAAATCAAAGAAGCCACAGGAACAAGCTTACAAACAGCACACAGGAAGGCTATCTCCAGAGAACTCCTCCACCCCTGACGCTGCAAGGCAAACAAGGGCCACAGCGTGTAGATAGATATATGGATATAAAAGAAAATAAATAAAAAATATAGAATTTAATTTACAAGTAAAGAAGTAAAGACAATAGAACTTTATTACTAAGTAAATAACTAGAAAATATATAATTTCATTTATAAGTTAATATCTATATCCACATTATGAGAACGCATCACGACAAGTTAGCCCATACAGGCATATAACCAAATGAGATCAGGGTACAAAGCCAGAGGAAGACCACGAAAAAGATGGATAGAAAACGTCAGGGACATCCTGAACAGACACGGGCAGAGGCCACACAACTGGTTTTAGAACGCAATCTCTAGCTCCAATCACCCCTACGCTTAACGGCAAGTGGGATAACAAACCACCCGGGGAAAGACAATAGACAAAAGACACTCTAAAGGAAATAAATAGAAAATACATACAGCAGAAATACGATTATCCAAATTTATTGGGGATAAAAGTTCGAATAATCGAAAATTCGGATACTTGGATATAGCTCATGATTCAAGTAAAACAGTGTACATACATACAATCATACATTGAAGTGAACAGAATTTTATTGATTAAAGTACATTAATATGTAAGCTACTCATCATCATCAGGTGCCATGCCGGCTGGCATAGGCGGTCATTACTCTCCACTTCTCTCTATCCACAGTATTATGTATCAAGATCGTTGCTGTTTCCCTGCCGTGCCAGGTTGTCAAACTATCTAATATTTTCTCACGTTGTCGCCTTCTGTCTCTGTTGTCTTCAATTTTGCATGTTGTGATTATGTTCTCCAAACCTGCCTGTCTCATGAAGTGGCCAAAACATTAATATTGTCTTAGCGATGTTTACATTCATGAAGAATGTAAGCAACTAAGTATTGCAAATAAACTACATAGTAACGGCACGTGCGCACTCCACAGAAACCTCTCTACCGCGTCCGCTAACTCTCTCCAACTACAATTATTTCACCTAAATCCGATTCGGATAAATGGGGATTGGGTTAATTGAGATTCGGATAATCTGATTTCTACTGTAATTTCGTTCATGTAAATAAGTAGGAAAAAAGAGAATTTCACTCCTATGTTAATAAGTAAAAAAAGTGACTCACATGTCAACGATCAGGGAGGAGAGTGGGGCCTTTGCTGTTACTACGAGTAACATGACCATTGAGATTATATCGGTGACCAGGGTATTTGAATGGGTAGGCACACAGAAGGTAACTCAGGTCTGCATCTTGAGTGACTATGAGTGTGATTGGGAAGGTAGAAGTGGATCTCGTCGGCGAATAGTGGATTGAGGTCTTGAGAAAGGCGAGGCTGAAAGTGGTTACATTTATTTTCGTGCCGGGACATGTGGGTGTTCGAGGCAATGAAAGAGCAGATTAACTGGCGTCGTGAGCGATTGTGGCACATGGCTATTTGATGGTGGATCGAGCTGACGATTTGAACTCCTTAAGAGATATAACACGCGAGAGTGAGACTAATGTGGATGATGATTCCTTTTCAATGTCCAGGATTAAAAATCAGGGTTTGAAATGCGGTATTGCTAAAAGTGAACATTTTGGAGGGCGCAGAAGAATGATGGTCAACCAGCATAGGGCCGCTACTGTCAGCAGAAGTGTAATGGCGAATACACTCATGGAGAGATCGGATCAACTATGGACGTGTCCAGTTTGCAATGATGATGATCCGATGACTAACTAACTAACTAACTAACTAACTAACTAACTAACTAACTAACTAACTAACTAACTAACTAACTAACTAACTAACTAACTAACTAACTAACTAACTAACTAACTAACTAACTAACTAACTAACTAACTAACCAACCAACCAACCAACCAACCAACCAACTAACCAAGCAACCAACCAACCAAGCAATCAAGCAACCAACCAATGAACCAACCAACTAACTAACTAACTAACTAACTAACTAACTAACTAACTAACTAACTAACTAACTAACTAACTAACTAACTAACTAACTAACTAACTAACTAACTAACTAACTAACTAAATAACTAATTAACTAACTAACTAACTAACTAACCAACCAAGCAATCGAGCAACCAACCAATGAACCAACCAACTAACTAACTAACTAAATAACTAATTAACTAACTAACTAACTAAACTAACTAACGTGACTCACAAAAACATTAGATATAGATTGACTGATCTGTGAACGATAACGGAATGGTTGGCATTAATTTGTCATGGGATCAATAAAATAAGTTATTGACAGATTACCATCAGAACAGTTAGGGGATATATATATATATATATACAATCTTATTAGCTGTCGAATGAATCAGAATGTACTTCAGAAAGAAAAAGAAAAACTTATAAATAATTTTAAATAAAACTTATAAAACTTATAAATACAAATATAAATAATTTATTTGTTTGACTGCTCTATTTCTGCAATGTTGCATCTCTGCCACATTTGTATAAAGCTTCGTTACTGGGTACTGCTCATCTGAATTTACAATTTATTGTTCAGCAAAGAAAAATCAGCAATGATCGTCAGCAAAGAATAGCTCATGTCATTTGGATGGTAAGCTTCTGGTGGTGTTTCTACTTCTTGTGCAATATTATCCATCTATCTATCTATACGCTGTGTCCCTTGTTTGCCTTGCGGCGTCAGGGGTGGAAGAGTTTTCTGGAGATGGCCTTCTTGTGTGCTGTTTGTAAGCTTGTTCCTGTGGCTTCTTTGATTTCTGTGATCCATCTTTTACATGGTCTGCCTCTGGCTTTATAACCGGTATGTCTCTGTGTCATGGCCATTTGTGACATGCTATATGTCGGTAGTCTGGAAGCGTGTGAAAACTACTTAATCTGTTGTCTTTTGATGTGTTCTAATACTGGAACAACGCTGTGACAGATCGAGCAAATCGACAGCGACGAAACACACTGCTCATAGAAAAAACAAAATGAAGAATATTATCCATATAGATGATAAACAATAATGGCGATAAGACACAATCTGTTTAATTCCTAATGTTATTGAAAACCACTTTTCAAGTCCCGCACGTGTTCTAACCACAGTTTCACTATCTTTGTATGCGGATCTTACAAAGTCTAACAATGTTACTTTTATTCCAGACTTTTTCTAGAATACTCCAGAGTATTTCTCTATTTATTCGGTCGAAAGCTTCTCCTGAACTATAAAATCAATATTCATGTGGTTTTTGTATTCTATTGTCTTTTCACTGATTTCTCGAAGCGAAAAAATTACATCTGTGTATCCTCTTCCTTTTTTGAATCCGAACTATTCCGGACTAAGCACTGGATACATCAGGGCTATTCAATTATATTTACTCGGGGGGCAAAATGTAGAAAAAAGGGATCATCACGGGTCAGATTTTAAAAAAAAAAAGATTATAGTGGTAAGTGCACAGAAACAGTGGAATTAGATAAGATATAATGCAAATAAAATACAAATAAAAATAAAAATGACTTAGCTCGATAGTAATTGCGGTAAAAAGGAAGTGATGACTAGAGACATTAATTTAAATAGCAAATTGTGGCCTGTTGCCGCACGTTCAAGGACGCAGAGGCGAGAATAACGATCCGCGGGCTATAAGAAGCAAACACATTTCAGTGGGCAGTATAGAGTATGCTCGGCAAACAAAAACCTCATCATAAGGCAGGACCGTAGTCGCCAAAAGGTGAAGGTATCCGTAACAATGGCTCGAGCAAAATGGCTTATAATAACAGATAAAATGAGAGAAAGAGCGTTGAGAAAAGGAAGCAAAGCGAACAGGGGGTAAATAAAGAGGCGAGAGAGAAGAAGAGAAGTGACAGTGGCAGTCGACGTGGGCCCCAAACTAAAATGGAGAGTTACACAAGGATGGAACGCGGATGTAGCAGGGTGCCTGGGGGATGGCAGAGCTAAAGAGGAGATGTGCACTTACCACTTTTATCTTCCTCTCGGACTCTTTTCCTATGTCATTCTGTCCTATCTTTGCTTCCTCCGTCGTTTTCTCACTACTGTCACTCTTCCCTCTGTTTTCCTTCCTATCACCACCATGCGTGTTTCTATGTAAGATTGTTTATTTATGTCATTTGTTTGTCCTGATGAAGGCTTTTCAGTTGAAACATCGTCTGTCATTGTGTCTCATTGTTAAATTGTGTTATCGACTTTTTTGGTAACACGTATACCTATTTTTGTTCATTTTGATATTTGCCACGAGTTACCCCAGCCACCCATTTCCTGTTTATGGTTGTTACCCGACACTGGAACTTTTATTCCCTGACGTAGTGGTTAATTTATTCACTTTGTGCTCACGTGGTTCGTAGCAGATTTGAATTCTGTTCGCGTCGGCTTGTTTATAAAGTGATATTTTTTCCGGAAATCACTGGGGATTATCGCTCCAAGCTACGGAGTTACGTGCTAAGAGTGACACTCTCTGCAAGTGGAATACCGTTTCCTTGACGGTACATATGGAATAACCTGAGCATACTGAAGTCAGACCTCTATGCCCTTCGAGTCCTGTGAACCCAAGCGAATAAATTAGGGTCAGACAAGCAGGTTACAGTCTTCATATGTGTGATGGTTTCATGCTGCAATCTCCAATTGTTTCTTCTTGAGTTCTGCAGGAGCAGACGTACAGCTGGAGGACAAGAAGGTGCTTTATTGGCTCCTATTAATACTATCTTTAAAAAACACAAACACGAGCAGCAAATCGTGTGTCTTTTCTTCGAGAAAGTTCCTCAATCTGACACTAATATCATACAAGGCGCTCACTTCACGAAAAGTGTTAAGGATTAATGAGGCGGTATAAAACGTGCAGACGGAAAGAATAATCAGGAGCCCTGCTGTGAGCTTCCATTTTGTTTGTCAGACTCACATATATCATAATAGCTTGTATGATGGGACACGTTTGTATACATTATTTTGGAACGATTTTCTTCCTGGTAGCATAACAGTAAATTTGTATCCTCAGTGCTTACGTTAGTCCAAGCGTACACCACAGAACTGGATCCATTAGCCGATGACGTCTGAGAGAGTTACCGAAGCGGATATATGAACATAGATTTACCGAAACGGATATATGAACATAGATTTACCGAAACGGATATATGAACATAGATTTACCGAAACGGATATATGAACATAGATTTACCGAAGCGGATATATGAACATAGATTTACCGAAACGGATATATGAACACATATTGTACGAAAGCGATAATCAATACATTTAATCCTAACTTTATATATTATGTAAGAGTTATATTTTGTATCACTTTGTCTATTTTCTATTATATATTGTCTGTTGGCTATTGTCTACTTTCTATTGTCTATTTTCTATTATATATTGTCTGTTGGCTATTGTCTACTTTCTATTGTCTATTTTCTGTTGACATTTGTCTATCTCTTGTCTATATTCGATTGTCTATTGCATTTTGCCTATTGTCTACTTTCTGTTGTCTTTTGTCTATTTTCTATTGCCCATATTCGACTGTATATTATATTTTGTGCTCACTGGAAAGATCATAAGGACCCACAACCAAGAACTGGTACGTAGGTAGAAGTTAACGAGTTTACTTCTCTTTTGGAGAGACGTTCCTCTTTCAACCAGCGGGAAAAAAATCCAATTAGGTTATATCAGGACGCACTACCATGAATTATTAGAGGTAACAAAGACCCAAAGTTGTGTATATGGTAATATGTTACTTAGCACAACCAACATATGACTGGGACACTGAGCTTATATACTTTTATATATCAACGATTGATGAAGTTGCAACCAGATAATTTATGGGAAAGTCCATTGTTCAGTGATGCTGGTTTATAATCAAGAATCGGTTTCGTGTTAGTGACAGGACATGCTGGTAGACAAGAAAATAAACGTGAGGATACTCTTTCTGGTACTGTGATCATTGTGATAGTAAAAGCAGTGGACCGAGCTGATGTGAATGTTTTTAGGAAGATAGGACAGTGATAAATGGGACCGGACAAACAGTGGGTCCAGCTGATGTTGTGAATGCTATTTTTGTGAGATAGAACGGCGATAATTGGGATCGGACAAGCAGTGGATAGAGCTGATGCTGTGAATGCTATTTTTGTGTGAGATAGAACGGTGATTATTGGGATTCTTTATTCTTGATTAGAAACTGGCCTCACATCATTATCATAAGTGCTCCGCTCTCTGTTCCAGCAACCGTCCGACTTGATGGTGTTATAAACAGTCCGACTTATAAACAGTCTACTGTTTATAAGAACTCCGACTTATAAACAGTCTAATGCCGCCGAAACAGATGTCGACATCAGGGCACAACTATGGTCCTTGCGACAGGTTTCTTTGTTGTTCCGCTCACCCACGTCGTGCCCGTAACTAGTTCAAGCACAACGTCGGCCTGTCGGAACAACATGGTAACTGTTATCGAAGGTTACGACTATGGGATTGTATAGATCAGGGGTCGGCAACCTTTTGCTAACTGTGTGCCAACTTAAGGTTTCAAATTATTCAGAGTGTCAACATCACATATCATTTCATACAAGTTGAGGCCAATATTCTTATTTTACCATATATTTTATTTTTATATTTTAATTAATTAATATATAGTGATATTCAATAATATGTAAATATGTATAATATGTAACAAGTCTGGATAAGTCTGTGGCTGGTACCCTGTTACACCCAAGTGTCGAAATGAGCGAGGAAACCACGCGAATCGATTTATAATAAACTTTATACAGGCAACGTGAAGAGTCTGCGTGCCATTTGAAATTGCTTGGCGTGCCATAGGTTGCCGACCCCTGGTATAGATGACATGACATGAAGCTTCTATAAGACGATAGCCTCAATATAACGGCATGTCATCTACTAAGGTTTTCTGTTGCATGGTTGGTTTGTCTAGTGAGCCATTAGTGAGACCCACAGACGCAACCGCATTTATTGGGATCGGACAAGCAGTGGATCGAGCTGATGTTGTGAATGCTTTTAGGAAGATAGGACGAGTGATCGAAATGTAACTTATGATTATGAATGTGCAACTTTGAGCACACCACATGAACATCGTGTCAGATGTGTGTAAAAAGCACGAGTGTTATTTAGGTACACTGGTAAACTAGAGTCTGGTAAATAAACACAGACGGGATGTGGTCATTCGCTGCATGCTGATAAATATCTTTAGCAGACGATTTGATCACTTATAAACAGATGGTTCGATGTGTGTTGAGGATGTTTTTTATTCGATGTGTGTTGAGGATGTTTTTTATTCGATGTGTGTTGAGGATGTTTTTTATTCGATGTGTGTTGAGGATGTTTTTTATTCGATGTGTGTTGAGGATGTTTTTTATTCGATGTGTGTTGAGGATGTTTTTTTATTCGATGTGTGTTGAGGATGTTTTTTATTCGATGTGTGTTGAGGATGTTTTTTATTCGATGTGTGTTGAGGATGTTTTTTATTCGATGTGTGTTGAGGATGTTTTTTATTCGATGTGTGTTGAGGATGTTTTTTTATTCGATGTGTGTTGAGGATGTTTTTTATTCGATGTGTGTTGAGGATGTTTTTTATTCGATGTGTGTTGAGGATGTTTTTTATTCGATGTGTGTTGAGGATGTTTTTTATTCAATGTGTGTTGAGGATGTTTTTATTCGATGTGTGTTGAGGATGTTTTTATTCGATGTGTGTTGAGGATGTTTTTTATTCGATGTGTGTTGAGGATGTTTTTATTCGATGTGTGTTGAGGATGTTTTTATTCGATGTGTGTTGAGGATGTTTTTATTCGATTATTCGATGTGTGTTGAGGATGTTTTTTATTCGATGTGTGTTGAGGATGTTTTTATTCGATTATTCGATGTGTATTGAGGATGTTTTTATTCGATGTGTATTGAGGATATTTTTTATTCGATGTGTATTGAGGATGTTTTTTATTCGATGTGTATTGAGGGTGTTTTTATTCGATGTGTATTGAGGATGTTTTTATTCGATTATTCGATGTGTATTGAGGGTGTTTTTATTCGATGTGTATTGAGGATGTTTTTATTCGATTATTCGATGTGTATTGAGGATGTTTTTATTCGATGTGTATTGAGGATGTTTTTATTCGATGTGTGTTGAGGATGTTTTTATTCGATTATTCGATGTGTATTGAGGATGGTTTTATTCGATGTGTATTGAGGATGTTTTTTATTCGATGTGTGTTGAGGATGTTTTTTATTCGATGTGTGTTGAGGATGTTTTTATTCGATTATTCGATGTGTATTGAGGATGTTTTTATTCGATGTGTATTGAGGATGTTTTTTATTCGATGTGTATTGAGGATGTTTTTATTCGATGTGTATTGAGGATGTTTTTATTCGATGTGTATTGAGGATGTTTTTATTCGATGTGTGTTCAGGATATTTTGTCCACACACTTTCTTAAGTATGCCGATGTCTATAAATTATGTTAACAATTAGGGGGAGGGACGAGAGTTTGAACAAGCGTGACAGTTGTTGAGTTGTTGATTGACAAAGAATGGGGAAGGGGGTGTTTGAAAAGGTGATGTAAACAATATTTTTCTTATATTCCAATTGAGTTTTTTGTAGTTAAATATTTTTTGTTCGGAGAGGGAAAGGGGGTAAACTTTTTTTTGACATAATTAAGCAGGTGGTCCTTGAATTCTTGATAAGTTATTGACAAGGGACAATGGATTTAAAAAAAAGGCCAAATACAAAAAAAGTGTATTTATGCACATCCCTAACTTAGTTGCGAACCAGAACGTTGTTCAAGGGGAAGTAATCGATATAAAGAAGTAGTAATTTGATTAAGATTACAAATTATGTCCCTTTCAATAAAAAATGGCATGGGTTGGTAGGGAATAAAGTCTCTTACCGAGGCACGTTCTGTTCATCCTTAGGCGGGAATCAACCATTGTTATATTAAGTCGTTTGATCATAAATATGTGGTGCTTTTTAAATGGTATATGTGAATTATTTCCTCAATGTGATAGATTAGAACACGGTTAAATCATTTGGAGACTGAAACAACATTGTGATTAGTCTAGCAAACCGAGAATGTATAATTAAAACACTTGTAGGGAAAATGGAGAGTTCTAAGAAGACGACAGTCACAGATGAAATAATTCACTTAACTTGGAAGCATTCTACTATCAAATAAGAAAAACATCAAAGAAATCCAACTTAGATACAAAATAACATACCAGATCTTAGAGCGATAATCAATAGAAGGGAGTACTGCTAGTAGAACTAATTGAAAATAATACTCACGTGGAAGACAGGTAATGAAGTTCTACTTGATGACGACTAACACACTATCACTGACGGATGTTTACATGAAATGATATGCTATATACACAACAAAACAAAACAAAACACAGAATATAATGATACAAATGACAATACACAGGACATAGACATTTCGGACCAATAGGCCTTTTTCAAGATACACGCATAACATACAAACATAAAAATACCACAAGTAGAAATGAATGCATTACACCAAACGTGTCCAACTGAAATATGGTAGTCATATTGACTACCATATTTGGCTACCAATGACATCGTGGACATTAACAACAGTTATAGCGGTAACAGAGATGTGGTTCTATAGAAGAATGCTGAGAATACCATGGACTGCCAGAAAAACTAATGTAGAGGTGTTAAAAGAGTTAAATGCGAAACGGACCTTAATCAACAATATAAGAAAAAGGCAATCTTCTTTTTTTGGCCACTTCATGAGACAGGCAGGTTTAGAGAACATAATCACAACAGGCAAGATTGAAGGCACCAGAGACACAAGGCGACAACGTGAGAAAATATTAGACAGTTTGACAACCTGGCACGGCAAAGAAACAACAACGAC
Organism: Meghimatium bilineatum; assembly: GCA_034231615.1. NCBI lineage: Eukaryota > Metazoa > Mollusca > Gastropoda > Stylommatophora > Philomycidae > Meghimatium > Meghimatium bilineatum. The sequence goes on along the minus strand of CM067305.1, from coordinate 4,723,413 downwards.
TTTGATACATAATACTGTGGACAGAGAGCTGTGGAGAGCCATGACCGCCTACGCCACCCGGCATGGCACCTGATGATGATGATGATAGCGGTAAATCATAAATAGCCTTGATGATTTGTAAAGAAAACCATTTACAATTTTAAGGCCCCGAAGTGAGGGGGAAAGTCCACGAAAGAAAATGTATCCGAAAAGGGAGCCACGAGTCAACGAAGTTTGTGAGTCACAGCTGTAATGTATGGTTCAGAAACATGGATAGCGAACAAACAGCAATAATACATAATTGGTGCCTTTGTGTTGAAAAACCACGAAATGGACAGGAAACAATGTAGTAGTGTGCCCCACCAAGGCAAGAGACAGAGGATGCTGGAGGTCCATTACAGCCAACCTTCTTTGCGGAGACGTGACTAGGATGGTGACTATTTAATTGTGAATGATCTCCCTTAGTAAATAGTTGCAGAAGTCAAGAAACTCAAACGACAAGACTAAAACTGAAGTCACGGTCCGGAGTCAATACGTTTTATTATTACATTTATTTTCGTGTACAGAATATGGATGAACCTTTCTTATCAGAAACTCTTGAATTTGGTTGGTAGTACTGTTTATAAGTCTATTAATGATGTATCATATTCAAAACAAAGATAAACAGTAAAATGTATTGTGATCTTAGAGTTAAAGTTAAACTGCGTCGTGTCTCTTGCTGGACTGGGTTTGCTAATGGTCTTGCCTCATATGGCGAGGCCCGCTTTTTTCAACCTAGGACTGGTGTCCATATTGCTAACTGGGTGATCAGGCATATGGTTATATTAAAATATTTGCATTCTTCACTTTTACACTGTAGGTGTATCACAATTATTTTAGTTATCATTATTATGTTTTGTTCACAAAACATTTGTTATTGAATGTTATACAAATTTTCAAATGAAAATGTTACACATGAGATGAAGCGTCTTGAGAAAAACTGTACTTATGTAAAACACAGGTTAGTAAAAATGTTCCACTAAGACACGACGAACAATCACTAAAACTAGGGGGTTATAATGAGCAAACAAGAAAACATACAAATTATGTTGATGTTTTGTGTGTATCTTGATAAAGACCTTTTTGGTTGAAAGTTGAAAATGTTTTTGTGTATTGTAATTTGTATATTTTGTTTGTTTGTTTAATATAACCCCCTAGTTTTGGTGATACTCTGTGGTGTATTAGTTTAATAACCTGTGTTTACGTTTCACGCAGTTACCGTATATTGATTGTCATGATAAAAACTGCAAAGGTTACTACTGAAGAAATCTAATCAGCGCCTGACACTGACTGGAGAACAAGGAAGAAGATGGTATGAGAGATGGCATTACCATTGTAGACATTTCATCGGTCAAGTAACCAATATGGAAACCCATTTGGAAATTTTATGTGTGTTTAGTAAATATTGTACATAAATACCATAAATTGTTATAATTAATCTGTATTATTCATAATTTCTGCCAGAAGTTCAAACAGATATTCTGACACTACTTGAGAATGTGGAATGTCAAAGAAATAATCCATCTGGACTCAAGCAAGCCCTGCTTGCCCTTGCAACAATTTGCAGCACAAACTGTAAGATTGAAATCAAATGTGCACATTAAGAATATATTTGTGCTCAAACTAGCTATGCATGTAAAAAAACATTGAAACTAATAGGTCTACCTAAAATGTATCAGTATGTGACATAGCTGCACCTGCTAATTTAGAGAAAAAATAACCTCACGACAAGACATAGATATGTCTTCAGTAGTGGGGGGGGGGGGGAATGGGGGTTTATACCACCTTTTTTAGCACTAAAATCATGATCTCTTCTCAGGGGGGTTGAACACACCTTACTGCCAAAGATGAATGTGTTGGGCCATTGGCTATCGCAAATAAAAAGCTGACACAATACATTTCCATTCTCAGAACTACACTGCTGGAAATCTAGTAGGACTATTGTTCTGCTATAAGAGAGATCCAGTGGGAGTTTGAGAGAGAACACTGAAGAAGAAGAAGCAGAAAGTTGAAGTCCCTACTTTGTTTACACTCTTGCCTCATACCATATGATAAAATAAGGGTGTACAGTGTTAAATATCATAACACTGGATCTTAGAAATGTGCGGGCATGTAACTAGTTACTTTTCTCACTCTTTATCTTTATTTAGTTGGTCATTTACTCTTTAGTTGATATGTACAATTTTGAACCTTTTTTTGGTTTCTGATTTCTCTGAATTGTGTGCTCTGTCAACAGAGAAATAAATAAGTATGGATGAAATTTTGTTGCCTAGGAGCATGGAAAATAGGTGCATGACTAATTGTTTGCCTACTTCACTACACCATCGAACATGAAAATGAAAATAGAAGTGGTGACTGAAGCACTAGATTGGTGACTGAAATATCAACCAACATGGTGACACTAACTCCCAGAGAATTCTGCAGAAAATAGAAAGGTGCATGCTAAGAAAGGATTGGGTCACGTTACTAAACAACTCAATTGTCAAAAGTAGTACATGGAAATGCTACCCTAGTCATGCAGGAATAAGAAGCAACAAAAGAGCAAACTCATTGACGGACAATGCTGTAGTTGATGGCACAGTATTGAAAAGAGATAGGGTCGACCTAATATGAGCAGTCATTGATTTACTACAGAGTGAAGAAGATAATGCTGAAAGTGATAATGTGCACATATAAAGAATGACAGAAAAAGGGATGACTAGAGGTGAGGGGAGAAAGTATATTCTCACTGGAAAGTTACAAAGTTAAATCAACATCTGTCTTGGACATTGAGAACTCAATATTGAGTATTGCTAGGATATTTGAGAACTCAATATTGAGCAGTGCTAGAATATTTGAGAACTCATTATTGAGTAGTGCTAGAATATTTGAGAACTCATTATTGAGTAGTGCTAGAATATTTGAGAACTCAATATTGAGTAGTGCTAGGATATTTCAGAACTCAATATTGAGTAGTGCTAGAATATTTGAGAACTCAATATTGAGTAGTGCTAGGATATTTCAGAACTCAATATTGAGTAGTGCTAGAATATTTGAGAACTCATTATTGAGCAGTGCTAGGATATTTGAGAGCTCAATATTGAGTAGTGCTAGGATATTTCAGAACTCAATATTGATTAGTGCTAGGATATTTGATAACTCAATATTGAGCAGAATGGAAGAATGAATACTCATATGCAAGGGATAACAGTTCTTTCTTAGGAGAAAAGCCAAGATTTCACACTTTTGAAGAAATCTGTGCTGGTCTGAAATGTAAAGTAAGTTGTGACGTCACTTCGCTGGTTCATTTCTATTTACAAAATGGCTGCCGTAACAATGCTGAACATCTTGGACTGATAAAGATGCAGTAAGTAGATACAGTTGTGAGTAATGCTCTTGGATACAAAGTTATGTACGCAGGGACATACTAGACCATAACCTACTACACTGCGGAAAGGATTAGCTGGAAGTGCAATGCTAGAAAGCACCAGCAGCAGACTGAGCTAAAGGTCGACACCCTTCTGTATTTCACGAAACTCCCAGTTGTGACGATCTGCCAATTTTGCTACTGTTTGGTCTTATCAGATGACTTCTGTCAAGTGGTGTGCACATGAACTGATAGAACCCTCCTAAACCCAGTGTGTTCCCGTCAATCATAGAACTCTCTTTAGTAAATCTCTCCCCCATTTCTTGTCCTTAAATAATGCAAGATAAACATGCAGCCGTTGCCTGATAAATATAGGTATATATTTTGTTTCACGTTCCAGAAAAAATGTTGGCTCTTCTCCTAGGAAAGAACCGGACAAACAGTTCAACAATGTAATTTGCTAATGCTCTTCTGAAACAGATCTAATTATAATGGAAGCTTCAAAATGAAAAATAAACAAAGCATGATCTTATCAGTGTTATAAAAGTCTATATTCCACAGAGCATGTTTAATGAATGATGTAGCTGTGTACCCAAGGTTTAGATGGTCTTAAAGCCAAGTGGCTCAGCTGGTCCTGCTCATGTCTGACTATATTCCAGGCATGTTATTTTCTTTGCGATGTAACCATTTGGAATATATTCATGGGACTTGCTCATTAGGGATTGATCAATTATTAATTATAAACTGGTGTCACTGCACTCAAACCCATTTGACTCCCCCAGCAGCTACTGAAGTGTATGCATACTGATGGTTCAGTGGCTAGCTGGTTGAATACTTTCCTCATTCTGCCCATCAGATGCCCAGTCCTAATCTATGCTCCACTAAATACCATATTCTCCCAATTCGATTCTAGATGCATCATCTTTTTCTTCTTCAGCTTTCATTCTCAAACTCCCACTGGATATCTCTTGTAGCAGGACAATGGTCCAACTAGATTTTCAACAGGATGTAGTCCAGAAAATGGAAATGTGTTGTGTCACCATTTTATTTTCGCCAATGGCCCGACACATCCGTGTTCAGCTGGAGATGCATCATCTAAAGTAGTGTCTATATTCAACAGGAACCCACCATACAACTGCAACATATCTCCTTTACCAATTCTCAATTCACTATCACTAAGGATATTCCTTACCCATTCTCGTTTCACTTCAAAGGAAAAGCCTCAAAAGGTATAAAGTATTAACTTCATTCCATTCCAGTTTCCTGTATGAACTCTGTTCCACTCAACAAATCTGCATACTACCTGTCAAGAGTACCAGTACATCTACGATAGCTTCAAGTAATCGTTTTCAGAGATCTCAGACAAAGTTTACTTGTAAGAAAAATCGATGCATTGACCTCTTGTGTACGAGCATATGACATAACCAGTGTATTGTTGAGATCCTCTCATTCCTCTCATACATGAAGCTTATACATAAAACTCATACACGAATGTCATACACATAGCACATACATAAACTTATACACATAGCACATACATAAAACTCATACACATAGCACATACATAAAACTCATACACATAGCACATACATAAAACTCATACACGAATGTCATACACATAGCACATACATAAAACTCATACACGAATGTCATACACATAGCACATACATAAAACTCATACACGAATGTCATACACATAGCACATACATAAAACTCATACACATAGCACATACATAAAACTCATTCACGAATGTCATACACATAGCACATACATAAACTTAATACACATAGCACATACATAAAACTCATACACATAGCACATACATAAAACTCATTCACGAATGTCATACACATAGCACATACATAAAACTCATTCACGAATGTCATACACATAGCACATACATAAAACTCATTCACGAATGCCATACAAAGAACATACATAAAACTTATGCATGAAGCTTATACATCTGCAATGCGTAGCATGCAGGTACATTTTGTATATTTGATCCTAATTCCTACTGTTTTTTTCTCAGAACATTTGAAAATGATGGATATTTGTTTATCTGCAGCTGCATCCCAGGATTGCTTCTATGCAGCAGGTGGTGTGAATGAGCTCAAGTCATTGTTGCTGGATGGATCTTGTCCACTTCTAGCTGTTCCTGCCGCACTCTATTGTCTGGCTTGTGCAGTGAGAAATAATGGTGGAGTTTCATTGTTTAACCTCATTGTTTCATAATTACTAAGAATAGAAACTATTGTGTGGCCAGATTTTAAAAATTTCTTTTTATAAATATTTATTTTGTTACAGCATGTTATCCTGTTACGGAGTCCAGGGAGGGTTTTTATAGGCTGTGGAAATAAAGACTGCTTATTCATAGCAGTCGCCACGTCGTGTTATGGGTGGATTTATGTTGTAACTTTTATTGTAGTTTTCTTCACGTATAACACATATAGAGGAAGATTGGCTTCTGAAGAAAACAACCATAGAACATTGCAAGCTAAAATATTTGGACGTATGATAAGACCCTGATGGTTAGAAAGACTAACCGTAAAGACACCCTGAAGGTTATAAAGACTAACCTTAAAGACACCCTGAAGGTTATAAAGACTAACCTTAAAGACACCCTGAAGGTTATAAAGACTAACCGTAAAGACACCCTGAAGGTTATAAAAATTAACAATGAAAAGACCCTGAAGATTATAATGACTAACCATCTAGAGACCCTGAAGGTTATAGCAACTAATAATGAACTTAACCGGAGTAAGAAGACGAGGGAGGCCTAGAGAAATTCTACGAAGAACCATTAATAGAGAAGGCATGTCAATGAACCTAAACAACACGCAAGAATTGAAAGACCTAGCAACACAAAGACAGAAATGGAAAGCTATGGTTTCTGCCCTATGCGCCGCCTATGGCCCTGGAGGAACATAACATAATAATGTTATAGTAATTTTTGGCTTTCATTAACTTCCAATGTTATAGTAAAGTGTGGCTCTCATTAACTTCCAATGTTATAGTAAAGTGTGGATCTCATTAACTTCCAATGTTATAGTTGTGTGAATGTTATAGTTATGAAATGCTCTCAGCAACTTTTCAGAATGCATTAATATTATGTTGATCTTCCAGTAACTTCCCAGAACTCTGTGTTGACTGAAGATATGTTGACAGTGATCCATGGACTGCTATCTCACATTGATAGCAGTGATAAGCTATTGCAAGCAGCAGCATTCCTACTTGCATGTGCAGTTGCTGGAAGCAGTAAGTAATTGTTACAGATATTATAGTTTTTGATTTTATTGCAAACTATTCATCATCATCATCAAGTGCTGTCTCCGCAATGAAGGTTGGCTGCAACGGATCTCCAACATCCCCTGTCTTGGTAGTGCACTCTGCTAGACTGTAACCTGTCCATCGTGTGATGTTACTTTCCTACTTGTATCTCTGTCTACCTCTTGCTCGCTTCCCTTTGACTTTACCCTCAAGTAAGGTCTTCAATAAGGTGACATGTCTTTTAATGTGTCACAAAGTATTTTATTTGCCTGATCTTTATTTCTCTTAGTAGTTCTTTCTTCATATTAAGTGTCTTTAGCACCTCTTTATTTGTTTACTTCTCTTTCCATGATGTTCTCCCTATTCTCCTATATACCCACATCTCAACGGCATCAATTCTTTCTTCTAATAGTTTATAGTCCATGTTTCTGAGCCATACATTAATATAGAATAGATGTAACATTTTATAATATTCATTTTTAGCTTGTTTGTAACTTGTTTAGATGTTAATATTTTCCTCATGTCATTGAAGGTACTTTTAACCATTCCTATTTTCCTTTTAACTTCTGTTTCACATATGCTGTCATTTGTGACTATGTGTCCAAGATATTGTTAATGTTTTACTTGTTGTAGTTTCTCTCCATGTATGTTTATGTTTAGCTCTTGTTCTTCTGTGTTTTTACTGATTATTTTGTTTTTGGTTTTTTTAAATATTTATATCCAGCCCATATTCATTACTTGATTTATTGACTTGATCTATTAGTCTTTGTAGTTCATGTTCACTTTCTGCTAAAAGAACAGTGTCATCTGCATATCTAAGGTTGTTTATTATTTTTCCATTGATCTTGAGTCCTGACATTTCTTCTATATTTTTTTAAAGATATTCTCTGTGTAAATGTTAAATAGGCTTGGTGATAAAATGCATCCTTGTCTTACCCCTCTTTTTACTTCTATGTATATTGAGTAGCTGATTTCGCACCTTATTGATGCAATTTGTTGTTCCCAGTATATATTTCTAATCAGTCTGATGTCTTTTCCATTTATGCCTATTTCTTGAAGACATTTGATTAATTTTTCATGTTGGACTCTGTCAAAGGCCTTGCTGTAGTCTATGAAGGAAATATAGATACTTTTTTGGACCTATATATTTATCTATCACTAGTCGGATACTCAGTATAGCTTCTCTGATTCCTTTATTTACCCTAAAACCTAGTTGTTCTTCACAGACCTCAGTGTCTATCTTTTTAATTCTTTCATGTATTATCTTGAGGAGTATTTTAGTTAAATGACTCATTAGACTTATTGTTCTATATTCTGTACAGTCCACAGCCCTGTGCTTCTTAGGTAGTGGTATAAATATTGATGATATTAGGTCTTTAGGTGTGTGACCTGCTTCATATATGTCATTGCAAAGTTCTGTGAATGCAAACTATTACATGTATTGTATTGATAGTTTGCAGTCCTAGAGTATTGATGAACGTAGTCCATAAAGTCACAGGTAACTTGGATTGTTCTCAAGATTGATTTCTGGCAATTTTTTGGTCTTCGGATCACATTAACTCATTCCCGGGCAATCCACAATATAACAGCTCGATATCGAAGCTCTACAGGACAAATTCCCAGTATGTCGGTTTTGATTTTCGATTGATCATATATTGATCAGTTATATTTTGTTTTGGTCAGTACAGGTCTTTATGTTAACCTCAAAACATCCTCAATATTTTCAATTCCGTAAGAGATATGCCTACGTGTAGGCAAGTGTTTTTATTAATTCTAATTTGTATTGTTTATTTCTGACAAAAAATTGGCTGATAGTGATGATTCTGATAGTGATTATGATGATGATGATGTTCCTCCTTCGCAAGCGAAGATGAGCATGGCATGAAAAACATTAAATGCGATGGAAAAAAAAACTACTAATTAACATGTTTTTTAAACAAATTAATTGGTAATTAACTAATTTGGTTTGTGAGTTCGTAGATGCCCGAGGAGTCCGATTCGTGCACGGAAAGTTCTATTGCAGTGCGTGCAGAAGGTTTGTGGTAGAAAAATTTTCGGATTTGTCCTTCCGCTTCTTGCGCTAGTGGATTGAGTGCAGTGTTCTTTCTTTTTCAAATTTCGTGATGCCAGCAGTGATCTGGGTGTGCCAGGCTGAGCGATCAAGTGCTGTAGTCCCCCAGGAGCTTTTTTTGAACAGTATATATGGGTTGATAGATAGATACCACTGTGATTTAAGATCCATCAAAACTCCTTTTTTTTTGTTTGTGAATTTATTCTGGTAAATTGTAAATTGTTTATTGAAAAGGTAGAGGACAGTTTTTGGCAAATGAAACTGGCTGCCTTCAAGACCTAATCGATGTGTTAAGGTGAGCTTAGAATAGCAATATTACTGTTGATATGTAACTATTTATTGATTTTGATGTGTTGCATGGTTTGTAGGTGTGCCGTATCCACCTGAGTATTACCGGGGCCAGAAAAAGAGTAAATAAATAGTGATATTGTTATCAACCATACATTTTGTAAGAGGCAACTAAGGAGATTTTGAGGTGGAGTTGGCTGTCCCATCCCATAGAGGGTTAAGTGACCCAGAAGACATGTTGAAGTCGAATGTTTCAGGCTGAACATTGTAGGCATTGCAGTAAAGCTGTAAACTATGACATAACACATTTTGTTGTCCGGACATTGTATGTGTTGCATGGTTTTACTGAGTACGTACTGCTAATCTGCAGGAGTTTGAAAATGAACGTAGAAGAAGTATGTGCTGTATGTAATGACTGGCTTCTAACTTATTGTTATATAATTATATTACAAATAATCCAGTGAATAGGGCTATATAAAAAAATATAAAGTAAAGAACAGGAGACAAAGTTTACTACATGTGAAATGAGATGTCTTAAGAACAAACAGCACACAGAACAAGAAGAGGTCATGTCAGGAATGAAGAGATTACAAGAACTGTTGAAACAACATCTGTGGTCAAATATATTGAAAAGTAGAGACTGAAATAGTTCAGCCACTTTAATATTGGCCAACAGTAAGAGCATACAACATGAAAATGGAAACAGCAAAGGGCAGAGGAAGATCAAGGAGCGGCTGGATTGAAAGTATTACCGTTCTTAATAATATTGAGACATCACAACATTACTGCATATCAGCAACCAAATATGCCATAGCCTGAAAACCGATCATCATTCAATCCTGCAATGCCTTACAGTAAAAGCAGAGAAAAGACTAAAGATATAAAATATAAGTTACTTATCCAAACAGTTTTAAAAATCTGAAGGTACTCCTATAATAAACAATGCAGCAGGTGTAAGAAGTTGTTCCATCCATCCATACGACATACAATGTTCTAACCATCCATACAAGACATACAATGTTCTTTCCATCCATACAAGACATACAATATTCTATCCATCGATACGAGACATGTTTATTTAAAAGTTATTGAAAAACTTCTCCTGGCCATTGTATTCTTTCTTGTCAGTTCTTTTGTGCAAAATTTCCTATTTACTATTGCTGTTCTGGTTGCAAAAATGTTCCATAATCATAGTATAGCTTGTAAAAAAGAGTAACACTGTTGTAAAACCTTTCTATGACAATGATATGGTTTTTGAAAAACTGCTGAACTCTAACTCTGGCCTACAGCATGTGGTATTCCTGACAGATGCAAGATCAGTGCTTCAAGCTCTCCAGTCTGGACAACTAATAGACTTACAAAAACTACTTAATGAATTGTCTTACCAGTATCGAGTAACCATGCAGTGGATACCCTCTCACTGTGGAATACCAGGAAATGAAAAAGCAGACCAACTGGTTAAGGAAGGTGCTGCCGGAGACCAACCAGATATACCAATCACCTACCATCAGAAAAAACAGATGATCAAGTCAATAAGAAAGCCACAAACACCAACACAAGATGATTATCACATTATGAACAGATCAGAACAAGTTATAATTCTACGTCTCAGAACAGGACACAACCGACTCCGCAGTCACATGTATACAAAGTTCAAGATTGGAAAAACTGCCATGTGTACATGTGGACAGGCAGCACAGTGTGCCAAACATATACTTCAAGAGTTTTCTGAGCATGAAATGCTGAGGCAGACATATTGACCAGAGGAAACACTGGAATCAAAGCTCTATGGGACACTGTATGAACTATAAAAGACAGTGAGTTTTATTAAGGAGACAGAATTACAGATATAGACATGTTTCAAGTGAGCGAAAGAAGAAGAAGAAGGAAGCATGTCGTTTCATCTTAAAAATAAGTAATACCCAAAATATCCTCAACACATATAGGCCTACACCATTTTGTTAAAGAACATTCCCACAATGCAGTGCAGTGGTAAAATTTGTAAATAGAATTTTATGAAATAGATACACTAAAAAGTATTATTATGAGATGCTGTTTTATGTGGTTGAAATACTATAAAATTTGTCCATTTGGGGGATGTGAAGTTTATATATTTGCCTAAATTATGGCGGCTGATGTTATAAGGGTTAAAATTAAGTGTAGCTGATCAGATTCTGAGTTACTGCTGCTCACTACATACATTTTGTAAGTACAAGAAGGAAGACAAGATTATTGTAAGTACAAGAAGGAAGACAAGATTAGCAATTCTAATGTTAAGAATCAAGCTGTAGATGAAGCTCGGGTCCTACTAAATGACAAAATGACAATTTTGTTGTACCAACTATGTACCTTGATAAAGACACTAGCGAAAAAGATCACAGTATGAGAAATATGTTTGAAGAAAGCTATTGGGTTAGCTGGACTGATGTGTAGCTTTGGTAAGTCAAAACATTAATGGTTGTGTAAAACAAATACTATTTGCTTTTTTCAAGGAATTGTATAACAAGTGGATGTGATGATGAGAGCAAGTGGTCTGTAGTTACCAGAGCTATTGGAGTCTGTGTCAATAACCCTCAAAATGGTGAGTTTGTAATACGATATCTATTGATTGTCTATTATAGTCAAACTATAGTAAAACCATAAATTTTCTGCTTTCAAACATTTACTGTCTAATGTATTTGTGATAGTGCCTTTATATCTATATCTATACACTCATAACCTGTCAGGTTGGTAGGGGTACCACATTTGGATGCATTAACACACAGAGTCCTCAAGAGATTTCTATTTTCTATGATGCGGATAATTTTGTGAGGAAAATGTGTGTCCTGCCCAGTTCTCAGTGTTATCTGTCTATGCTTTTATTTCCTTTGCTTCCACCTTCAACCATTCCCTGCAGTATTGTTTTTGACATGAAATCATGTCGGTATACATGTCCAAACCATGTCTTTTTTTTTGTGGTCATTTTCATTTCATTATTGAAAGCAATGGTTCTTGTGAATCTGTATACATCTATATTTCTCAGTATTTGATTATCCATTTAAATATTTCAGCGGGTGAAAGGTTTAGTTGGAGGTGCTCATTTCCTCTTCAGTTAATCCTAGTTATCCTTACAGCATGACTAGATAGACGAACTTATAGTTTTAATTAAGTGCCTTTATATTTACTGTTAAGATAAATAAATATCGAAGAGGACTGTTTTCTTAACAACATCATAACAAGAAAGCTGAGTTTTTGGTCATATAAAGAGATATAACAGCATGGAAAGATTAATAGCTGAAGACAGAGTTAATGGCAATAAGGGAAGAGGGCCTTCAAGACAATGATGGTGCAGTGTTATATCAGATGTCTCTAGACATGTCTCATGCCATGCCATCAGCAAAACTTGGAACAAGTCATAGTATCAGGAAAAACTTGGGGCATGCCATGCCATCAGGCAAAACTTGGAGCAGGCCATGCCATCAGGCGAAACTTGTGGCATGCCATCAGGCAAAACTTGGAACAAGTGATGCCAATAGGTGAAACTTGGAGCAGGCCATGCCATCAGGTGAAACTTGGGGCATGCCATCAGGCAAAACTTGGAACAAGTGATGCCAATAGGTGAAACTTTGAGCAGGCCATGCCATCAGGTGAAACTTGGGGCATGCCATCAGGCAAAACTTGGAACAAGTGATGCCAATAGGTGAAACTTTGAGCAGGCCATGCCATCATACTTTCAATGGATTATTACTTTCATATCTGTTATATAGAACAAGTTTTTTTTTACATTTTTTTTCTCGTTCATTCTCAGAATCCCATTTTTCTCTCTTGTAGCTGGGACACTGGTCCTACTAGATTTTCAAAAAAAAATGTAGTCCAGAGAACGGAGAAATGTTGTGCCGCTGTTTTATTTCCACAAATAACCGGACACATCTGACTTTTGTGACTGGGTACCTAATTGAAGACAGTGTACTTTGGACAATTTTATAAGGTTTAAATTATACATGTTGAATTTGTAAAAATGTGATTTTGATTTCAGTTCATAATCAACAAATTTGCTGTAGTGTGCTACCACATACATTAAAGTTGATCAGCACAGAGTCTGCACACAAGTGTCTCTCTCATGTGTTCACATTGATTGGTGTGATTGTGGCTAATAATGGTAAGTATTGTTTAGCTGACAATAGGGACAGGCTTACATATTTCAGACATAAAAAGGCACAATGGTTTAGAAAGATTTATCATGGAGGAAAAAGTTCCAGGAAAGAAAACAAGACAGGCCAAGAATGCTCAACACAGCATAGTGAAGACCTTCTGTCCATAAAATTTGAAGAGGCTGGGCAGCTTGCACAGAGCCAAGAGGCTTACACAGTGGCAGTGAGGACAATGCTCTGTTAAGGACAAGTCAGATAGATAAATATATCGATAGATAGATTAGATTAGATTGAATTAGGTTAGAATTAGATTTATAGATAGATAGACATATTAGATTAGATTTAGATTAGATTTATATAGATAGCAAATTTTTACATTTGTGATTGGCTTTATCTAACACAATTGTATCATCAACATGTTTGAAAGTATTACATTTAATTTTAGATTTATTCACAAACACATGTAATTTACTATAAAAGAAATTATTGTTCCTGTTTAAAAACCTGTAACATTGCAACTATTTGGCAAAAATTCATGAAATTTGTTGTACTGCTTATTAGTTCCAGTGACCAACACATATTTTTTCCAGCTAACATGAACAGCAAATTTTCAAAATGTCTTATATGAGGTATAGATCATAAAGACAGATAACGGTAGGTCCCATAGCAGAAACCTGCCATCAAGGATGAAGATTACTCTTCATGTATTAAGCTGCAACAACTATTAGGTGTGTGACAAATTCCCTTCCTTGCTGTGCTTACCTTCACTAACTCATGTGTCAGGTACCCATTTACAGCTGGGTTAACTGGAGAAGTGGTCATGCCAGGTGAGAAATCACTACCAGATTTTTTTTTGTTCATCCAGATGTGGTTTCAAGCCTGGTACAATCTAACCTGATGATAGCAAGCTCACTATCAACAAGGCTTCCTTGCTCCTCAATCTTTCTAAAGATTTCAAGTTCCACAGTCCTTTCTATGCTTTTTCAATTGATATAGAATCAGGAAAAACAAAACATCTCTGGAATCTTTCCAAATGAGCACAATACACTATTTTAAGTAGCATATTGAACTACACTTCTTGTCCATGTATCCACATTTACATATGTTTAATGTCAAATGTCAAATATTAAAATACCATAAATTTCATTCTCCGGGTAGATAACATAATTATAACTGAAGCAAACATTTAAAAAATGTGCCGCTTCAAGAAAATGGTAGCACCTGCATTACTTTCAAGTATAAAATCATAGGGTCATCCATAATTTTCAACTAGTATGGATTTTCCATATTGATACTGATTTCAGGCCCAAAAAGGAAAACAAAACAAAAAAAATTAAAAAAGGTAATGTGGTGTTAAGTTTCGGTAATTAATACTAATGCAGACGTTTTTATGTCCCATACATGTATTGATTGGTAAAATAAAAAGAAAGGTCTTTTGGTGCTAATATGAACATTTAAAAAAAATTATGGATATAAATTGTAAAAAATATGGATTTATGAAAAAATAAGTTGACAGCTATGGTCATCTAAAATGTAAAGTCACATGTAAAAATTCATGATTTTTCAATTATTGGTTATTGAGATATTAAATTAAGTTTAGAACTAAGCATTAAAAAGATGATTATCTGTTTTTTTATAGTGGCCAATCAAAATAGAGTTCGTAGATGTGGTGGTGTGGAAATAATTGTGCAGTTTATCAAGGGACATGTTTATCTAGAAGGAACACCCTTGCCCCTAGCTCTTCTGGCTACTGCTGTATCAGCCATTGATGCCTGTATTGCTGACAATGGTTGGTTGATTATTGATATACGCATGTAGTTAACAGTGGATACTTGTTGTTGTCTATCCTTGTGCTACTACTATATAATTTGTAATTACCTGTACATTAATAACATCAGATGGAAGATGTGTTAAAGAAGTCAAATGTAGAATTGTCCAGGCAAAGGCAACATTTCACAAGATGGAGACCATCGTATGTAATATATTCAATTGAATATAAAATATAATATAATAAATTGAGATAAGAAAGAGAGTTTTTAGAAGCTATTGAGAACAAATTCTGATGAATGAATCTTGGACACTCAGCAGAACAATGAAAAATTATATTGAGGCAGCAGAAATGTGATTTTATAGAAGAATGTTAGGAACACCCTGGACAGATAAAAAGCATAATGAAGATATCTTGAATGAAGTAAATTTAAAAAGAGAACTGCTTACCGGCTTCAGAAAGAGACAATCCACATTTTGGACACATCATGAGATGAGGAAAAATGGAACACCTTATAACAACATACTTGTGAAGAGCAAGAGGAGTAAGGGAAGACCAAGAGAAAAGATGCTTGACATCTTGGCATTGTGGCATGGGAGAACATCGGTATCTGATCCAGACCAAGAGAAAAGATGCATGAAATCTTGGCATTTGTGGCATGGGAGAACATAGGTATCTGAAATACTCGTAATTTACAGCACACACAAATAGAAGCCTGTGGAAATTCATGAAAAACAAACGTCACATGACATGGACCATAAGAAGAAGAAGAACCGATAGTGGTACACTCTGGGTATACCCATAGGAGCTTTATCTATTTCAGTAAATGGTGAAGTGTATGTATGCTGATAGTTCCCGTGGTGCATTTATTGTATATTTTCCTAGTCCCACACATAAATCGTTCTCTTCCATCTCTTTGAGCAATTCCAAACTCATTCAGTTCTTTTTATAAGTCTCATTGACTGTGCTGTTCTCATCCAGCAAACTCATGGAGATTCACATTCATATGGGATTCACATTATCCAAATCATCATCTGTCTTGACATCTGTTTTCTTGTCACCAGGTGGTTGGTTCGTTGGTTGCTGATCCAGCGGTCCATGGGCTCATGCCCTTTGACCTAATGCCATTAAATGGCATTATAATGCTGGGAAGTCTGTGGATTTTTGGCCCACCCCAGGACAGAGCCAGAGAATAACTATCACACCTCTAGGTAGGTAGGTTTCAACCTATGCACTGCTCCTAGCCACTGTAGCCAATATAGGGTTCACTGTGCTTATTCCCTGCCACCAATTGACTACTGGTTATGCCGAACTTCTCTATTGCTTCAGGTATGCAACCAAATGTTCAAGTCAAAAAGATTGTCATATCCTGAGTCACTGTGCCTCTATGATGGGTTTCAGTCATAGGAAAAAACAGTTCTGTCAGTCTCCTCCTCCCCAGTGCTGCACAGTACATCTCTGGCTCCCTTCCATCCACAGAGTAAATATATGTAAAGAGGTATATATTGCAGTTGAGTGTAAACCATGACATTCCGTTTTCCAGAATTCATCCTGTTAATCTATAGGAGTTAGAGAACAGATGCAGAAGAAGAACAAGTCTTTCCTGTCTCATTGACTGGAAAGAACTGGCTTCATGAAAGCAACTGTAAGTAAATGTACAGAGATATTTGAAGAAATCTGGAAAGACAGGTTGTGGAACAGTTAAAATAATCACACATGCAAGGAGTTAAAATAATCACACATACAAGGATGACCATAGGCTGACCTCTTCCTACTTGATCCACATTTCCAGATCAAATATTGGCCTTGAGAAAAAAAAGTAACACATCCTTGCTTAAAATCATTTGTTATATACAAGTCACTGGGTCATTATTTCATTTCAATCAGCTCATTATTTCATTTCAATCAGCTCATTATTTCATTTCAATCAGCTCATTATTTCATTTCAATCAGCATTATTATCACATAATCTAGGGCAGGTGATCTTAGCCTGGTGATCACTTGCACCTTGGTGCTCTTGTAATGGCATGTGGTGCTCAATGGTGAACCATCATTGTCTACAATCGATTTACTGCTTGGGACATGCTGATGTGCACAGTGATGAGAGAACAGACAGACTTGCATGTAAAGCATCAATAGATGGTTAGTTCATAATGGATAAGAGTGACATGCTGAAACTGATTCATGAGTGTCTGCTTGATTTGGAAACCTCTATTGATGACACTTAAATGTAGGATGAGATTTGAAGAATTTAGTATTACATGTGCTGTGTGCTGGTAGTAGAACTGGACACCTGCAGGTAGGAATGAGAAGAATGTTTAACCAGTGAGACACTGGAATCTTCAGCATGCATACCATTTACCATTTTGCAGAGAATGTTAGAAATGGGAGTTTCTAGAGGTGAGGAAAGGAAAAGTAAATTTTTTGGAAAGTCCCGAAGATCACACAATCAACACCTGACTGGGACTCTGAGTCTACATACACTGGGATGGCTGCTGGAGCGGAGAGCGGAGCACTTATGGGAATGTTCCGTGTGCTGTGAAGCCATTTTCTAATCAAGAAGAATCAAGAACCATTTGTCAAATGCTGGAGGAGACTGAGCACCTAATAGTTTGCCCAGAGTTCAATGATATCAGCTCATCATAATCATAGTTTATCCATCTATATCCATCTATAAACCTATAACTCATCAGGGCCGTATGGGTACCACATTGAATGCTTCAGCACACAATGGAGTCCTCCTCCAGTGGTTTCTGTCTTAAACGATGAAGATGAATGAGGAAAAATTGTCTTGTCCAGTCTTTGATGTTTTCTGTCCATATTTTTATTTATCCTTCTCTGCTTCTTCCACCTTTGATGATTCTCTGCAGTGTTTTTTTGTACAAGGAATCATGTCGACATATATCGCCAAACCATGCACATGTTTTTTGTTTATTTAAAGCAACGATTCATGTGACCTTGTATACATCTCTATTTCATTTCTTACCTACACATATGTCTTATGCCATTGTCTAAACATCAATAAAAGTCCTCCTGTCTTAAAAAATATAGTCACCTTACATCACCAGTATCATATATACTAATAGCAGTTTGTTTTCACAAACAGAGGAGTCAGGAGCCCAGGCAGGTAAGCTGGGTCTGGTTCCTGTCCTGATAGACCTCCTTAAAGAAAGTGATTTGGATCTGAGCCATGTGCAAATTTTCATCCTGACTTTGGCACACTTGCTTGAGTCATGCAGTAAGTTTGAAACATTTTATAGAAACTTTGAAATTCTAATGTATATTCTGAAATATTCTCCTCTACTTTATTCATTCCCCCGAATGTATCTATATCTACAATTATGTCTCTTCTAGAAATGAAACAACGTATATCATATAAAACGTATAGTCAGCCAGTGCTGACGATACGATCTAGGCTCAGATTAATTCTGGGAAATCTTATAGAAGGCAATTTTTGTCAAATGTGTTCTAGAGTTAGGCAGTACTTAAAGACTATCCCAGAACATGCAGAATAATATACATAAACAATCACCCATTTCAGTAAATAGTTGCTTGATCTCCTCAGGGAGGTAACTTGTAAGATCAAATATGATCATGTCTATTTCATCCTACAGATGAGTCCTGTCATGTTGTTACTAATGGCAAGGGCTATCATGTATTGGTCAGTTACCTGGCAGACAGTACAGATGAAGAATTGTGCAAGGTTATCAAATACATCCTAACTTTGTGTAAAACTACAGGTACACTATTTCAAATGTTATCACTGCATATTGGTAATGCTATTAACACTACATCTAGGTAATGTTCTCACTGCATCAATCAATCAATCGATCAACCCGTAACCCTTCAGGGTTGTAGGGTGCCACATTGGATGCTTCAGCACACAGAGTCCTCCAGCAAATTCTGTCCTCATCGATGTGGATGAGTGTGGAAATATCTTGTTGTGTCCATTCCTTGATGTTGTCTGTCCATGCCTTTATTTGACCTCCTCTGTTTCTTCCCCCTTCGACAGTTCCCTGCAGTATTGTTTTTGACAAGGAATCATAAATGTCCAAACCATGCTAGTTTTGTGATTATCCATTGTAGTATTTCATTGGGCATTGTATCACTGCATATTGGTAATACTATTAACACTACATCTAGGTAATGTTAAAATTACATATTTTGTTAATGTTAAAACTACATATTGGTAATGTTAACACATGTAGGTAATGTTACACTACATCTGGGTGATATTGTATAAAATTATATGCAAGATATGTATTGTTGCATTTGTTCATAAAAAAGTGCCTTAAAATAAAATTATGTATTGTCATGCATGAAGTTCCACTTTTGTAAGTGAAAATGAGCATGACATGGTAATCTAATGTGATGTTTTCAATGACATGCCAATTTTCTTGTGTATTGTTGTGTATATTTATATTGTTTTATGTTCTCTATGTAGCTCTTGATCAGCTGAATCCCAGTACATCAATTTCATATGTTAACAATTGTATGTATCATAAACACAAATGTTTGTAGATGTGAAACAAATTAAAAGGAGAATATGAATGGCTAAAAGTACTTGCAATGATATGAGTAAACTGTTGACATTTCAACACATTACAAACAAACTAAACATAAGAATTGGAAGACACAATTGATGCCTTTGAGATGTGGATATATAGAAGAATAGAGAAAATTTCATGGAAAGAGAAGAAAATGAATAAAGAGTTTCTAACGATGTTTCATATGAAACAAGAATTATTAAAGGAAATAAAGATCAAACACATAAAGTATTTTAGATACACTAAAAGATGACACCTTGTTGAAGACCTTACTTGATGGTAGATTTGAGGGGAGACAAGCAAGAGTAACATCACAAGATGGACAGGTTACAGTCTAGCAAGAGTGCACCACCAAGACAAGAATCAGCGGATGTTGGAGGTGTGTTGCAGCCAACCTTTATTGCGGAGACAGCACTTGATTATGATGATTGTATGTATATTATGTATATATATATTTGGTCTGTTTCATCTTTTAAATGGTTTTTGTTAACAGTTTTAAATGTTAGGCAGAGTTTGCTATTAGTATGAATCAGTCCTGATGTTTTGCATTGATCTTTACTTTACTTGTGTGTCATTTGTCTTCTAACCTGTGTCTTAAAATGTTTCTAAGTTTTCTCCACCTTTGTTCAATCAGTCAGTCAGTTCCTCTTTTGCCAAGTTTGGCACATAGGGTGGATGTCCATGCCTGTCGGTCAGTTTCTAGGGATTGCAGGTCTTGTGCATTTATGCCTGTTAATTTTAATTCATTCATAAATGTTCTTCTGAGCGTCGTTGTTTTTGGTCTTCTCTGTTTTCTTTCCCGTCTGGTGTCCACATGAAGGCTTGTCGTGGAATTCTGTCTTGCTTCATTCAATACTTTGTGCAATACTGATCTTTATTCATGACTGTCTTCTACCATATTTTCCAGTAACTGTGTGGTTGTATAGAAAAGTCTTACATTGAGGTCTTGCATATACCTTTATATCTCATAAGTTTTCTGTATTGTAACATTTTTCCTTCCAAAAGTTCGGCAAACAATATCTGTTGTGGGATGTGGTTGTTCATTCTTCTCATGTGACCCAACCATCTTTAGTTATCTACTGCTGAGTATTCCCATTACTGGTGGTAAATTTGCCAGCGCAGAACCTCTGTGTTTATGATTTGTCCTGATACCTGATGTTCATTATGTTGGGAAGACATTGAAGGTGAAATATATTGAGTATTCTTTCATACCCGGAATATGATATCCATGTTTCTGAGCAGTATAATAATGTGGTAAATATTGTTTGTGTTGCCTGTCCATCACAAGCTAACCATTTGTTACATTCACTTTATCAAATTTAGTTAGTGTTATGTTTTTGACTATGAGTTCGTAGATGGCTAATAGACTCTATTCTGGCAGCTAATATACTTGGATTGTTTAGGCATGGGATGACCACTGTAGATGGTTCTTTTTTCTACCTGTTTCTAGCTGTCTAGCTACTCTCTGCTGTTAAGCTGCTGCATTTCTCCTTTTTTTCCACAAGATGCTGCACATTTTTTGACTGTAGAGTCTCTTGTAGCTCTATTTTGTGCATGTTTGTCCTATGTATCGGCCTATTTCAAAGGCCTTCTATGATTTCTTTAACAAATCTTTGTAGAGCTTTTTATGGTCACCTTGAACACATATTTCCCTTTTGCAACTCACCATAGAGAAGTATCTTTGGCAGGTGATGATCTGGCATATGTACCACATAACCTGTACCGGGGAATCTGTGTCTGCATGAGAATAGTGTCAGTGCTAGAGATATCACATATGTCAAGGATAGTGGTATCCAGAATCTTGTCTTGCCATCTGATGTTGATAACTTTTCTAAGATAAGAAGTTGTGTGAGAGTGATTGAACTTCCTCACATCTATACACAATCCATGTTTCACTAGCGTATAACAGCACTGGAAATACCACTGCTCTGTAAACCTTCAGCTTAGTCTGTAGGTTAATGTCATCTAATACTAATAGTGGGCATACTGCAACACATCATAATTGTTTGTTATTAAAACGTACAGGAAATATTTCCATTGAATCTTTGCTAATGTACTGGTTTCAGGTATCACACCGCGGGATAATGTCTTGAATC
This sequence comes from Meghimatium bilineatum, assembly GCA_034231615.1. NCBI lineage: Eukaryota > Metazoa > Mollusca > Gastropoda > Stylommatophora > Philomycidae > Meghimatium > Meghimatium bilineatum. The sequence goes on along the minus strand of CM067305.1, from coordinate 4,701,878 downwards.
AAGAATATTCTGGCAGTTCTAAACAGGCAGTAAGGTTTGTACAATATCACATGTCTCAATAAAGTTGTACAATTTACTTGTGTCTCTAGACAGGCAGTAAGGTTTGTGCAATATCACATGTCTCTTTGGAGTTGTACAATTTACTAGTGTCTCTAGACAATGACAGCATTTATATGTTCACATATCCACTTTGTAGGTAAACATAGCAAGGAAGGGAACTGTCCACCCCAACCTAATAGTTGTTGCAGCGTAGTACATGAAGAGTTATCTTCATCCCCAATGGCAGGTTGCTGCTGTGGGACCTACCTTTACCCTTACTATATAGGCTACTACTCAGCTATCCCTTCATTTCACTTTTTATTTTTCAATATTGTCCTTGAACGTTTTACTTATGAGATTTATATAGTGAAATCGTTTGTATTTGAGGTTGGGTTTGCAACATGTTGGTTCAGGGAGTATTTTTTCCTAGGAGCTTTGGAATCTTTAACAAAGTTTTACGCTCTGAGTTATGTTCTAAGCAGATAGTTTGTTTCTTTTCAAGTATTATGTGACAAATTTCAGAGAGAGTAAGAGGGGGGGGGGGGAATTATGTTTTCATGTTAACTTTGAAAACCGAAAACCTGCATGTCTGGACAGTAAATCCTGTGAAAACCTTTTTGTCTGGACAGTATATCCTGTGAAAACCTGCATGTTGGGATAGTAAATCCTGTGAAAACTTGCATGTTGGGATAGTAAATCCTGTGAAAACTTGCATGTCTGGACAGTAAATCCATGTCATTCTATAGAGATTGATAATAGCTACAGATTCTTGTACTTCTGTGTTCATTCTCAAACTCCTGCAGATTAATAGGATGTAGTTCAGAGAATAGAATGTGTTGTGTCATGATTGACAATTCTGCTGCAATATCTGCCCCTTTTGTTCTGACACATCCGACTTCAGCATGACTTCTTGGTCACTGTGATCCTATATGGGATGGGCCAGCCAATTCCACCCCCATAACATCCTTAGTCACCTCTTATAACATGCATGGAAGGTAAAAAGTGTTGCTTTTCATTTCTTCCCTTTTGGTCTCCGGCAACACATGGTTGGTTATAGATTAATATCATTATATGAAGTAATTCTACCAGTCTCTGATCTGTCTAATTTGTATTGTGCACACAATAAACAATACCTGGATATAGGTGAGCCTTGTAGAAATCCAGAGATTATGACTGCTAGTACAGATACCCACATTTAAAAACTACCTGTCTCTTTGAAGCAGGGGGCAATATCATCTTAATAAGATAGGGATGTACATCAATGTGCAACAGCTGAGCTTATCAAAAAGTCTACGGGTGTAAGTCTGTATATGAGTTCTCCAGTTCTATTGCAACTGTACTTGTCTCCATTTGTTTATCAAATCCTTTAAATTACATCCTGTGCACATACAGCAGTGTTATACCAGATCTGCTTGTGAAAGCAATACCAGCAGAGCGTTGGCAGTAAAAAATTGTTCTACTTTGACTATAGTGGAGGGACAGTAATAAATTAGTATTTAATTACTGGTCAGATAATGGAAATAATTGTCAGATCAGTTTTGAATAAAATGCATTGACTTATTAGTTTGTCCTACTCTTGTGTTTCAGAGATGTGAACACATTCTTGAAGGAGGGCCTTAGTGGACTATCTTCCCAACTCAATCAAATTGAACAAATATCTGAGAATATTCAGTGGATGAAAACAGTGTGTACACAAGAACCACTAAATAACGTAGAAGTGAACTCTTGTTCTGATAAAATGATGGATGAATATCACAGACCAGGAGAGTTTTTACAGAGGCCAGAGAATGTGGATGCTTATAGACAGAGCTGGTTGGGCTGTGAGCCTAATACTAGCAATATGCACAAAGTTTCTAGTGATAATAGAATGTACGATCAGCGCAAATTGAATTCTCAATCAAATGATCTGAGTGCACATAAACTGCAGAATAGTAGGCCTATATACAGTGACTCTTTTTCTGCTAAATATCGAGAAAACATTGGGGATAAAGAGCAAATGATTTCACTTGATCCTTCCAAGAGAAGAAATGTGACTGAAAGTAATCAATATTCTGTGAAAGACACTAGATTTAACAAAAGTAGATTGCATCCACAAAATAATGGTTCTGGATTTGGTAATATTGACTTTGATGATAGATATTTCACAAATGATATGAGACTTGGAGAAGAGATAACTTTGGTAGGATCTAGTTATAGGCCATCAACAAAAGATAAACATATCAGAGATAGAAATTCTTGGGAGGATGTCCACACATCAGCAGTTTGTCATCATAGCAGTGAAGATTTTGAGAACATAATTCTCCACCAAGGTTTACATAATTCTAGTCAGCCATTAATTATGAAAGACACTGTAAGAAGTAGGCTGCATTCTGTCTGCGGCAGCAGCAGTGGTAGCAAGTTGTGGAACTCTAGCTGTTTGAAGAATCAGCTTGGAACTAATAGGAAGATAGAAGAAAATGTTAGTTATAAAAAAATATCAAACATAAAAAGCCTACGTCAACAGGGACCACAGGAGACTATAAGTGACAGAATGCAGCTCATGCAGTGTTATAAGGAGAATGCATATGGAAAACACTTACACCAAGATAGACAAACTTCTAGTCCATGTAAAACAATGTACTGTAGAGAACAAGACCATAGACAAACTTCTAGTCCATGTAAAACAATGTACTGTAGAGAACAAGACCATAGACAAACTTCTAGTCCATGTAAAACAATGTACTGTAGAGAACAAGACCATAGACAAACTTCTAGTCCATGTAAAACAATGTACTGTAGAGAACAAGACCATCAAGAAGATGGGTTGATTCTATCCAGTAGTTCACTCAACCATATGGGACATCTCGGATCTATAAATAATGTGCAGCTTAGTGAAGATTCTGTGGATGACTGTACACGGCCACATATAAACCTACAGCGTGATTCAGAATATATTCCAACAGCAGAGATCAATAATTGTCAGAGATTGTATGATGAATCTTTGCACTGTGTTCCGATTATCTCACCGCCAAGAGGGACAAAAACACACAGTCCCAAGAGCTCAACTTCACAACTTTATGTGCCAAGTGTCCGTGACGCTTTGAGTATCTCAGAATCTCATTCTCATAATAATGTTTCGGAGTATGAGGAAGTAAAAAACTCAAACGCTTCTGCTGATAACAATCAATTTTATCTGCTTGCACAGTTACAAAATGTGATGTCTGCTTTCTTCAAGTCTTTTCTACCAGCACAAGTTACATCTCCTTCCACGCAGTCAAACATCAGAAACAATGGTAATGCTTCACTGCACATAGACCAGAGTAGTCCTACAAGATCAGAAAATCAGATACTTGATGAACAACGTCTACATTCTTTAGATATATTTCTACCACCAGCATCAACTGTCTCCAAAAACATACTCTCTTTGTGTGAAGTGGCTCAACCACCCAATAGAGAAATGTCTCAACCACCCAATAGAGAAGTGTCTCAACCACCCAATAGAGAAGTGTCTCAACCACCCAATAGAGAAGTGTCTCAACCACACAATAGAGTAGTGTCTCAACCACCTAATGAAGATGAACAGCAAGAAAAGTCCAATAAAGAAGTGTCTAGCCAAACACTTGCCCAGAAACAATATTTGAAAGGTCAATGTGGCAAAAGTTTGAAGATTGATTTTTCAGAAAACTTCAAAGACTCACATAATACTCCAGTTAACACTGAACATGACAACCAGTCAGTAATACATTATGACAACCAAGAGACATCAGTTCATGCTACTACTAAGACTAATACTACAGCTGAAGCTGAGAGTTCAATCAAATCAGTAACATCAGTTCAAGAAGTTCAGATTTTTTCTAAACCATTACAACCACCTCCATCTCGATCACATATAATATTTAACCAGAAAACAAATCAACCTTGTTCAAATGTCCGTCTGGCAGGTACTCCATTAACTGCCAAAATGTCGGCCGAAACACCTGTGATTAAAAGTTCCCATCTGCTAGCTCCATCTCCAGCGCTATCTCAGTTTGATAGTCAACTAAGACGGATCGCACGAATGGGCTCAGAAAACTCTAGTATGATGGCTTCCATGTGTCATCCCATCCTCCAGAAGTCTGATAACTTCAGAAGAAAGCTTGAAAATTCATGTAGTAGTAACACCAATGAAAACATGACTTCTGTTTTGTCTTCATCAAAAAGAAGCAAGGCACAAGCAGATGAGAACAAACCTACATCACATCCTCTTGGGGGTGTCACAGATGTTGTACCTCTTCCTCTCTGTAGAATAAATGCAACATGTCTCGGTACACCACAACCTATTACATGCATGGACAGGCATTTTCTATCACAAAATGTAGCTAAAACAGCTGGGAATCCATATAAACCTTCAAAGTGGATCAAGGAAACATCTCAAGGGATTCAGAAAGGTATTTCTATTTTCATATCAGATGTGATAAATGTGTGAAATCTAGTCCATTCCATCATCAGGGGTAACTTTCTCAATAAACCACCTGTTTCAGTCAATCAAGTGCCATGCTGCGTTGCCTAGGTGATCGTATTTCTCCACAGCTCTCTGTCCCTTATCGAAGACTTCAGTGGATGACATTCTCTCATGACAAAATGATTTTAAAAATGCTCAAAAGGCATAGAGGACTAACTTTATTGTACTCTGTCTCTCTCAGTGAAGTGACATGATGCTTCCGAGAGTACCACTCTTAGCATGTAACTCCATAGCTTCAAGCCGCAATCCCCAGAAACCTCTGGAAAAATCTACTTTGTAAACATGATAACACAAACCGATTCAAACCTGTGAGCACAAGGCAAACAGCTAAACACTATGCTAGAGAGATCCCTTGCCACAGTGACAATTCATCCAACAACTTTTCTCTTTCATACCCTCTGTCTCTTCTCCCCTTGATCTTTCAGATGCTTACTAAATTTTCAAGTTTTGCTCTTTTCTTCTTATGCCCTACAAAACTTGACTGTCTGCCTCTAATAGTTTATCTCTTTGTTCCAGCATCTACAGTAGAAATCTGATTATCTGAATTCCAATTATCCAAATCCCAATTAACCGAATACCCAATTATTCAAATTGAATTTGGGTGAAATAATTTTAGAGCGAGAGCGTTAGCGGACGTGGTAGAGAGGTCCCGGGGCAGTGCGCACGTGCAGTTACTATGCAGTTTATTTGCAATACATAAGGGAGGGAGGGAGAGAGAGAGAGAGAGAGAGAGAGAGAGAGTTATGGACACACCTAGTGGTACACTAGTATACAACTGATTCTAACTCTTTACCTGTAGATATCAAAATAATGTGTAACTTTCTCAGAAGTATATATTTGAGTGACCAACTTATGTCTCCACAGATCTAGACAGTTGTGGTTCAGATTGCTCTACTACTTCATTGTGCCCTGGTATGACATTGTTGGATATGTGTCTGATTTTAATGTGTGATTAGTTAATAAATGCCTGGTGCTGTGGCTGAGAAGTATTGAGTATGGCTAATAAACTTATTTTAACTGGTATAATATTACTTTTAGTAGTTTGACAGCCTGACAATTCAGAAAACAATGGCATCATCATCATCAGGTAACATTATTCTCATGAAGAGATGTTGCTGCCAACACAGTCTGATTAAAATATTTTTATCACCCCCATTGAGGCCGCTCCTGGAAGTGGAGATGGGGACTTAGCCAACAGAGGATGGAAACAAATATTTGTCAGACCATCCCCGACATTGAGCATGACCATAATCCTGCCCAAGCAAGTACAGGTGCTGAAGTCGGAGATACTAGACAGAGAGCCGCACAAGCAACTATGGTATCATGCACCACGACAGAGAGCAGCACAAGCAACTATGGTATCATGCACCATGACAGAGAGCAGCACAAGCAACTATGGTATCATGCACCATGACATCTTCACACAACCCCCTGAGTCTGCCTCGTTTTAATCGGTTTTAATTTGCTGAACATAAATATTACCTGGAGCATCACCACAGCCAAAACATGCTGGGTTAATTTCAATAGTCTGCTGAAGACAGATGTGTCGGGCCATTGACACACAAAAAACGGCAACACAATGTATTTTCATACTCTGGACTACATTTTGTTGGAAATCTAGTAGGACCATGGTACTGCTATAGGAGAGATCCAGTGGGAGGTATAGATCCAGCCTATATCATAGAATTCAGAGTCCCAACCTGACTAAGTGATGATCACGGAAGAAGAATATAATTGTCATTCTTCTCCGCAGGTGACAAGTTTTACTAGTTCTATGATTAGTTAAACATTTTCCCAACCTCAGCCTCGATGTGTCATCAGTTGCAATGTCCAGGTTTAGCAGGATGCCTGGAAGCACTTTCAGCATGCTCCTCTTATCCATTGTGAATTAATCTGTTCGTACATTGAGTGCAAGTCGGTCTGTTCTATCATTACCACAAATGCCTGCATGTTCTTCTATGAGACAGGAGGTACATATCAAGAAACAGCTATAGATGTCATCAATTATTTTGACATCTGCCATGTTGTGTCTCTCAAACCATGGACTGAGAGTTAGACACATTAACTGTCTTAGTAATTGGAGTCTCAGAGAGCAATTTGAGGGTGGCTGTAACTGCCTTGACTTCAATCTGCATGCTAGATGTAGCTGTCCTGTATGATCAAGTGTACTCAATTGAGGAGTGCAATAACTTAGTTGATAGTGAACTTGCTTAACTATTATCGGGTTACAGTGTGCCAGGTCTAGACAAACAAAATCTTGGTTGTGATTTCCCGCCTGACACGACCACTCCCCCAGTCCACCCAGCTAAAAATGGGTACCTGACAAATGAATTAGTGAAGGGAAACACAGCAAGGAAGGGGACCGGGCACCTCACCTAATAGTTGCTGCGTCTTAGTAAGTAAAGAATTATCTTCATCCCCAATGACAAGTTTTTCTCATAGGACCTACCTTTACTGTTATTCAATTATGACTCTCCCACTAACAGTAAAACCCCAGTAGATTTCTCTGAACACGACATACAGATCTATTGCTGAGCACAAAAACACCATCATCCCTAGCATTCTCAGCTATTCTTTAGTCAATATCATCCGTCTGTTGCCTGGGCCTAAAAGGGGAGCAAAGATATATAGCAATGCTGTTTACAATCCATACATGTCATAAGAGACAACTAAGGAAGGAGGTTATGTGATGGAGTTGGTTGTCCAATCCCATATATGGTCAAAGTGACCAAGAAACCATGTTGATGTCAGGTGTGTCAGGCTAAAAGGTACAGATATAACAGCAAAGCTGTAAACCCATGGCTCACTGCATTCCATTCTCTTGACTACATCCTGTTAATTTTCAGGAGTTTGAGAACGAATGCAGAAGAAGACGTTAATCAGTTTTGAAGTTTACTTTTCCCATGCCCCAGCATTTCCTTCCAAGAGTAATTATTAGGCTATGCTATAAATGCTTGCTATAGTTTCATCAATCAATCACACTTTCTTCTCCTGTTGGTAAGATTGCCATGATTTCATCAATCAATCACACTATCTTCTCCTGTTGGTAAGATTGACATTGTAATTAATCACCAATAATTAATACAACCGAGCAGTTTTGACTCTTATCAGATTCAGAATCTATGAATGTAGCATTCATTCCGTTTTCAAATGTGCTCAGTTTATCAGAAACCATGACTGTCCTGAACATGGGGGTGTTCGTAGTAATGAGATTGCAGACAGAATTGCAGGAAAAACACCTCTAGTTAGTTAGTTGATAATGGATAAAAGAGATGTGTTAATATTGCTTAAATAATGACTGCTAGATGTGGGCACTGCAATTTATGATGAATCAAGTCAGCGATTGGGGGAGTTAAATATTAAATGGGGCACAAGTATGACTGGGTGCTTTTGTGGTAGAGCGAGCAGTGTTTTTAACCTGCAAGCCACTGGAATTATAAGCATGCATACACTTTGACATCAGCTGATCGAGACTGAGCACCTGTGAGTGTGCCTAAAGTGCAATGAAGACATCACATAACCAATAACCATGACTGAACTACCCCAGTTTCATCTCTCAAAACTTTTCACAAAGTCTGTTTCCCCATGTTTGCTGTATGTCTGCAGTGTATTTCTTTGTGGATGCTGTCTTTGGACAAGACCATAGGTGCTCTGATCCTAATCTCAATAAATCCCTCAGCGCATGCAGCATCCGATAGTTCCAGTTTTATGCTAATTTATCAGTATCTTCCTATATCTATTATGTTTCTCTGTATGTGCCGTTCCTACCTTTATACAAATCTCACACAGTCTTGGAAAGTGAACATAGTTCACATTTTTGAAAATCTGAGTGAATGAAATCTTTTAAAACATTAACTGTGTCAGATTGATCCATTGATGTATTGACACTGTGCCAATGTTCACCAGTGTATCAGCTTGCTTATTACACTCAAAACCCGCTTGTCCTGTCACAAACATAAAGATCACCTTTCTGGTAATACATTGTGTCAATAAAACCACTCCAGTATATCTAGTTTATTCATAACTTTCACATATTTTCAACCTTTCTGTTAAAGCACACCAGATTTCAGATAGGTATTTTTTTTTTCTTTGATATCTCTTAGATTTTTCTTTTATTAAACTTGCTTTGTTGTTTTTCCTTTCACTCTCTCTTCTGTTCTAGCTGTATTTGTATCCGTTCTCCTTTTTTTCTTGCTCTCATCTTCTCTCCCATATCATCTTCTTTTTCTCCTCATATTATGATTCTCTGTTTGTAATATTCATTTCTTGTTGTTTGTTTTTGTCCTGATGAAGACTTTTTAGTCGAAACATCTGCTTCTGTTGATGTCATTAGCATGTTTTGTATTTTGTTGCAACAGTCCTTAGGTATCTTTTGTTTTTCCCTCAAACTTTCTCAAACCAGGTTGTGCTGTAAGCTTGGATCTCAACAGCTACACTTACAATATTGCTATAGAAACTAGTGCCTACACATGTGCTTACCACCGTTGTGTTCGTCAGAGCGAAAGAGAATCCATACATCAACAGCTCACCAGTACGTAGCATATACAATTGTTAGCAACATAGCTTTGCATGCACTATTTTTGTTTTAACTTGTCATCCAGAGAACTGAATGCATTATCTCATAGTTTACCTAAAAGTTGGTAGGTCACTGTGTTTGATTTCTGACACCTTGTTTATATTTCTCTGTCTAGTCTTCCAATTTCAGAAAAAAATGCTTCCTAGATATTTAAACCAATAACCTGTCAGGTCATGGGGATACTACATAAACACACTTTACACTAAGAGTCCTCCAACAATTTCTATCTTCAACAATGTGGGCGCGTGAGGAAGAATCTTGTCCAGTCCTAGGTGTTGTCTGTTCGCTGTGTCTGCTTATTCATTGCAATATTTAATCTTGGCCTAGTATTGTTAAAATAAAGTGACTTATAGAAGTAATGTAGAGATATGTGATCTCATTTGTTCATTTTAAAATACAATCACACCCTAACTGTAAACTGTAGTTTTCAGTAATATTGTTATTGTTATATGAAATGTTTTGAACATTATAAGCCATGAAACAGTGTTGAAGATTTTACTTGAGGGTAGAGTTGAGGAGCAAGAGTTGAGCAAGAGGTGGGCAGATATATAAACAGTGGGGAAACTTCACGAGATGGACATGGCATTATATAAACGATGGGAAAACTTCATGAGATGGACATGGCACGGTCTAGCAGAGTTGAGGGGCAGAGAGCAAGAGGTGGGCAGATATATAAAACGGTGGGGAAACATCACGAGATGGACATGGCACAGTCTAGTAGAGTGCATTTCTAAAGAACTAGGGAGGGGGGGAGTCGCGTAACACAGTGGTTAGTACACTAGCTTTGCATATGAATGGTCCAAGGTTCAATGATTCCCAGTTGAGGCAGAAATGTTAAGACCGCAACGGCTCTCACGCTGATCCAGCCTTAATTGGGTACTGGATCAGTCTGGGAAGTAAAGACTGCGATGGAGAGGAGATGACTACCACTCTCATATAGCAGAGCCTCAGAAATATGAGATCTCTAACATCTCACACCCCCTACAGCAGTTAAATGCTATCGCCTTCTTTTACTACTAAGGCAAGAGACAGATGTTGGAGGTCTGTTGTTATAGACAACCTTCAATGTGAAGATAACCTAATGATGATGTATTGTTACTATTTTAGATGTATGGTTTACAATTTTGTTACTCTTTGTCTTTTGCTAGGTCGAACCCAGGAGAAAGAAAAAGTGATAAGTGGACAAACTACTGGACTTGATGTTTATGATTTTCATTCAGACAGCATGGAGGTATGACTCATAACAACACTTATAATAACAGGCACGTGTCAGACAACTGATGTTTACAGATATAAATAACCAAATGGTCAGAGGGTGTCCGACAAAGTGGATGGTGCCGCAGTAACCTAATGAACAAATAGTAACGCAAAATGAGGTAAACAGGTTACTAAAACACTTACCTAGCCTATTAATAAAAATATATTTAAAAAAAACAAAAAAAACATGCAATAAAACTAAACAGGACAATTCACTTCTTGCACTCATCTATAGTGTCTCTAATTTCCCACTTTCGGTTTGTTTATAATGAATGCACGCATTTTCACTTTTACTAGATGAGTTGCCATCCCTGCGCTATTATGGAGACGGGACTTGATGAAATATAGACATCTATTTTGTTTTTTATTTTGTCGTTTTCTGTAGTTTGTCTCTTGAAAAAGGTTCAATTTGAGCCGATACGTTGAGAATTGTCCTGTTTAGTTTTATTGCATGTTTTTTTTTTTTTTTAAATATATTTTTATTAATAGGCTAGGTAAGTGTTTTAGTAACCTGTTTACCTCATGATGTTTACAGATACATGGTTGGTTGGTTGGTTGCTGATCCAGCGGTCCATGGGCTCATGCCCTTTGACCCAGGGTACAGATACATGAGTTATTGAGTGTGTGGTCAGAATAGAAAAGTTGAAGCATCAGTCTATCTCTTCATTCATGAGATTTCTGATATCACAAACTCAGACTGATAATAAGATGAGAGCTATTATTTCTTCATCCAATGCCTGCTACCAAATAACAGTTGCAGGCTTTCAAATGGAATTCATTATATTCTCCATGGTATTATATGTATTGGTAATCCTATTTGCACACAGAACATGTCCATAATAGCTCAGATCCATGCTTCAATACATCTTTCATGTTATAGTGACTGATGGTTCTGGTTCTACGTTGGTTAGTGTTCTATTTTGAAATTTTTGTTTAGCTGTTCACTGTAGGACATGCCTATCCTCACTCCCAATTCACGCATTCTCAATACTGACTCGTGCTTAAGTATCTCAAAATTCTCCTATCGCTTGGATTCATGAAGAGCATTGAGCACGCTGGCTCTTTCAATAGGCTGACCATCTGTCATAGTGGCAAGTCTAGCTAATTTGTTGACTCGTTCATTTACTTCCAAACCCGCATGTCCAGGGACAAAGATGAGAATGATTTTCAGCATTGAGGTCCACATTTTTAGCCCTCTTCAATGACTCCATTTATTGACCACACTGATAACATTTTTAGCCCTCTTCAATGACTCCATTTGCCCTCTTCAATGACTCCATTTATTGACCACACTGAATAAATTTTTAGCCCTCTTCAATGACTCCATTTATTGACCACACTGATCACATTTTTGACTTTCTGAATCATATCCGTAAGCATACAATATGAAAATGGAAACAAAGAAAAACTTGGATTGAAAAAATTACCAACGTTCCAAGAAGTGACAACATTACTGCATATCAAACAACCAAGCATGATGTAGCCCGAGGTTATTGTTCTGATCATTGTTCTCATACAGGATTATATTGCTCATTTTGCAGAATAATCTAAAGAGAGTTTGTATCCCGTTATATACTCCAGTTCACCAAGGTGGAAACAATTATCTGGTCCACTGGGCTAAAGCACAGTTATAATCACCAAAAATGCCAGAGAGGATCAACCATGTCAATATTTGGTCAATATCCATCTAGGCATTATACATCTGTGCTTTATTTAACCTAAGGTTTCATTGTTACACATATTTAAAATATTTATACAAAATTTAAATTTTTGTTGGGTCCTCTTCTGGTGCCCTCTCTCAAAATCCTGCAAATTAACAGGATGCAATCTGAAGAACGGATTGCATCATGTTATGATTTACAGCTTAGTTGCAATATTTCAATTGGCCTAACACATTCAACTTAGCATGCTTTCTTGGTCATTTTGACCATATATGGGATGGGACAGTCAACTCCCACTCCAAAACCTCTGTAGTCTCCTCTTATCACATGCATTGAAGGTAAAAAATGTTGCAATTCTTTGTTCCCCTTTTGAGCCCTGGGAATACATGATAAATTATTTTCTATATTCTGTGTTTTTTTTAGTTTTATATTTGTTCTGTTGAGGATCGTAGATAGAAACATCAATAGTTTCTTTCCTTATTATTGTTTATTATAATTGTTTCTATTGTCTTTTTATTAGCAGTAGTAGCTTTTTTAAAACATGTATTTACCTCTTCTTGTGCAATTTTTCTTAAATAATGAGCATATATATTCATGTAATTAGAGCTGGAGAGTGTGAAATGTGGTGTTCTGTTAGGAGAGCTGTGTTATTTGCACCTTTCAGCCTGTACATCCATTATCATCACAAGAGCATATTTACCTATTTGCTAAATGTACTATGGAAGATGACAGAATACCAAAGTATTTACTAGAAGATCGCAGAATACCAAAGTATTTACTAGAAGATCGCAGAATACCAAAGTATTTACTAGAAGATCGCAGAATACCAAAGTATTTACTAGAAGATCGCAGAATACCAAAGTATTTACTAGAATATCGCAGAATACCAAAGTAAATACTAGAAGATGGCAGAATACCAAAGTATTTACTAGAAGATCGCAGAATACCAAAGTATTTACTAGAAGATCGCAGAATACCAAAGTAAATAATAGAAGATGGCAGAATACCAAAGTATTTACTAGAAGATACCAAAGTAAATACTAGAAGATCGCAGAATACCAAAGTAAATACTAGAAGATCACAGAATACCAAAGTAAATACTAGAAGATGGCAGAATACCACAGTAAATACTAGAAGATGGCAGAATACCACAGTAAATACTAGAAGATGGCAGAATACCACAGTAAATACTAGAAGATCGCAGAATACCAAAGTATTTACTAGAAGATCGCAGAATACCAAAGTATTTACTAGAAGATCGCAGAATACCAAAGTAAATAATAGAAGATGGCAGAATACCAAAGTATTTACTAGAAGATACCAAAGTAAATACTAGAAGATCGCAGAATACCAAAGTAAATACTAGAAGATCGCAGAATACCAAAGTAAATACTAGAAGATGGCAGAATACCACAGTAAATACTAGAAGATGGCAGAATACCACAGTAAATACTAGAAGATGGCAGAATACCAAAGTATTTACTAGAAGATCGCAGAATACCAAAGTATTTACTAGAAGATGGCAGAATACCAAAGTAAATACTAGAAGATGGCAGAATACCAAAGTATTTACTATATGGAGAATTATAGTCTGGGAAAACATCTCATGGTTGATCTCTACTGTGTAACGACATATACAGACATGATATGTATGACACAGACATTATTGTGGAATCATTGAACAAGATGCCATGTATTGTGTTGCATGGAAGGGTAAGATCTGGATTGGTATAAAGACAAAGTAGAATGTGATGGCAGACAGTTCAAGGGCTGCATGTCTAAGATAGCACACAACAGCATACAATGGTACAAGCAAGCCTGCGATTCCTTGTATAACTATGGAACTCTTTGCAGTTCAGAGTGGTCTTGTGAATAACATCCATCATTCTTCCATGTATCACAACAATAACATTATTGTCTGGAAAGACGGAAATGTGCCTACTATATTTACTAAGAAAACAATTTTCAAGAAAGAGATCTGACCACCTCACCGCCTTTTGTTGTAACCTGATATAGCAAGGTCTCTATCACTTTCCACACTGTAATGGCATAATAATACACCATGGCTTTCTACACTCTAATGGCATAATAGACATGGCTTTCCACACTCTAATCGCATAATAGACATGGTGTTCCACACTCTAATGGCATAATAGACATGGCTTTCCACACTCTAATGACCTAATACACTGTGGGTTTCCACTCTAATGGCATAATAGACATGGCTTTCCACAATCTAATGGCATAATGCACTGACTTTCCACTCTAATGGCATAATACACTGGTTTTCCACACTCTAACGGCATAATACACTGTGGCTTTCCACACTCTAATGGCATAATGTACTGTGACTTTCCACTATAATGGCATAATACAATTGTTTTCCACACTCTAATGGCATAATACACAGTGGCTTTCCACACTTTAATGGCATAATACACTTGTTTTCCACACTCTAATGGCATAATACACTTGTTTTCCACTCTAATGGCATACTACACAGTGGCTTTCCACACTCTAATGGCATAATACACTTGTTTTCCACACTCTAATGGCATAATACACTTGTTTTCCCACACTATAATGGCATAATACACTGGTTTTCCCACACTATAATGGCATAATACACTGGTTTTCCACACTCTAATGGCATAATACACTGTGGAACTGCCTTGATATTAGCATGAGAGCAATAGAAATATGTATTCATAACATTATCATCATCAAGTGCCATTTTCCCAACAAAGGCTGACTGCAACGGACATCTAACATCTTCTGTCTCTTGCTTTGGTGGTGCACTCTACTAGACTGTCCATCCCATGATGTTTCTCTCCATCTTGTATCTCTGCATACATAACCAAACTGTCAAAGGATATCTGACAAGGCAAAGAGTGCCTTGTTTTTGTTATCTCTCTTTTACATTGGTTTTACTATTTGTTAGTTATATTAGTTATCAGTAACAAATTTACATTATCATAGTTATATCTCTGCTTACCTCATGCTGACCTTCCCTCATGTAAGGTCTACAACAAGTGTCATACATATTGATAACAAATACTAAAATAAAATATTTGTAATTGTTGCAATCAGGATGTCTGCATGCTATAATAAAAGTTTGTTATGTATGACATTGTTCTGCAGCCCACATCATCTCCATCATCGGTAGCATCTAATTACATGACAACTGTTGCCAGACGAGCATCCACACACAAATTAGCTTATGAAAGAAAGGTATGTACTTGACTAATACAACAGTTAGAAAGGTATGTACTTGACTAATACAACAGTTAGAAAGGTATGTACTTGACTAATACAACAGTTAGAAAGGTATGTACTTGACTAATACAACAGTTAGAAAGGTATGTACTTGACTAATACAACAGTTAGAAAGGTATGTACTTGACTAATACAACAGTTAGAAAGGTATGTACTTGACTAATACAACAGTTAGAAAGGTATGTACTTGACTAATACAACAGTTAGAAAGGTATGTACTTGACTAATACAACAGTTAGAAAGGTATGTACTTGACTAATACAACAGTTAGAAAGGTATGTACTTGACTAATACAACAGTTATGATGTTCTAATGAAGAAAGTGATTAGCTAGAGCTATCATTTGTTGATCTTAGATCTTTTATTAGTCAATTATAAAGTGTATTCTCCCTGGAAAATTACGAAGATCACATAATCAACATCTAACTGAGATCATGAGTCTGCATACCGTTGGATGGATGCTGGAAGGAAGAGCGGAGCACTTATGGGAATGTCCTGTGTGCAGTGATAACTGGTTTCTAATCAAGGATCAAATATTAGAAAATGATATGCCTTAGAATTCAAATATTACAGATGCATTATGTAATAGAGAACATAAGACAAATGTGTATGTAAGAAATAAAATGGTTTGGACATGTATGCCAACATAATACCTTATAAAACGATACTACATGGAACAATCGAAAGGTGGAAAAAGCAGAGAAAGACAATCATGGACAGACATCAAGAACTGGACATGTCATGTCTTTTCCTCACTCACCAGCAGCATTTAAGATCCACAGATAGACGACACATTAGCACTAAAACAACCATACAACAAAATACCTTGTAGATGTAAGGAATAGATACGAATATCTAATGATAGAATGCATGAAAAAATGAAGTTAAAATCCAGAAGAGAAAATAAACAATAAATGGGACAGCTTTAGAACAAATATTCAAACATCAAATGAAAATTTACTAATAAGAAAAGCCAAGAACAAACATACATGGATGACATGAAATATTAGAGAAAATATGAGAAAGAAAGAAAGCTAAAAATACCCCAAACTATTCCCTTATAGACAATGATAACTGCAACATTTACAGAACAGCGAAAAAACAATGGTCAGAAACAAAATGTAAAGAAATAGAAATGTCAGTACAACAGAAGACAACAAAAATACATAAGGAGATAAGACAGATCACAAATAAAAAATAATCCTATAAATGGGGGTGGCTGCATTAAAGATAAAAGTGAAAAAAATAAATTTGATAAAACAAATTAAAAGTACTTCTTAAAAGTACTTATAAGATGGACAGATTATGTGACAGAACTGTTTGATGACCAGTGGAGCAAAGAAACCTACAATACACAACAATGATGGATCAGCAATACTGAAAGCAGAAGTAGAAAACACAATAAAAAAATGTGGAAAGGCAGCTGGCTCTGACAACATAACAACAGACATAGTAAAAATTCTAGATGAATTTGGTGTGCAAACTACCACAGAACTTTGCAATGATATATAAGGCCATATACCTAAAGATTTGAAATCATCAATATATCAGTACCTAAAAAGCCCAGGGCTGTGGACTGTACAGAATATAAAACAGCATGTTTCATGAGTCCTATAACCAAAATACTACTCTTAATAATAATACATGAAAGAATTAAAAAAGATATACACTGAGGTCGGTGAAGAGTAACTTGGTTTTAGGAAAAACACAGAAACCAGAAAGGCTATACTTAGTATCCAACTACTGATAGATACATTTATAGAAGTCCAAAAAAGTATCTATGTTTGCTTCATAGACTACAGCACGGGCTTTGACAGTCAAACATGAAAAATTAATTGAATGTCTTCAAGAAATAGGCATAGATGGAAAAGACATCAGACTGATTAGAAATATATATTGGGAACAGACTGCATCAATAAGGTGGGAAAACAGCTAATCACCATACATAGAAATAAGAAGAGGGGTAAGACAAGGATGCATTTAATCACTCAGCCTATTTAATATCTATACAGAGAATATCTTTAAACATATAGAAGGAATGCCAGGACTCAAGATCAGTGGGAAAATAATAAACAAACTGAGATATACAGATGACACTGTTCCACATTTTCGTGGGCGAGTTGGTCAATCAATGACGTACTGGGACTGTTAGTCAACATGTAATGGCGGATACACTCAAGGAGAGATCTGAGCACCTATGGACTTGTCCGGAGTGCAATGATGATGATCCAACGATTAACTAACTGTTCTTTTAGCAGAAAGTGAAAATGAACTACAAAGACTAATAGATCAGGTCGATAAATCAAGTAAAGATTATGGACTGGATATTCTTCTTCTTAAGTGTTCGTTCTCAAACTCCTGCTGGATCTCTCCTGTAGCATTACTACTAGATTTCCAGCAGGATGCAGTCCAGAGAATGGAAATGCATTGTATCGCCGTTTTATTTGCGACAATGGCCAGACACATCCGTCTTTGGCAGGGGACTGGATATAAACATCCGGGGAAAAAAAACCATGATAATCAGCAAAATAATAGAAGAACAGGTGCTAAACATAAAAATACATGGAGAGAAACTACACTAATAGAACTCTATCAATATCTTAGACACAATCACAAATGACGGCAGATGTCAAACAGAATTTAAAAGGAGAATTGGAATGACTAAAAGTACTTTCAATGACATGAGGAAAATATTAACATCTAAACAAATTACAAACAAGTTAAAAATGAGAATTATAAAATGCTACATCTATTCTATATTCATGTATGGCTCAGAAACATGGAAAATAAACAAACAATTAGAAGGCAGAATTGATGCCTTTGTGATGTGGATATATAGAAGAATAGAGAGAGCATCATGGAAATAAAACAAACAAAGAGGCTCTAACATAACTTAATATGAAAAAACGAATTATTAAAGGAAATTAAGATCAAGCAAATAAAATATTTTGGACACATTAAAAGACATAACGCCTTGTTGAGGACCCTACTTGAGGGTAAAGTCAAAGAGAGGCGAACAAGAGGTAGTCAGAGGTACAAGTGGGAAAGTAACATCACAAGATTGACAGGTTACAGTCTAGCAGAGTGCACTATCAAAACAGAGACAATGGATGTTGGAGGTCTGTTGCAGCCAACTTTCGTTGCGGAGACATCACTTTGATGATGATGATGACCCACAGCATTGAAGACAGAAATCGACGGAGGACTGTGTGTGGATGCACTAATGTGGTAACCCTCTGACCCAGATGTTTATGGATGGATGGGTTAGAAAATAATGTGTGTGTATGTTTCCAGTGATAAGCAAAACTGCAGTACCCTGTGTTTGAAGTTTTTGCTTCTTGTAACAGGACAATGTTCTTACCAGATTTCCAATTTCCAGCATACTGTAATCTACAGAATGAAGATGTGTTGTGGTTTATTTGCATCAAAGGTTTGACACATCTGACTTGGCAATGGTTTGTATACCTTCAGTGTCTTACCAATTCTGCTAATAAATGGACATCCATAGGTACAATGCTAATAGACAAGCTTGTGTGTCACAACCTATTTATTAAAGTCTCTTGCACAGCATACTAGAGTTTCTGGTCACCCATCCGAATTAACTCAATGTCACCATTTTTTTTTCAGCTTAACCACAGACTGCCACAAATTGTAATAACTGTATGTTTTTACCGGATCTTCAATTAGGCCCACCGCACAAGAGTCTTGTACACACAACAAGAGCTGCTAAACTTGTTGGAAGGGGTTGCCAAAATGGGTAAACGCTGGCAACAGATTCTATGTACTTATGAGTTCCACCACAGTCGTACAGCCATTGATCTCAAGGACAAGTACAAACAAATAAAGGTATGAATTTGCCCATGTCATTCGGTTGTTGTCAACAAGGAATCAAAGAATAGCTCTTCATTTGTTTAGACTGACATATGATGGTTAATTGGCCTTTGTAGTAGTGATGACTACTGGCAAGTACTAATGTTAAATGTTTGTGGTTCTCAGCTAATGTACATACCTGTGAAGTATGTGTGTTGTGTGTTTGTGTCGATCAATCAGCTGGAAGAAGAAGAGAAGGACAGAGAAAATCCTGGATTGATAACATCAAGGGATTCATGTCTATACTGATGGGTCTGTTTTCAAAACCACGATCAAAGCGGGTTATGGTGTCTATATAGAATATCTAGAAAAAACATCTGATGTGTTGTTTGATGCCTGTGGGGAGACATGTTCTAACTATGAAGCTGAAATAACAGCACTAGAAGTTGCCTTGTACCACATGAAGACCAATTTTGATGTCTTTCCATCAAAAGTCCAAAACATTGTGATTTTTACAGATCCTATGTCTGCTCTTCAAGCACTAGAATGTGGACATTGTCAGCCTGAGGTAGTTGAAATATATCACCATGCCAACCAGCTGCTTACATCTTATGGTCAGCATTATTATGCAGTGCATCATAGCCACTCAAACACACCTGTCAATGACAAGGCAGACAGACTAGCAAAGAAGGGAGCACAAGAACAGCAATACACATAAATGACCATGCATACAGTTAAAATGATGAAATATGTGGACAAAGAGAATTAGATGAACGAATGGGCCATAGGAAACAATGGGAGGGAAATCTATAAATATATGTCCAGTCCACCTAAAGACAGCATCAACCTCTTAGGAAGGAAAGACCAGAGTATCATTTTTTGACTTCACACACATGTACAGCTTAACAATCACCCAGAATACAACCACAACACACTCCAGGGTGCAGGCTGTGCACACATCCCTATGAAACTGTTGACCATCACCTTTTTGAATGTCCAGCGCTGGATGACATCAGGAAAATGCTGCTCCCTCTAAGGTCAGATAAATGGAACACTTTAAATGGAACAAAACAACAGCTCACAAACACATGCATATATCACACAATGGCATTGGGTCAAAGGGCATGATCCCAAAGACAGCTGGATCAGCAACCAACCAACCATAAATAACATCATGGAATAGTGTGGGCGTGATTTTTGGCATAAGTCTGTGACTACTACAGCTCCCAATGGTATTTGTTCCAGATTTAGTGATGTCATAACTACTTCAATTTCCATTCTCCTGCTGAAGGTTGTTGCTGTGTAAGCTCCATTTTGCTCTTTACAGTTCTACCCCTTTCTCTCCCCCCCACCCCCAGCTCTGGCAGTAAAATCCCATCATGAAATTTTACCAGGAATTGCAGAACTGTTGCTTTTCATCCTATCACATCTAATTTTAGCAACCATTTTCTTTTGGTGTGCTTCCCTAATCCATGATAGTCTTCTTTATTTCTACAGTGACCTGTAGATTTATTGCACGTACCACAATGGCAAGTGATCATATGTTATCTCTCAGGTACTGAACCATTTTCTCTGGGAGAATATTCTGGATTAAGAAGTAGTAGTTCAAGAACTGGTTTCTTGCATCTGCTTTCAAGTCTCTTGAGCTAAAGTTGATTTGAGTTTTTTTTTTTGTATTTGCAGATGAGAAAAGAAAAAAAAACAACAGAAATGCCATTATCAATGTGTGAAATCCGAAGGTTGAAGGATGGTGTCAAGAAGCTTGGCTACAATTGGAAGGGAATTCTGACAAGTTACAGATTTCTTCCTGGAAGGACAGCTGCTGATCTGCACAAACAGTGGAAGTCTCTCAACAAGTTAAAGACTTAGTGCTGGCAAGAACTTTTATTTCATTTGGTAGAGTATGCCAGCATCAGTCTCAGAAAGTTGTAATTTGTGGTACATTCTAAGATAATCTGTCTCAGCAAGTTGTAGTTTGTGATAGATTCTCAGAGTAATTTGTGATACATTCTCAGATAATGTGCTCCAGTATGTTATAGTTTGTGATAGATTCTCAGATTATCTGTCTCAGCAAGTTGTAGTTTATGAAATTTTCTGTAATAATCTGCCTGCATGTGATATAATAATAGTTTGTTGACCAAACACAATTTCTAATGAGAATACTTTGCTAAAAGTATGAATAAGGTAGGAATACAATTTTAAAATATAGATGGTAGTTAACATGCAAGATTTTGCTCTATGCAGTGGGGAATAGTATATAGACATAAATTGAATCACATTTAGGGTCATAGTTTAGACCAAGGTTTCTCAAAATAGACGATATGACTCTTATGAGGGTATGAAGTTACTTAGCTGACAACAAAGTATCAAGATACAAATGGAGGTGTGGGTAGAGATTGAAGTTACTAGTTATCGTATATTTCCGTTTATAAGCCGATTCGATTATAAGCGGAGGATATGATTTTAATGTCCAGAAAGTGTCAGAAGTCTAGAATCTTTTTATAAACCGAGAAATTAAAAACAATAATACCGGTAATAGGGACAAGCGAAATCATGCTAAAAGAAAATTAACATAAACTTTAGCAACCATAATAAGCAAGGTCATTTCTTTCATTTATATAACTCACATTCACTGAATGAATGAATAAATGAATAGGATTTCTGGGAAAATACAACAAAGATATACAAAGTGATCTTCCCAGGCACTGTCGTCAGTGGTCATTAAATCCGTAACCACAAGGTACGAGCATTGTTCCACCGCATCATTTATGTCCACAAACCCGCACTAAGCTGGCACAGAAGTTGCCACAACAGCTAGAAATGGAAATTGATTTTTTAAACATTTCACTATTCTTATCCGCCATTACCGAGGCTGTAATAAATTCTTTTAGACCATAATTGATGTCTTTAAAAAATCTGCATTAAAATTGAACTCGCGCAGAAGAGTCCTGCAATTTTCTGTGTGTCACAATGAATGTTTGTCACAATTTCAGGAACTCAGATGTTTTCATAATTAATATCCAGAACCCATGAACACTGTCTATAGATGGTTTATCAAAGGTGCCACCAATTTGGAACAATGTATTTTCCCAAACAAATTGTTTGTGTTCGGTTTCCAGGCATTCTGATGTGTAGCTGTGCAATTCACGCACTGGGTAGTGAATAGTAATTACTAATTATCTTGCCACATGGTCAGATGAGATTACAGCAGACTTCAGCAGAGATGTAAAGTCTAAGCGGGAACTGGCACCTATCGAATTTCATTTGTTTTTATGGGATACAGAAGACTTTAAACTTCATTACCGTATTTTTTCCTCTTAGGGAGATTAATAAACGTGGGAGGGGATTTTGAAATTGACCCTGTCTGATACTAAATGTGCAGTTGGGTATGGGGGGGGGGGTATCAATTACAGCAGAATTTTGCAACAACATGGCTATGATATGTCGGAATGTGGAATCTCGCTTCAAGTCTCTAAAGAGAGATAATATTTGCTCACTTTGGACTCAATGGCAGGCAATACTGCGATTGATGGCAATGGCAGGCAATGCTGCGATTGATGTACAGTACTGAGAAGAGATAAAGCTGACTTAATCAAAGCAATAATAAGTTCAATGCGAAATGAAGATTTTGACAATGAGACTGAAAATGTAAACATACAAAGAATGACAGAAATGGAAGTGATTTGTGGTTGAGGGAATAAAATGTACTCTTTTTGGAAAGAACCAAAGATCACGTAATCAACAGCTGACTGAGACTTTGAATCTACATACACACGAATGGCCGCTGAAACGGAGAGAAGAGAACTTATGAGAATATTCAGTGTGCTATGATGCTAGTTTCTAATTAAGAATCAGTCACTGGTTTTTCAAGATTTTTTTTTAACAGTAAGTTTATTTCCCCTCATTACCGGTATTTGACATTATTCTGTGTTCTCTTTTTTTTATTGCTAATTTAAAAAAAATAGTGTACTCGTTTATAAGCCAGACCCATAAATCAATTGCAGAAAAATATACACAAATTCTTGGCTTATACATTGAACTATACAGTACTTTCACAGGACGGAAGACAAGATTTATTCTATTGATAGGAGTTGACCTCTAGTTCATGCCTGGAACGTAAAATGTTTATTTAAAACTGTGACTAGGTTCTTAACCATTTTACTAGAAAGACAGCAAGTAAAATGATTCAGTCACATTATGAGAATGAACCCAAACCAAATACCAATAAGAGCATATAACTAAAGAATATCAGACATAAGGCTGGCCAAAGGTAGACCAAGGAAACCTTGAACAAACATGGACAAAGCAACCAAGGTGGTACATCTTGCCTTGGAACGACCTCCTATGCTTAACAGCAAGTGTGGATACTGTCAACCATCATTCACCTGGGGAAAGGGAAAGACAATAGACTAGCTTCTGCTAGAAATGGGAAAACTATTTCATGGTATTAGGTAAGAATGACAATTACATTATTTGCCTGTTTAAATAATTAAACTTTATTTTTTTTCAAAATTCTCTTAATGTTCCCTTGATTTCATAAAGAGATTTCATAAGTATTTTCTACCTCTTCTCTTTCCACCTCGATTGCTCCTTGCAAAATAATTGTAAAACAGAAGTCGTGTCTAGTTACATGTCCAAACCAAATCCATTTCATTTTTGTTCATACATAATTTCTCTTGTATTAGTGATTTCAAAGGATCTTTCATTATCACATGCCCAGGACAATAAATCCTCAGATTTCTACACAGATTAGAATATAGCTGGATACAATTTGAAACTTATTCCAACACAGCCCTTACTGTTTGGTAATATATGATTTATTGCAACACAGAGAGCCCTTACTGTTTGGTAATATATGATTTATTGCAACACAGAGAGCCACAACTGTTTGGTAATACATGATTTATTGCAACACAGAGAGCCCTTACTGTTTGGTAATACATGATTTATTGCAACACAGAGAGCCCTTACTGTTTGGTAATACATGATTTATTGCAACACAGAGAGGGTTGTTTGGTAACACATGATTTATTGCAACACAGAGAGCCCTTACTGTTTGGTAATACATGATTTATTGCAACACAGAGAGCCCTTACTGTTTGGTAATATATGATTTATTGCAACACAGAGAGGGTTGTTTGGTAATACATGATTTATTGCAACACAGAGAGCCCTTACTGTTTGGTAATATATGATTTATTGCAACACAGAGAGCCCTTACTGTTTGGTAATACATGATTTATTTTTAGTACATGCAAATATTGTGGGCAAGTTACAATAATGGCAAACACACTGATTGAAAATATGAAATAAACATAGATGAACAGTTTACATTGACTGACTAGGATTACAGTTAATGTCTGGAATCATGCTGAGAAATGTGGCACCAGCAACAAGCTGATACCAAAAAACTATACTTGTAGTTTTGGTAATCATATTTGCACAGCAAATTACTACTTCCATAACTACATTACAACCAGTGACTATACATACTCTTGCTGGTATATCTGGGTGGTCTTGTGTTTGTCCACTCCCTGATATTATGCTGTCTTACTATTGCTTGTCTACAGTAAAATAATCCTTCCTTTAACTAGCATTATCGAAAATAAATGTCTTCAAAAACTCTTAAATATTGGTTGGGAAGAATTCAAGCCAAACATGCAAGTAAGAGAAGACACCAAACAGCAATATGTTTCTATGAAAATAAGAATAAAACAATGAAGTATAAATAGCTAGATCTAGTATGGCCTTCTTCAAGTGTTCCCCATTGTGCATAGCCAAAATATTGGACATGGATTGTGTTGTTTATGCGGGGATCATCATCAGGTGCCATGTCGGCTGTTGTAGGTGATCATGGCTCCACAGTTCTCCATTTCCAGTATAATGTTATCAGAATCACTGTTGTTTCTCTGCCGTGCCAGATTGTTAAACTGTCTAATATTTTCTCACGTTGTCGCTCTATGTCTTTGTTGCCTTCAATCTTGCCTGTTGTGACTATGTTCTCCAAACCTTCTTGTCTCATAACTTGGCAAAAAAATGAAGATTGTCTTTTTCTTATATTATTGACTAAGTTCTGTCTAGCATTTGACTCTTTCAACATGTCCACATTCGTTTTCCTGGGATGATCTTCTCATTTTCACATTTCAATTGCATCTGAAATTAGTGCAGTCAGGTCTCATTGTGACATATCCCAAATCTGATCAGGACTCATTGTGACATATCCCAAATCTGACATTAAATTCTACAAGAAAAAAGGCACAAAGAAATATGCAGTCATAGAATAACAAAATTACAAGGCTGGTAAAAACCCATAAAAATATGGTTACCAAGTTATATGGTCCTGTTAGCGTTAGCAACATGGGCAGACATCAAGAATTGGACAGGTCAATCTCACTCCCCCGATCGTTGAAGATAGAAATCGCAGGAGGACACTGTGTGCTGATGCATCCAATGTGGTATTCCTACGACAGTGACACAGGTTTGATAGATAGTTAAAGAGTTTTAAACATAGAAAATACCTGTATCTAACAAGGAAGTGACTGCTCAAGCAACAGGTTTATTGTAGAGCTTTGTACGCATGTTTATGCTAAACAAATATGCAGAATTATTATCAGCACAGACTTAGTTCTGTCCATCTTTCTATAAAATATGATCATGTCTGTATGAAATGTCTTGTCTCTGTGTGGGTGTCTGTGGTCAGGTAGATAGTAACCCGGACAGTAGTAAAAGATTAAGCTATAACTATGACTAGAGTTTAAATTGTGAAAGAGGCCAGTGTGCAGTATGAGTAATGCTGATAAATTTTGATGCTCAGGTCGGCCTACTCGTGATATATCTATGGAGTCACCACTAAATTGAATTGGTAAAACACAGAATATATAAATACCCCTGCCAAATTCTGGCGTGTCTGGTCATTCTGATGTGCGAATAAACCTATGACATAAAAATCCCATTCTCTAGACCTACTGGAAATCTAGTAGGACAATGTCCTACAAAAGAGATACAGAAGGAGTAGAAGAACACAAGCAGAAATTCTCTACCTTTTATTGGTGATTATAAAATCTCTACACTAATAAATGCATAACACAAAACTGCAGTTCACTGTCTAGTAAAACTAATAGAACCGTAGTAACACTGGTAGAACCAGTGATGGCTCATGTCATATCATGGAAGACTTCATAATTGTATTTCTCTCCATGCCTACACACATTTATTAATCTCATTACAAAGATAAGTGACATTACTTGTATTTCAAAGTTGACAAGTTTGACAGAAAATACTGACAAAAATGTCCATACAGCACAAAATGGACAATATAATGACAACACAAAGCTCTGTATAATTGAATAAGTAGTTCATGCATTCATCAGCTGATTTGAAAAGATGGAACTGTCAGATACAGTAGAAAATGCATGGTCTCTACAACTATATTTGTTATACACTACAGAGGACAAACAGTGCATGAAATTTACAGCAGAAAACACAATTTATGAAAATTTGACACAAATGTAGCGGCATCAAATATGATAAATAAATACAGATAATTATAAACAAGCTTACACACAACACAAAAAATTATAAATAGTATACTTGAAACATTCCACGTTTGGAAAATAAACATGAAAAACCTGGTCAGTAGGATTTTTGGCTAATGTTTACATAAAATCTACACAACTCAAATTCCTTGACATCATCCTAACTAAACTAAACTAAACTAACTGACTAACTTAACTAACTAAAAGAAACTAAACTAACTTAACTAAACTAACTTAAACTAAGCTAAATTAAACTAATTAACTAAGGGCTGACAATTTTACTACACAAAGTTAGACAATTGGATCATACAATTTTTGAATAGAGCAGATCAGCTGCCAAACATTTATGAATACATAGATACAAGATATTCCACATATGGCTAAACATTGGAAGCTTGACACAAATACTCTAATCATATCCTATTATTATAACTTCTCAAATACTAATGATGTCTTGCACTAGATACAACTTTGACGCAACCAGATGACTGATGCAGTTCTGAAGTTTCTACTGAAGATAGCCATAAAGAATAATTAAATGAGAAATCAAATTATAAGCAAATACAACCACATTTACACATGAGCAAACTTCAGAAAGTCTCAGTATGAAACTGCACTAAAATCAGTGTATGGGAAATGAAACATTTATTGAAAATAAATCACACAAACAACCCCAAGGTAACAAAATCTGTCAGCTGGATCCTCAATGCTAGTAATATAAAAAAAATAAAAATAAAAGACAACTTGAATAATAATCCATACATACATGTAGAAGGCCATAATTTTGCAGTATTCCTGCTTGGGATATGCATGTACAGATATATACAGAGCTGACTGTTCAAACTACATGAACCTGTGACCATTGTTAAATGCAACTGGCACTTAAAGTAAACTACAGCAACAAGAGAATTGTACACTTGCTGAAACATTCAGTAAATGTCTGCTAAAAGTGAATGATGATGGTTCAAGTGCAGTTGATTTTTTAAAATTTATTATTGTATATTTCCATTTTTAAGATGAGCATGGAGTCTGCTTCGTCGGTTCTCAAGCTCTTGCGGGATGAAGTCCGAAGAATGAAATGAATTTTAATGGTTTACAGTTTATCTACACCATCAGCACCTTTTGGATTGACACATCTGACGTCAGCATAACTTCTGGGTTATTCTGACTTTGGGATAGAACTCCACAACAAAACTGTCTTGGTCATCTCTTACTAGATGCATGGCAGGTAAATGTGTTACTATTTTTTACTCTAATTTCGGGTCATGTCCATACACATGCAGGAAGTGTTGTAGCTGTGAAATTAGGGGCACATACTTTAGTTATTACCACAACGTGTAGATTTCCTTGGTAGGATTTCTCATTTTACCGTTAAAAAATATCATACTTACCAGAGATATAAATTTGGCTGTCATTTCAATCAGTTCAAGAAAATAACATACAAGTTGACAGTAAATAACTTTGTTTTTACAATTAAAATATACCCAGTCAAATTTCCAACAAAAATATATTCAGTCAAATTTCCAACAAAAATATATCCAGTCAAAGTTTCCAACAAAAATATATCCCGTCATAGTTTTCAACAAAAATATATCCAGTCAAAGTTTCCAACAAAAATATATCCAGTCAAAGTTTTCAACAAAAATATATCCAGTCAAAGTTTTCAACAAAAATATATCCAGTCAAAGTTTGCAACAAAAATATATCCAGTCAAAGTTTTCAACAAAAATATATTCAGTCAAAATTTCCAACAAAAATATATCCTATCAAGGTTTCCAATAAAAATATAGTTATTTTTTGACCAAAAATGTAGTTAATGTATTACAATCATAATTTATAACATCCCTTTATGTGTGTCCCTTGCTTTTATTAATTAATAACTGTGTGGAAGATACATCAACTTGATTTTTCATCATCAAACTTTTTATGATTGTAGGGATGATAACCTATGATAACACAAAAATCCTCTGTCGTCACACTTGTGCATGAGTATGAAAAAAATGTATCCTGACAAGTAGTTAGTATTATCAATCCATACTATCCATTACCCCCTTCTCCTTTCAATCAATTGCCTCTTTCATGGCTGTGTTAGAAAAGGGATCAACCCTTACCCTATGCCCAAATCACACAAATTTACATCGCTGACAGATGCTCTTGCTAGCCCGAAAGAGTAGATTATGTTTGTGGATCTCCTTGGCATTGCGGTTAAGTTGTTTGCTTTCTTTCTCAAAAAGCAGTGGGTTTGAATCCTGTTCATGATTTCTTGTTTACAAAGTGAATTATTAAAAGAGATTCCTGGGGATTACAGATTGAAGTTATTTGCTATGAGTGGTCCTCTCAGCAGGCAGAGAGTGCTGCTTCTCTGTGAGGCATGGGATACATATGTGGTGACCCGAGCTTCTCTGTGAGGGATGGGATACATATGGGGTGACCAGAGCTTATCTGTGAGGGATGGGATACATATGGGGTGACCAGAGCTTATCTGTGAAGGACAGGAGTCTATGTATTCACATTTCTATAGAGGAAATTTTTAAATAAAAGAATCAAATATAGAGGAATTCCACTGTATACATCAGCTTTTCCATTCATGCTTGTTTTATTTTACCTGGACGAGATATGTTTGGGGGTGACTACAATAATATTAATCCTCTAAGAAGAAGAATATTTTGTTTCTCACGTATATATTTATTTTATGTTCTGCGTAATGAATACTTAACACTCGTTCAGAGCAGTAGATACGGTGGACAGAAAAAGCGTTTCAAAGACACGCTCAAGTCATCCTTGAAACATCTTAACATTGACGTAGGCGCTTGGGAGAGCCTCGCTCAGGATAGAACGGCTTGGCGTTACAGCATTAGAACGGGAGCACTAGCGGCAGAAGAATTCAGACAAGAAACTGCAAGACAGAAGCGGACACGTAGAAAAGAAAAAACATCTCAACCTCACACAGATACCTTCTATTGTTGTCAATTCTGTAAAAGAACATTTTGTGCGCGCATTGGACTTGCTAGTCATTTAAAAACGCACTATTAACTTTATTATTTTATTATTTATTGTTATTATTATTATGGTTGAGTTTTTGGTCATCGTCGATCACGACGGACGAACATCATTCATCAGATACGGCTATGCTATGGAGGGAGTTCTACCTAAATAAAAATAGGAAGAAACCAATCACTTAAAGTTTGTCGACTTTCTTGTGATTTTTTTGGGGGGGGGGATGGCCAAAGAGAGGTGAGGTATGTTTAAATTCATTTTTATTTGCATCTTTGTGCTTAACTATAGGAAGGGAACCTACAACTCCCTACTGCAGCTTAGTACATGAAGAACTGGTCATCCTACCTAATAGTAGATGTGGCTTAGTACATGAAGAACTGGTCATCCCACCTAATAGTAGATGTGGCTTATTACATGAAGAGTACCTTCATCATTCCCAATAGCAGATTGCTGCCATGGGACCTACCTTTACTAACGATACATACTATTTTCCTAAGGGGAGTGCTTGAACAAGCATGTAAAGGCTCTCCCCTTTATATGCAAACATGCACTCATCTGTAACATTTGTTTGTAAAAAAAAAAAACTATTCTTTTTTTCTGTGTCCAGTGTAAATGTCCCACTTTATTCACTGTAATTGGTACACACTATCAGACATTATTATTCATTCATCCGCTGAACATTACTTTTACTGCAGGTAGACACCATATATAACAATACTGCAGGGTAACAGTAATAGAAAACTAACAAATAATATCCAATATTACCCTATAACCATCTTCTTTCCAGGCATGTCATAAAAGGTGACTAAGGCAAGTTGGAGCATGGGTTGACAATCTGTGAAAAAGTCATTGTCACTACATGTCTTCTTTCAATTTCTTACTTTTTTTCTTCTTTAAAATGGTCCCAATGAATGACAGAGAGAAGAAAGAATGATGAATTAGTTGACCCATACGTATATGCGCAATCCTGGCAGAACGTGTCCACTTGGGATATTGCCACACTGGAATGCCTCCCTTCGGCAACTAAACATGCATCTAGAAACTCTGTATAACACAACCCTGCCTTTGAAACAACAAACCGTAAACATTTGAGTGTCACCTATGAGTAAACAGCAGTAGATAGCTTTTGTCAGCAAGGTTATGGGCTGTTAAGAGCTACCAGCTCATTGCTAAAGGGATTATTTCATCACCATCTAATATTACCCTATAAAACCGTATATTCAGCTCTGTTCACTTTCAGAATTGTATTCTGACAAAGGAAACAGAAAGTTCTAGATTTCTGATAGTTCCCTAAACGATACAACGTATGGTTGTACAGATGAGTTCCATTATAACAACTTGGTCCAAAAAAATATGTACGTAATAACAGAAATTCGCTGTACACAGTACAAACAATATAGAATAAATATAACTGAGAATTTTGAAAAGTGTTGTTATAGAGGAAATTTGTTATAAAAGAATCCGCTATAGAGAGATTCCACTGTATACATCAGCTTTTGAATTCATGATTGTCTTATTTTACCTGTAACTTTCTGCAATTATATTTTAATACAATTTGACTATTTTGTGTATGAGTGGATAGGCATGTAAAATGTCATGCATGTGTGCAAAACTTATGTCACCATGACCTAGAGGTGAGTAGATTTGACCTTTATAGGAAATTTAAAGATAATTCACTCACTACTAAAAGTAATGAAATTATGTCAAAACATGAAGAAAATAGTCCAGCAATATAGGCACACAGTGATGTTTGCTAGTCTTGAAGGGTTTATGACTCTTTGTTCTTCTGTCTGCCGTCTTACAATGAGCACAGTCACACTTGTCATTTTTTAATATTAGATTGTGCATTGTTCTTGCTAAGTTGTATATTTTGTTAGTCTGTTGATTTGTTTTGCTAAAGAATGAAGCAATTTGGAATCTATTGAAAGAGATAGCCCACTTTCATAAGTACGATGTATGGATCCACCCTGTACAGCTTCATTTAACGTGAGCAGTATCTCCCAAAAAGCACATCGGCTAAGTCGTTCATAATAGCATTGCTATGTTCATATTCAGCATTGCTATGTTCATATTCAGCATACTACTGTCTATAAAATAATTTCATTGACAACAATCTGAACCATCATTTACACACTCCATATTTCAATTATCTGAAGAATATTATATCATATACAACTTGTGATTTATCAAACAGATTCTGTCTTACCTGACCCGGTTGCTCATTCTTAATAATATTTCGGAGAAAATATGCTTCTTTTAAACTTCAAGCTTGTAAACATCGTATACCAATACTTTATTATTACATTATAATTTTAAATGGGAGCTAACAGTGTTTAATAATATGTCAGAAAGAGCAGAGCAAACACAAGCATTTCTCAGCGTGCTGTTATAAGATGGTAACGGTTAGTACCTGGTCTTCTCTGACTGCCAAGTCTGCACAAGCTGATAAATACAAATATATGAGAGGCCATTTTAGAAATGGCTCGCTTACAACAAAAAAACTCTCATAAATATTCACACAAAGTGGCTAAAAAATATCAAAAACTCATGTTTATTACAAGAAAATGTTACAGATACAAAAAAAATATTACAATTAACTATGAATTGTCTAAATATAACAAGTAACCTCATATGACAAAATGCAAGGTACATCAGCATGAATGATGCCAGATTGAAAAATACCAAAAACACACCAGTAAAATGCTGCACTGAATCTGGATTACAGCACAGTTACATGGGACTATGATCTAACTTTGTATCAAATCTGTGATTTCACTGACTGCTGGCTGAGTCCTACATAAAAAATTTCTAATGTAAGTTTGTTATGTTGAGTTTACCTACGACTGATAGAGATGAAGTACGTGTTAGTTGCCAAACCCTCCACCAACTGATAAGTAATTAACTATAACCCAATAGCCTTTCCTTGGTCTTTTCACACCCATTCAGCCATCCTAAATAAATATCTCCACCAACTGAGCCAAGGGAAATTATAGCCAGATTTGCTTACACCTTGTCACCTATTTTTTTTACTTTTCGCAAAAAAAATATAGCCCTATAGGTACTGAACCGAATCTAGTACAGTTTCTACAGATCAAAACTGTTTCTACAATTATTTTAAACAAAATGATATAAACACCTCATCTGCCAACTGCCACAAACTGTTAGATGCCCTTGAAGGTGTGCGCTCATTTTGATTTACTCACTTGGTTATCAAGTCTATCTTCTTTCATTAAATATCCACAATGAATTATATAAAATCTCTATCATTCTATTCTGTGAGGAAGTTTTTGTACAAGTATTTGTGACTAACATACATTTTTGAATATATTATGGTTACTTAGAAATAATACCGGTCATAAAAAATAATTAAAGCGTATTCTTTGGTTGGGGGTCACCACAACATGAAGAACTGTATTAAAGGGTCGCGACATTAGAAGGTTGAGAACCGCTGATCTAATCAATCATATAGTTTGTAAACCTGACACATATCAATGCAGCCCTGACCATCAAAAAGGCAGAAACTGCCATATATATATATATAACTGAAGTCTACACATAAATGCTCAGCAGTGAACTCATTCAAACTATATTGCCCTGAAATATGATGAATGTACTAAGTTCCCTAGTTCCATACCACCAGAAGTACGAATAATGTTTGTCTACAGATTTTGTTCCCATTTCAACTCAAGCTGCCATTTTTGGAGATTCCCACTTTCTTGTATGATGGTGGCCGTGAAGTAATTGTGAAGCAGTAGATTTGAAGGTATTCACAAATTTCCTGACAGACGCTGATTGAATATCGAAGTATATCAAATATGACCCATATCTGTGGACAAATGTTAGAGATACAGTCTTCAAGTTATACAAAAGTTGCAATAATCAATTATACAAAAGTTGCAATAATCAATTACCCCGGTATACAAAAGTTGCAATAACCAATTATACAAAAGTTGCAATAACCAATTATACAAAAGTTGCAATAACCAATTATACAAAATTTGCAATAACCAATTATACAAGGGTTTTGCAGTAACAAAGTTCAAATCTTGCCTGTTACCTTCTGATTTGTTATTCAATAATTCCTCAAAGCTTCATAATAATATCCATTCACCCATGATAATCTGAAACAGTCATGTTTCTGTGATTATAGTAGGCATCGTTCCAGGTGATAGTATTGTTGTCCTCTAAGAAATATAATCTATGATCCATGGCGGTGATGGATGTTACTCACAAGACCAATCTGAGTCACAAAGAGTCTTCCACGGTACATACAAGGAATCACAGGCCTCCTTGTACCATCATGTGTTTTCTTAGACTTGCATCCCTTGACCTGTTATTCCTTTCTCATTTGTCTTTATACCATTTCTGATCTTTCTTGTGTAACACGATCCTGGGAATCCTGTTCCCACGATTCTGTATCAATGCCTGTATCATATATATCACTTCTGCACACATCTTTGTACTAAAGTAGAGGTCGAACCTGAGATATTTTTCCCATACTGTAATTCTCCATAAATTAGATCCTTCTGTATTCTGCCATCTTTCATCCTACTGATGTGTCATAACCATCTGAGTCTGTGCAGACTGAGCGTAGAAAATACTGTGTTGTCTGTCGTTACAATGAATCAATATTAGTTACTATGTTTTGCTACCTAATGCCCAAGAATCCTACATATGTACCGCATGTCAAAATTGTTTAGTTATCTCTCCTGGTGAATATAGGTTGCACAGGCTCACTACCGTAAAGGTGTTGAGAACTCCTACCTAGTAAACCAGTAGTTTTGTAATTTTCAAAAACCAAGCACTATGTTTTTAAATTAATAATTTCTTTTAATCTGCATGGCCACAAAATGACACTTGATAAATCTGCACGGCTACAAAATGACACTTGATAAATCTTTATGGCTCTGCGTTAGCACACTGGCTTCGCATATGAGTGGTCCTGGGTTCATTCCCCAGTTGAAGCGGAAATGTTTTTCAGATCGCAACGGCTCCCGGATTGACCCAGCTTTAAATGGGTACCGGATTAATCCGGGAAGTAAAGACTGTGAGGGAGAGGAGATGACTACTGCCCTCATTTGCAGAGCCTCTGAATTGTGAGATAGCTAACATCTCACACCCCTACGGCATTAATAAATGCTATGTGTTACTTTACTTTATCTCTCTCTCTCTCTGTGTGTGTGTGCGTGTATATATATATATATATATATAAAGTTTTTATGGCTACAAAATGACACTTGATAAATAGTATTTTTACACCAACTCTGTGTTGCCAATGCCAAACATGTCTTGACAAAGACACCAGCGAAAAAGATCACTGTGTGAAATGAAATGTTTGAGGAAAGATGTAAATGTCACCAGAAGGGACTGACAGTGAAATGAAGATATCATGAAAGAAATAAAGACCATCTGAAGACTACACAGAGAGACAGCAATATAGGTGGTTTGTTCACATTATGAGAATAGAATAAACTCTACCAGCCCTTCATGCATACAACAGCAGAAGAATGAGATACAAGGCACGAGAAAGACCAAGAACTTTATGGGTGGAGGCAATCAGAAATACCTTAAAGAGACATGGGCTGACCATAGCCAACTCCAACTGTACCCCCTCCACACCATGACACTTAATGACACAAATGGATATTAACAATAGATGGATTTGAAACAATAACATGTTTGTCCAGATGAAAATCATAGCTCAACTGTTTTCATCCTTATGTTTCTGTGTTACTGCTGTAACTTATATTTGACTAAAAATAACACACAAAAAACATTACTAAAATTTTGCAGAATATTACAAATAAATGAAAGTACTTAAACTTGTTCGGCTATGTGGCACAGAGCGCATATGTGATGGCCAAGGTATCTAGTTCAGTCCCGCCACAGGAATGTGAGCATCTGGGCTATTCAGAAAGCAATGGCAAACTACAAAACATTTATATTACATAACCCACCGAAGACAGATGCGTCGGGCCATTGGTGCAAATAAATCGGCGACACAACGCATTTCCATTCTCTGGACTACATCCTGCTGGAAATCTAGTAGGACAATGGTACTGCTACAAGGGAGATCCAGCGGGAGTTTGAGAATGAACAATGAAGAAGATATTACATAGAAAATTACTACAGCCAAAAAATGTTGGGCTGATGGCTATGTCCTGAATAGGGATACCCTACCCATTTTACTTAAACATGCAAACTACGCTATTTCAGCTGTGATTCAAATTATACACCTGAATAAACAGGACTTGCTGTGTAGACATGTCAAACTGCAAACGAAAAGAAGAAGACACACCAGGATTATTTAGGTGAATAAAAATGTACATTCTTCTGCCAAGGTATGCCCCATTAAACAGCAAACCATAGTCCAATTTAGATATATCAGAGCCTTCAAAAATTTGTGGAGGTCGAGGTTCTGGTTATACAGTCAACACCAGGTCCTTGTGGATGAACAGACAGTGTTTGTGAATATATAAACTGTGTTGGCTGTGATATACTCTCAACCTCCTCTTTCTCTTGCCTTGGTGGTGCACCATGCCAGTATAACAAACTATCCAATATTTTCTCACACTGTTAGTCATCCTCTATTTATTTTTCTCATTGTAGCTATGTTCTTCAGAGATGAAGTTTATCTCATCTCTTTCCGATACAATTAACCTTCCCCTTACATTTGACTCTTTCAGCACCTCCTCGTTCATTTTCCATCTGTCCATGATACTCTCTACATTCTTCTATAGAACCACATCTCTGTTGTCCATGATACTCTCAGCATTCTTCTATAGAACCACATCTCTGTTGTCCATGATACTCTCTACATTCTTCTATAGAACCACATCTCTGTTGTCCATGATACTCTCTACATTCTTCTATAGAACCACATCTCTGTTGTCCATGATACTCTCAGCATTCTTCTATAGAACCACACCTCTGTACTTCTAATTTTCCCACTATCCTTTTTATTTATTGTCTAAAACTTGCATCCATTTGTTAGATCCGATGATATGTAGCTCTGAAGAACTTCTTCCTTATTTCTATTGATGGAGACAAATTACACAATAGTTTTTGGTAGCTGCAGTAATGTAATGCTACGTCATTAATCAGCTGACCAGTGAACCTGGGTTTTGAGCCCACTCATTCTTCGTGGTTTGAAATAAAAATTAATGCCACGGTTGACACAGCCACCAGGAAGTAGGGTACCCGGAGTCACACTCTGGCAAGGTCAAGGACTCGCTACTGAGCATGCTCGGTAAGCGACTCTAGTTAGATGATTTCTGGCCAACCACTGACTAGGCAGCTGAACACTTATGGAAAACCATATGCCATGGCTCTGGTTCCTACCTCATCCTACCTTGAACATTACACTATATATTCTTCATTTTTATGAATGCTGCCTTTGCCTGTCCTATTATGTTTCCTATTTCTGCTAACTTCTCCCATCTGATATCATTGCTATTTTTAAATATTTGAATAAGTGGACTTATTTGAGTATCAAGTCAAGCAAAGATAATTGTAAGACACAATGTCACTCACCAAACACAGCCACAATATAAGAGCTTCGTTAAACCAACAATTAAAGTATTGGTTAAGAAAGAGGGCGCCAGGTCCTATCAAACCCGAGTCCCAAAAATCCATTTCACTTTTGGTCATGTGAGCTACCTGGAAAAAAAAATATATCAACTTTGTTATGTAAATTATCTACTCTTATTTATTGTCTTTCCCAAGGTGAATGATGGTTGGTTGTATCCACACTTGCCATTAAGCGCAAAAAGGGGGGGGGGTGGAGAGAAAGCTCCCTTCTTGTTCCAAGGCCAGATGTATTGACTTGGTTGCACTGAGTCAATGTTTATTCAAGATTATCTTGGTGTTTTCTATTCCTGTCATCTTCCTACTTGAATTTACTTGTTTTCTATTCAGTTTTCTTGGTCTATCTTTGAATTTATGTCCAGATATTCTTTTGTTATATGCTCTTAATGGTATTTGGTTTCGTTGTCACCTCATAAGGTGACCGAACCATTTTACTTGTTATCTTTTGATATGCTCAATACATATTAT
Organism: Meghimatium bilineatum; assembly: GCA_034231615.1. Classification (NCBI taxonomy): domain Eukaryota; kingdom Metazoa; phylum Mollusca; class Gastropoda; order Stylommatophora; family Philomycidae; genus Meghimatium; species Meghimatium bilineatum. The sequence goes on along the minus strand of CM067305.1, from coordinate 4,664,193 downwards.
ACCAACTTTTTTCCTTTTTTTTATTAATTTCTTATTTTATCTAGTTTAGTAACCATTGCAGCTTTTCTCAGACACTTCATTTCACATGTGACGATTTTCCTTTGCATTAAGACTGTTAAAGACCATGTATGACATTATTAACAGAGTGTTAGTATAAAAATTGTAGGTATTATCTGTCTTTTGATTTCATCTTTATCTTTTGGTGGAGATTGTTTCTATTTCTGTCTTCCATTTTCAATGCTGCCTAGATATTTACCTTGTTTCTATTTCTCTGTCTAGTCTTCCATTTTCAATGCTGCCTAGATATTTAAATTTTTTGGCTTGTTTCACGTTGGTGTTATCTATTGTTATACCCATTAGTATTGCATATTTGCTAATTTTCATAACTTCTGTTTCTTTACACGCTAATTTTCATTTTGTACTTATTACATGCTAATAGCAATGTATTATTGTGGTTTTGCACATTTTTCTCATCTTCATATATTAGACTTTGATCTTTGGCAAATAGTGGTTTGCTGATTTCATTTTTAAGTTCCTCATCAGGTTTATTTGCAATGGTTTTCTCTTTTTTTTTTATTTGAGCTTCTTGTATTATTTTGTCCATGTATATGTTGAAAATGTATAGGTGAAAGCATGTAACCTTGTTACTCCAGATCTTGTTTAGCTAACTATGAAATATAAACTGATGTCAGCTATCTATACACAGAGGAAATACAATCAACTTTGTTATGTGAGCTATCTACACACAGAGGAAATACAATCAACTTTGTTATGTGAGCTATCTACACACAGAGGAAATACAATCAACTTTGTTATGTGAGCTATCTACACACAGAGGAAATACAATCAACTTTGTTATGTGATCTATCTACACACAAGAGGAAATACAATCAACTTTGTTATGTGAGCTATCTACACACAAGAGGAAATACAATCAACTTTGTTATGTGAGCTATCTACACACAGAGGAAATACAATCAACTTTGTTATGTGATCTATCTACACACAAGAGGAAATACAATCAACTTTGTTATGTGAGCTATCTACACACAGAGGAAATACAATCAACTTTGTTATGTGAGCTATCTACACACAGAGGAAATACAATCAACTTTGTTATGTGAGCTATCTACACACAGAGGAAATACAATCAACTTTGTTATGTGAGCTATCTACACACAGAGGAAATACAATCAACTTTGTTATGTGAGAATAATCAAATATTACCAGCTATCTACAGATGTCAGCTATCTACACACAGAACAATCAACTATTTTAATTGTCAGCTACCCACGTCTGTACGAAAACACACAGAGAACAATCAACTATTGTCAATGTCAGTTTCTTACCTAGATATCATAGTGTACCAGAATCATTCACAAATCTTCCAATGTAAACATGGCCGATGTTTATGAAGAACTATTTCTAAACAACAAACATACAAGAAAAATCCACTAACCACGAGCCTGTTGGTCACCTTGGCAGCCAGTAACCCAAAAGCCAGCAAGTACAAACAGGGCTGGTTCTCAAAAAGCATGGAAGGAGATTTCTGTTGTATCATGAAAGCCAGTACAATCACTGCTGCGATAGGAAGGATAGGGAAAATGGTACTTGTACCCTGAAACACAGAATATATATATGCTCTATAACCAGTCACTTGTAATATTCTAGAATAATCAATATCTGTTGATATGACAATAGGATACTTGATGATGCTGAAATAATCAACGGCTGTGGAGTAAGAGGTGCAGGGTTTGGTCAGTGAGAATGTCAAAGAGGGGGATGTGATTATATACAGTGATGGATCTGTGATTAGAAATGTTCGCAGTGCTTGGGCCTTTATAGCTCAGTGCGCAGGTAAATCAATCAGGGAGGAGAGTGGCGCCTTTACATGGAGATTATGGCAGTGACCGGGGCATTTGAGAGGGTAGGCACACAGAAGGTAACATGGGTCTGCTCTCGAGTGACTATATGAGTATGATTAGGAAGGTACAAGTGGGTCTCGTTCGCGAACAGTAGATTGAGACCTTGAAAAAGGTGAGTTTGAAAGCAGCTACATTTATTTTCATGCTGGGACATGTGGGTTTTCGAGGCAATAAAAGAGCAGATCAACTGGCATCATGCACGACTGTGGCACAGAGAGTGTATCAGTAACAAAAATGACAAGGGATAACAACTATGATCAAATACTATTGTCATTGATTACAAATATAACTAATAAATAATGTCACAGAGTTATAACAAACAACAAAATAACAAGGAGTTTTTCCATGTTATGATGGCCCAATTGGGAGCTTGAAGATACAACAATGAGTTAGAAATAAACACACAAAACTATCAATACAATGAGATGGTCTTACAACTGCATGACATTGTATTTCACTGCAAGACCATCTCATTGTATCAGCAGGTGTGCATGTTTATTTCTAGTTCATTGTTGTCTCTTGATAAATGTCCTTATTGGAACATGGGAACGAAATTCCTTGTTCATTTGTTATTTCTCATTGACATTATTTTTGCTATTTATTAGCTATATTAGTAATCAGTGACAATAATACTATATCACAGATGCTGTCACTTCATTGTCTAAGCCTGTATGTAAAATTACTACATATGTAACAATGGAAATCTGATTTTTATTAGTTCATTCTCAAACTTGAATTCTTGATTAGAAAACTGGCCTCACAGCGCGTGGGACATTCCCATAAGTGCTCTGCCCTCTGTTCCAGTAGCCATCCGACTCGATGGTGTTTCGAGTCCAATGCCACAGAAACAGACGTCGACATCAGGGCACAACTCTGTCCCTTGCGACAGGTTTCTTTGCTGATCTGACCACCAACGCCATGCCCGCAACTAGCCCAAGTACAACGTCGGCCTGTCGGAACAACATGGTAACTGTTATCGAAGGTTGCGACTACGGGACTGTATAGATGCCATGAAGCTTCTATAAGATAACCTCAATATAAAGGCATGTCATCTACTAAGGTTTCCTGTTGCATGGTTGGTTTGTCTATTGAGCCATTGGTGAGACCCACAGACACAACCGCATGCGTCATTCTCAAACTTCCACTGGATTTCTCTTCTAGCAAGACACTGTCTTCTTGCATGATTTCGCTTGTAGCAGGAAATTAGGAACAGTAATCGCAGAGCATATCCGCTACTACTTCCTGTTCACAGTTTTTAAGAATTCTGTGCCCGTAAAAGTTTTTATTGTTTTGGAATGCCACTGAGAGATGCAACTTTTTTACATCGTTATTCTGCTGGCACATATAAGTGGCTGCTATATTATTGTTGAATTTGCCTTCCACCGACAAAAAAGCAGTTCTCGTTACAAATGCCAGGAGTGCTTGCAAGTAAAAAGATGGCCACCTGTCTAATCCCACAAAAAAAAGCACCATATTACCATCCCTAGTCCCTGCATGTTCCCATCCATAATACTCCCTTCTTTTCATTATATTTACATGATTCTAAATGCAGACACACCCGCTATTGTTAATTATTTTCAGGGGAAGTAAATGACCATAGCAAGAACAAACTTGTCTCTCTCACCACGAAGGGGTGGGACATGAACCAGCATTAAATTTATTGTAAACACTATACCTAACAACAACCACCCTCCCAAATCTAGCAGTATCCTGCAGTTGTATTAATGTTCTGCAAGTGACGTAATTTCTTAGACCACGCAATAACATGAAAAAACTTAAGAAACCATCATACGCTACCTCGTTCACATCCTGTTATAATAACGAAATATAGGGGGTATGGTTTGTGATTATAGAACTGGAAATTGACATAATTTCTCTTGTAACATGGCATTGTCTGCCTGCATTATATCTCTTGTAGCCTCAGTTGTCGTTCTAATGCCAGATCTATCACCTTGGACATTGTCTTCCTACATATTTCTCTCATAGCAGGAAATTGTCCTACATGATTTCTAGCAGGATGTAGTCCTGACAAAGTAAATGCATTGTGTCACTGTTATGTCTGCACAGCCACCAAAAACGGATATGTCGGACCATTGGCGCAAATAAAACGGTGACACAGTGCATTTCCATTCTCTGGACTACATTCTGCTGGAAATCTAGTAGAACCATGGTCCTGTTACAAGGGAGATCCAGTGGAAGTTTGAGAATGAACGTTGAAGAAGAATATAATGAAATCAAACAAAACGGATGAGTAGTCCACCTTACCGCAACTGTTGAACCATTCTTGCCGACACCACCCTGCAAGAATATCACTCGGAAGGAAGATTTCAACTGGACAGCTGCTCCAGCTAAGCTAAAGTAAATTGGCAACATCTTCAACTGGACATGGGTTATTGGGATCTGGAAATAAAATAATATGAATTTACCTGACAGCTTCTAAAAACCTGGAATGTTGTGTAGAACTAGAACTTGCACACACACACAACATTTATATACACACACGTCTAGATCAATTATTGAAACAAGTGCAGGAATTTAACTATTTTGGGAGCATTTTTTACACACAACGGAAGAATGTACTGAGAGTTCGAGACAAGAATACAAAAAGACAACTACGTAAATTATAAATGTAACCAATTTTGAAACACAAATCTGTCCTGATGGAAAATATAAGGCACATCATAAATGAAATCTTCATACCAACATTGTGTTATCAATGTCCAACATGGACACTAACTACAAGATAAGAGAGAAAGCATATTATGTGCAAAATGAGATGTTTAAGAAAAGAAGCGAACAGAAAAAGAAGAGATCATGGGAGGATAAAGAGATTACATGAACTGTTGGAACAATGTCTGTGGTCAAACATATTGAAAGACAGAGACTAAAATGGTTCGACCAATTAATGAGATTGAACCCTTATTGGCCAACGGAAAGAGCATACAACCTGCAATGGAAACAGAGGGAGACCAAGAAGAAGGTGGATTGAAAGAGCTACCAACATTCTGAGATGTCACAATATTACTGCATATCAAGCAACCCAATGAGTCATAGCCTGAAAACTGATCATCATTGAATCTTGTGACAACTTTCAGCAAAAGCAGAGAAAAGACAATAGATAGAGATACATATCTGAACTCATCTACAAAACAAAAGTCTAAACTCGACTACAAAAAACTAATCTAAATTCATCTACAAAAACATGTCTAAACTTATCTACACAAATATGTCTAAATTTATCTACAAAAACATGTCTAAACTTATCTACAAAACATGTTTTTAAACTCATCTACAAAAACATGTTTAAACTTACCATATCTACAAAAACATGTTTAAACTCATCTACAAAAAACAAGTCTAAACTTATCTTATCTACAAAACACATGTCTAAGCTTATCTTATCTACAAAAACATGTTTAAACTTATCTGCGAAAACATGTTTAAACTTACCATATCTACAAAAACATGTTTAAACTTATCTTATCTACAAAAACATGTCTAAACTTATCTTATCTACAAAAACATGTTTAAACTCATCTACAAAAAACAAGTCTAAACTTATCTTATCTACAAAACACATGTCTAAGCTTATCTATAAAACATAGACAATTCTAAACCTATCTTCAAAATCAAGATCTAATTAAAATCTCAGACTTGCGATATAATAACTGGCAATCCGATTCTGACATTACTGATAGACATAATAATATTTTTACAAGCTAAAATAATAATATTCCCACACAAAATGAAGGACTGACCTCAAGTGACCAAAATTGTGGGCCAAATACAGCAGCTAGAATGTATACGGCGATGACTGCAAACTGGCCTTCTGTGACATCAATTCTGAAAGTAATTTTACAAAGACAAACTCAAATGATTTATATGTGAATGTAGCAGACGCTGGACAAGAAAGTGTTTCGGTTTGAGTCTCAATGAATCCTCCAGAGTGGTATCTAACATTTCCAGCTCTGTGTTATTTAAGTCTGTTTATAACTCTATTATGTTTCCCTTTCCAGGCAGTTCAAATATTTGCTAGAATCTCCTGCAGTTTTGAGACTGACCATGACTTACCGCTCTGTAAATTCTCTGAATCAACATGACACCCTCTGACCACTAACTTTTTCTGGACAGTCCAATGATGTACGGTTTCTGAATCAACATAGGCCCTATGTCTGGACATTCCAATGATGTACTTTCTGTATCAACATAACCCATATGTCCATTAACTCTGGACAGTCCAATGATGTACCTTCAAATACTGTGCACACACTTACCAGCGTGTCCCTTTGTTGATTGCTTTCTATACCCAAATGTCTGGGCATGATAATGAAGGCAACCTTTCTGGTTTTAGATTGCTCTAGTAACTTTAACAATTGGGAGGGAAACTTCATGAGATTGACAGGATACGACATAACAGAGTGCACCACCAAGGCAAGAGACAGAGGATGTTGGAGGTCTGCTGCAGAAAACTTTTATTGTAGAAAGCGGGCACTTAACAACAATGCTGATCAAACACTATCTAGTGCCAGCTGATAACTTTAATTAGAATCTTTCAGAACATGTTTACAGAGTTATTTAATATGCATGCACTCAATATGATCACGTGCTGTCTCCGCAACGAAGGTTGGCTGCAACGGACTTCATACATCACGTCTATTGCATAGGGTGTGCACTCTGCTAGACCTTAACCTGTCATCTCATGCTTCTCTCCCACTTGTATCTCTGCCTACCTCTTGCTCTCCTCCCCTCTACTTTACCCTCAAGCAAGGTCTGCAACAAGTTGTCATGTCTTTTAATATGTCCAAAATATTTTATTTGTTTGATCTTTATATCCTTTAACAGTTCTTTCTTCATATTAAGTTTTGTTAGAACTTCTTTATTTGTTTTCTTCTCTTTTCATGAAATTCTCCATATTCTTCTATATATCCACATCTCAAAAACCAATTCTGTTTTCTAGTTGTTTGTTCATTGTCCATGTTTCTGAGTAATACAGTAATATAGAATAGATGTTTATTCTATAATTTTCAGTTTTAGTTTGTAATTTGTTTAGATGTCAATATTTTTCTCATTAAATTGAAAGCACTTTTAGCCATTCCTATTCTACTCATAAATTCTGTTTCACGTCTACCATCATTTGTGATTATGTGTCCGAGGTATTGCATGCACTAGAGTATTCTTATAATACCAGCCATATTATTTCTCTTACAGGTTTAATCTCCAAACTAAAATCTTACAGTGTACTGGATAATATTTAAATCAGAAAATGTATGTCTAATAAATCTGCAAAAATATATGTAAAAACATAACAATATTATGTGCTAAATTCAAAAAAATCCTGCACCAATTAAAATATGGATAGAGAGAATAATACATTTGAATATTCAAATGATAGACTCAGAAGAATAGTCAAACATAATTGTGCTAGCAACAATGATGTTAACTATTTTTAGTTTATTAACTTTCTTCATGTCTGGCAACCTGGGCCTGGACTTCAGAGTGCAAAGATTATGACAACTATCTTCTTTCCAGGCATGTCATAAGAAGTTTTAAAGTTTAAGGAAAGTTGAGGGATAAACTGAAAACCTGTCATCCATGAACACATCATTGTCACAACTTGTCTCAATTTTTAAAATTGTTTTAATTGTGTCTTCTATCACATAATTATCACGGATGGTGAAGAAATGTCAGCCTGCGGACATTGCGTCTTTATCCTTCTGTGGCAGACTCCTAGGTGACGGGGAATGCTAGATGTGCCATTAATGCGGATGGGTCAACAAATCTGACAGAACAATGATGAGTTAATTGATCTATAGGTGTGTGCTGTGCTCCTAACAGGACATAGTAATCCTGGGATGCTGGCACAATGGAATGCCTCCCATATCAATAGTAAGCCAGGGATACGAAAAATCTTATTCCTATACTGTGCACTAACATCAACCTGAAAGCTAACCAGTCAATCATGCTCAACATTTTTGAGGCTGTAGCTATTGCCAGTCACAAGACATCGACTGTTTTCTTTCATGTCTCATGTAGCTATTGCCAGTCACAAGACATCAACTGTTTTCTTTCATGCCTCATGTAGCTATTGCCAGTCACAAGACGACGACTGTTTTCCTTTCATGCCTCATGTAGCTATTGTCAGTCACAAGACAACGACTGTTTTCCTTTCATGCCTCATGTAGCTATTGCCAGTCACAAGACATCAACTGTTTTCTTTCATGCCTCATGTAGCTATTGTCAGTCACAAGACAACGACTGTTTTCCTTTCATGCCTCATGTAGCTATTGCCAGTCACAAGACATCGACTGTTTTCTTTCATGTCTCATGTAGCTATTGCCAGTCACAAGACATCAACTGTTTTCTTTCATGCCTCATGTAGCTATTGTCAGTCACAAGACAACGACTGTTTTCCTTTCATGCCTCATGTAGCTATTGCCAGTCACAAGACATCGACTGTTTTCTTTCATGCCTCATGTAGCTATTGCCAGTCACAAGACATCAACTGTTTTCTTTCATGCCTCATGTAGCTATTGTCAGTCACAAGACAACGACTGTTTTCCTTTCATGCCTCATGTAGCTATTGCCAGTCACAAGACATCGACTGTTTTCTTTCATGCCTCATTTAGCTATTGCCAGTCACAAGACATCAACTGTTTTCTTTCATGCCTCATGTTGCTATTGCCAGTCACAAGACGACGACTGTTTTCCTTTCATGCCTCATGTAGCTATTGCCAGTCACAAGACATCAACTGTTTTCTTTCATGCCTCATGTAGCTATTGCCAGTCACAAGACGACGACTGTTTTCCTTTCATGCCTCATGTAGCTATTGCCAGTCACAAGACATCGACTGTTTTCTTTCATGCCTCATGTAGCTATTGCCAGTCACAAGACATCAACTGTTTTCTTTCATGCCTCATGTAGCTATTGCCAGTCACAAGACATCAACTGTTTTCTTTCATGCCTCATGTAGCTATTGCCAGTCACAAGACGACGACTGTTTTCCTTTCATGCCTCATGTAGCTATTGCCAGTCACAAGACATCAACTGTTTTCTTTCATGCCTCATGTAGCTATTGCCAGTCACAAGACGACGACTGTTTTCCTTTCATGCCTCATGTAGCTATTGCCAGTCACAAGACGACGACTGTTTTCCTTTCATGCCTCATGTAGCTATTGCCAGTCACAAGACATCGACTGTTTTCTTTCATGTCTCATGTAGCTATTGCCAGTCACAAGACATCAACTGTTTTCTTTCATGTCTCATGTAGCTATTGCCAGTCACAAGACATCAACTGTTTTCTTTCATGCCTCATGTAGCTATTGCCAGTCACAAGACGACGACTGTTTTCCTTTCATGCCTCATGTAGCTATTGTCAGTCACAAGACATCGACTGTTTTCTTTCATGTCTCATGTAGCTATTGCCAGTCACAAGACATCAACTGTTTTCTTTCATGCCTCATGTAGCTATTGCCAGTCACAAGACATCAACTGTTTTCTTTCATGCCTCATGTAGCTATTGCCAGTCACAAGACGACGACTGTTTTCCTTTCATGCCTCATGTAGCTATTGCCAGTCACAAGACATCGACTGTTTTCTTTCATGCCTCATGTAGCTATTGCCAGTCACAAGACGACGACTGTTTTCCTTTCATGCCTCATGTAGCTATTGCCAGTCACAAGACGACGACTGTTTTCCTTTCATGCCTCATGTAGCTATTGCCAGTCACAAGACATCGACTGTTTTCTTTCATGTCTCATGTAGCTATTGCCAGTCACAAGACATCAACTGTTTTCTTTCATGTCTCATGTAGCTATTGCCAGTCACAAGACATCAACTGTTTTCTTTCATGCCTCATGTAGCTATTGCCAGTCACAAGACGACGACTGTTTTCCTTTCATGCCTCATGTAGCTATTGTCAGTCACAAGACATCGACTGTTTTCTTTCATGTCTCATGTAGCTATTGCCAGTCACAAGACATCAACTGTTTTCTTTCATGCCTCATGTAGCTATTGCCAGTCACAAGACATCAACTGTTTTCTTTCATGCCTCATGTAGCTATTGCCAGTCACAAGACGACGACTGTTTTCCTTTCATGCCTCATGTAGCTATTGCCAGTCACAAGACATCGACTGTTTTCTTTCATGCCTCATGTAGCTATTGCCAGTCACAAGACGACGACTGTTTTCCTTTCATGCCTCATGTAGCTATTGCCAGTCACAAGACGACGACTGTTTTCCTTTCATGCCTCATGTAGCTATTGCCAGTCACAAGACATCGACTGTTTTCTTTCATGTCTCATGTAGCTATTGCCAGTCACAAGACATCAACTGTTTTCTTTCATGTCTCATGTAGCTATTGCCAGTCACAAGACATCAACTGTTTTCTTTCATGCCTCATGTAGCTATTGCCAGTCACAAGACGACGACTGTTTTCCTTTCATGCCTCATGTAGCTATTGTCAGTCACAAGACAACGACTGTTTTCTTTCATGCCTCATGTAGCTATTGCCAGTCACAAGATGACAGCTGTTTTCCTTTCATGCCTCATGTAGCTATTGCCAGTCACAAGACGACGACTGTTTTCCTTTATAATAAAAATACAGCGGACTCATAACACTGATTAACCAACAAGAAAATGACCTACTTAGAAAACTTGAGTGTTCCACAAACGTATGTCTGCCAGTGAGCACAGTAGAAGAGAAAGTATGCGGCCAGATTTTCAAACATGAGCCAGCCAGGAGTGTGTCCAAGTTGTAGAGTGATGCTTGCACCCAGAATAACAGTTCCTTCAACAGAGAGAGTCAAGCAAAAATTTATATAACAATCATTATAGCTATATTTTCTGAGGGTTATTGACATGTTTAAGTCAAGTTCTTATCACTAACACTGAGGCTAATGCAGTCCAACTAAGATTTATTACTGTGTCAAATTCAGCATAACTTAGATTTATTAGTGTCAAGTTCAGTTCAAATAATATTTATTATAGCGTCAAGTTCATGGAAACTTAGATTTATTATGCATTTTGAAATTAAGTTAAGCTGAACCTAGATTTGACTATATTGTAAAATCAAGACAAACTTAGATTTATCATAATTTTAATGAAATTTAATTTCAATATCTCCTCCAGAAATAAGATGTAGGTACTTGGACATCTGGGATTAGCATGTTTGGAAAAATTTGCATAGGCTATAAATTTCTTGTGACTTTTACTACTTTTTAGTGATGTCGTCGCATGTCATGTTTTAAACTAGATTTATTCAGTTCTTTAACCATTTTTCTTTTTATATATTTAACTTTTAAGGATACAAGACGGTGCATGAAACAGCAGTTAATTATTTAAAAACATCAACATTTGTTTTAATTATACAAATTGGCCACCATTTTGAATATTAATTAGTTGTACATGCTTCTGATAATCACAGCAATGTGATCAACAAATGCTGTCTTGTCTTTACGAATACAAAAATATATAATTTTGTGGTATTTTATTATGTTTAATAGATATTTAATTTATTTTCATTATAATTATGCTAATTTTGAATATCAATTAGTTCTGTGACCATCTGAACATTCCAGAAATGTGATCAACATAAACGTCTTGTCTTCACGAACACAAAAATGTATAGTTTGTGTATTATATTATTGAAAATAACAAAGATAATTCAGAAATTATCAGTTCAGTTACACTTTGTGGTCACAAGTTGTATTTATATTTTCCTATATTTTCCATGTAAATTATTTTGATGTCAAATTAATTTGAAAAAAAATCATAACTTTTTTCATGGTTGACATACAGACATGATTGAGGTATCGTTGAATTGCAATTTTTAAGGGCTATCCAACTATATTTTTTGTAATTATGTAGCATTATTTTGAAAATTTGGTCCAAGTACCTAAGATAAGCTTTCAATTAAAAACAGAAGATATTTCTGTTAATGGTGACAGGAAACACAGACTACATAATTAACTAAACAATAGAGTTTTAATCATCCGCCATTTTGATTAGAAATCAGAGTGCAGGAAATACTCTGTAAGCTTTCCGCTATTAGTTTCAGCAGCTGTACAAAAGTTTCACACTCAAAGTTTCAGTCAGATAAAAGTTATCTGATTTTCAGATCTTCGACAGAGTACATTTTCTCACCTAAACCCTGCTCAATCCTCAGATCTTTCCACAGACAGCACATTCTCTCACCTAAATCCTGCTCAGTCCAAGTTTTATGATTCTCAAATCCTAGCCATCACCAAACAACACCCTTAGTAACATACAACACGTTACATAATTTCATAACCAGCTGTTATTGTCTGTTCATTACCTGATGTTTTTGTTATTGTTATGGCTAGATCTATGTTTGATCTCATTCTAATGAAATCCAGAGAGTTAATGATGCATTAACAAGATATTAGCGTTGATAAAGCTATGCTAGTTTTTACAGGATGACTCAAATTCAAACAATAGACTTATTTGAAAAACAAAACCCAGAGAAAAATTTTTATGTTCAGCGGATTCTCATTCTGGATATCTCTATAAATTTAAAGTGTATGCTGGATAATCAGAGAAACAGATGAAAGATGGGCTAGGAAATTACGTTGTCGTGCTGTGTAAAAGAGATGACATTGCAGTTTTTCATCTGAACATTTATCAGCAAACAAATTGACACAAGGTAAATGAACCTGACATGAAACTGGTGCTCATTGTTCTCCTCTCGCAAGTTATCGTACATGACATTCACAATCATACATTTATAGATCAGTACCTCTTCCATATATCTGTTAATCAGAATTTGAATCATAAAAATTGATTGCAAATTGTATTTTATATTAATTTTCTTGCACAAACACTTCTTATTTGCGCAGTTATTTCTCTTGCTCTGGGAATTAAGCCCAGTGTTTTTCCTGATCGCCTGGAACTGAAAGGGCTAACAATTCCTTGTCTTTTGGCCACCTTGAGAATATGTGCCCTTCTGGTACTCACCATAGAGAAGTATCTTTGGCAGGTGATAATCTGGTATACATAACCACAAGATCTGCCCAACGAATATGTGCCTCATCAGAATAGTGTCAATGTCAAGGATACCAGATCTGTCAAGGACTGTGGTATCTGGAATCTTGTCTTGCCATCTGATGTTCATAACATTTCTGAGACAAGTTGTGTGAAAGTGATTGAGTTTTCACACATGTCATCTATACACGTCCATGTTTCACCAGCATATAACAGCACTGGAAGTACCATCATCACCATTACGAAGGTTGGCTGTAACAGACATCCAACATTCCGTCTTGTCTTGGTGGTACACTCAGCTAGACTGTAACATGTCCATCTCGCGATGTTACTCTCCCACTTCTATCTATGCTTCCCTCGTGCTCACACCTCCTCCCCCTCAACTTTACCCTCAAGTAAGGTCTTCAACAAGGTGTCATGTCTTTTAATATGTAAAAAATATTTTATGTTTGATCACTATTTCTTTTAATAATTCTTTCTTCATACAAACTGTTGTTAGAATCTCTTTGTTTGTTTTCTTCTTTTTCCATATTCTTCCTATTCTTCCATATATCCACATCTCAAAGGCATCAATTCAGTCTTCTAATTGTTTGTTTATTGTCCATGTTTCTGAGCCATGCATTAATATTAAATATATACAGAATTTTTAAATTCTCATTTTTAACGTGTTTGTAATTTGTTTAGATGTTAATATTTTTCTCAGGTCATTGAAAGTACTTTTAAGCAATTCCTATTCTCCTTTTAACTTGTGTTTCACATTTTGTCATCATTTGTGACTATGTGTCCGAAATATTGATAATATTCTACTTGTTTCCATGTATTTTTATGTTTAGCGCCTGTTCTTCTGTGATTTTGTTAATTATCATAGTTTTTGTTTACATCTAGTCCATATTCTTTACTTGTTATATTGACTTGAACTATTAGTCTTTCAAGTTCCTGTTCATTTTCTGCTAAAAGAACAGTGTCATCTGCATATCTAAGGTTGTTTATTATTTTCCCATTGATCTTGAGTTCTGGCATTCCTTCTATATGTTTAAAGATATTCTCTGCGTAGACATTAAATAGGCTGGGAGATAAAATACATTCTTGTCATACCCCTCTTCTTATTTCTATGTATGGTGAGTAGCTGTTTTCACACCTTATTGATGCAGTCTGCTCCCAGTATATATTTCTAATCAGTCTGATGTCCTTTCCATCAATGCCAATTTCTTGAAGACATTTGATTAATTTTTCATGTTGGACTCTGTCAAAGGCCTTGCTGTAGTCTATGAAGCAAATATAGATACTTTTTTGGACTTCTATATATTTATCTATCACTAGTTGGAAGTACCACTGCTCTATAAATTTTCAGCTTAGTCTGCAGGTTAATGCCATTTCTACAAGGAAGTAATATAGTAACAATGAACTAACCAGTAGAAATAGAATCACATCCATGATCAAACAGCTCCCCTAGTGGAGAACTCGACTTGGTCCGTCTGGCTTGTTTTCCATCTATAGCATCCAGTGTCTGATAAACAAAAAGGCCTAGAGCACTCAGCATGTACGCCCACCCCGGAGCCTGAAACATAGCAAACACACATATTTACACACATCATAAACATCAAGATATATGTGAACACAAGAAGAAGAATATTATACATGCCAAGATTTTATTCTATATGCATTATTATGATGTATGCAGGTAAGAAGCTGTGACAAAGTGCCGGTAGTCATAACGAGACACTAAATTAACCCTTTAAAGATCATGTGTTTTACCAGTGGCAACATATGGATGTGAGACTTGGACTTTAAACAAGACAATATCCAAAAGAATAAATTCATTTGAAATAAGTGCTACAGAAAGATCCTATGCATATCATGGACAGAGAAAATAAGAACATTGAAGTTTTGAAATTACTGAAACTAAATGAAGGTTGGCTTCTAAATACCAGCATAACAAGGAAACTACATTATTTTGGACACTTAAAGTGACATGATGGTATCGAAAGGCTGATTCTAGAGGGCAAATATAAATAACCAAAAAGTCGGAGGGTGTCCGACAAAGTGGAGGGTGCCACAGTAACAGAACAAACAAATTGTAATGCAAATTACCTTGAATGCACCTTATAATCGTGCACTTTTATTGAAAATTTAGCATTCCTGTTACAGTTGTATTGTTGTTCGTCCATCACAAGTGATGATGACCATTTGTTACATCCACTTTTGAAAATTCAATTTTAGTTATGTCCTTGATTATGAGTTCGTAGATGGCTAATGCGCCCTATTCGAGCTGTAAATGTCCTTGGACAGTTTGGACATGGAATAACGACTGTAGACGGATCTTGGTCTATCCGTGACTTTCTAGCTGCTCTCCGCTGTTGAGCTGCTGCATTTCTCTTCTTTTCACAAGATGATGCGCTCTTTTTTATTTTAGAATGCCATGTAGATCTATTTTGTGAAAGTTCTTCCCATGTATCATGGTCTATTTCAAAGGCTTTCAGTGAGTCCTTTAACGAGTCCTTGTAGCGCTTCCTTTGGCCACCTTGAGATCGTATACCCTTCTCTAGCTCACCATAGAGAAGTATCTTTGGCAGACGATGGTCTGGCATACGCACCAAATGACCAAACGAATCTGTGTCTGCATCAGGATCGTGTCAATGCTTGGGATACCAGCTCTATCAAGGACAGTGGTATCTGGAATCTTGTCTTGCCATCTGATGTTCATAACTTTTCTGAGACAATTTGTATGAAAATGATTGAGTTTTTTCACATGACGTCTATACACAGTCCATGTTTCACTAGCGTATAGCAGCACTGGAAGTACCACTGCTCTGTAAACTTTCAGCTTAGTCTGAAAGTTAATGCCATTTCTACGCCAAACATTTGCGTACAATCTGCCGTAAGTACTGCTTGCTTTGGCGATCCCTGTATACACTTCATCATCAACGTTGGCATTTTGTGATAACATACTGCCTAGATATGTGAATCTATTCACAACTTTCAGTGCTACACCATTTACCTTTATGCAGGGCTCGAGATAGCTTTTGCCAAGTGCTGGTTGTAACATGACTTCTGTTTTCTCTGTGTTAATGGTAAGCCCAACGTTGGTACAGGCTTTGGAGAATCTGTCTATAATACATTGTAGATCAGCCTCAGAGTTTGCATTTAGGGCACAGTCATCAGCAAATAGAAGATCCCTGATTGTGTGTGATTTAACTTTGGTTTTTGCTCGAAGCCGCCGAAGGTTGAACAATTTTCCGTCTATGCGATAGGTGATGTTTACTCCCAGGTCTAGATCTCTGAAAACATCATCCAACATAGCAGAGAAACATAGCAACATGATGCTAAATAGGGTAGGTGCTAATACACATTCTTGTTTTACTCCATTTGAACCAGGAAAGGTTTCAGATAATTCTCCATCATCCTGAACTCTAGCTTGCATTCCATCATGCAATTGCTGCACCATTGAGATAAATTTCTGTGGACATCCATACTTTGCCAGATCTTCCACAGACCCTCTCTACTTACTGTGTCAAATACTTTTGTCAAGTCTATGAATGCTGTGTACAGGTCACAGTGTTGTTCTTGACATTTTTCTTTAAGCTGTCTTTCAGCAAAGATCATATCAGTTGTTCCACGTTATTTTCTGAAACCACATTGGCTTTCGGGTAGTAGTCCTTCATTTAGATGAGATGTAAGATGGTTCAAAAGGATTCTGGCAAATATCTTTCCAGCAATGGACAGTAGAGAGATACCACGATGGTTGTTACAGGACTGGCGGTTCCCTTTACGTTTATACAGGTGTATAATTGTAGCACCCTTAAAATTTTGTGGAATTTTTTTGCGTATCCATGACTGTTGGAAAATTATGTGAAGTTTCTCAATAAGATTTTTACCACCATATTTGTATATTTCGATTGGTATTGAGTCGGATCCGGGTGCTTTTCCACTAGAAAGCTGATGAACTGCTTTACGAGTTTCCTCCAATTCAATTCATATACTCTGTGCAATATGTCCTCTGCTTCTGCCATCCAAGATTTTCTGTGTTTGATTCATTGTCCCTTTGTCTCATCTAGATTTTGGTGTATAGTCATTTTTGTGGGCTGTGGTCATTTATGGTAAAATTAAAGTATGCTGTTACCTGCGCTACTTGATGCCATACCTTAATGCTGGGAAAATCTTACAAGCATTTCATGGCAGTGATTGTGATATCTTTAGTACATCCTAGCACTGCCTTCATAGCCTCATTTAGGATTTTTTTGCAATCTAACCACTTGTGTCTGTGACATTGTGAGCAGACCGAGGTCATAATCGATGACAGAGAACACTAGTGTTTGCAGCAGCAGAAATAGTGACCATTGTTGCATGCATGCCTGCAGTCACCATGATCTTGATGGCATCTGTTTCCTCTTTTTGCTTTCTGAAAGACTGCTGTCAAAAGTTATCCCCAGATATTTTAATTTGCGTTCCCTAATAATGGTGCAGCCTATACAACTGACAGCCAGCATCCACTAACCACTCAACCATTGAGATGACAGACAATGGTTATAAGTGTGTTATTTCATGTAACAAATATGAATGGGAGAAGCTGCAGCATAGTGGTTAGAGCACTGGCATCATCCAGCTGTGCCTGGTCCGATTAGCTCAGGTTTAAATATTGTTGACAACAAATGGCTCCCAGCCTCAAACTGGTTGATATAAAAAAAACAATAGAGGACTGACTTAACTGTATTTGAGTTCTCCATAAACCTGTCTTAATATGAGCATGCAAGAAGCATCACTAAGAGCACAAAACTCCATAGCACCAACAATATCTTCAGAGGACCCCTACAAAACACATTCAAACAAAATATCACTGCCTCATTTCAAAACCGTAATCCCACAAAACTAGTAGTTTAACCACTCACTCTGAGTGTTGCCAGGGCCCAAAAGGGGAGAAAAGCATAGTGATAATGTTACCTGTAAAATGTAAGAGACTATTAAGGAGGTTTTAGGGTGTAATTGGTTGTCCCATCCAGGGGATCAAAGTGATCCAGCATCCATGCTGAAGTTGGATGTGTCATGCTGAAAGACACAGATATCACAGCTAAGCTGTAATCTACAACACAGCGCATTCCGTTCACTGGACTACATCCTGCTAATCTGCAGGAGTTTAAGAACAATCAGCAGAAGTTTCATCATAACACCATATAGATTCTTCATACTAGAAAAAAAAGTTCAAAGTAAAGGTGACCACAAGAATTCTGATCAAATCATCCTTGAACTTGTTTGGTTATAGAAAATCACAGGTCTTGTAATATGATTCAATAACGAGAGAAGAACTTCACTTACTGAATTTCAGGAAGACATTACACAGTCAGAAGGACTTCACTTACTGAATTTCAGGAAGACATTACACAGTCAGAAGGACTTCACTTACTGAATTTCAGGAAGACATTACACAGTCAGAAGGGACTTCACTTACTGAATTTCAGGAAGACATTACACAGTCAGAAGGACTTCACTTACTGAATTTCAGGAAGACATTACACAAATAGTCAATGTATTTAGATTTTTATAAATAATGAATACAACCAATTCCTGGCAGTACATATACATATCTCCCCCCCCCTCCCAGCCTTTAAACAAACCCAACCTTGTGTGCTTGTGACAAGTTTTTGTAAATCTCACTGACCAAGCGACACCAATGAATCAGCCTACTGTCTATTCTTTAAGTCAGAAGTGAAATGAGGTTATCTAATTCAGGTTATCTAAAACTATTTGATTACACCAATAACAGATCTGAAAAATAGTGCATGATCAAGGGGCAACGTCCTGATCAGAAGTATGATGCTGGTTACTAAGCAACTATAGCTTCCATCTTCTTGCTTTATTATACAAATATCTATACACAAACTCCAATTACAAATGTTTATATATATATATATATATATATATATATATATATATAATATATATATATATATTATATATATATATATATATATATATATATAATATATATATATATATATATATATATATTTATTTATATATATATATATATATATATATATTATATATATATAATATATATATATATATATATTATATATATATATATATATATATTATAATATATATATAAACTGGATGTCATGTGACGTATTCCTTCCAGAACTTTGTCTTCCCAATGAACTCTCTGAACCTCTCTCTGTCTTGGGCGATGTGGCTTGCATTTTCTAGCGATGTATTCATGTTATCTTTAATGTCGTCAGTCCATCGTCTTCTTGGTCTGCCCCCTTCCGCCAAAATGGCCGACTAGAACGAATGTGTTCTCTTTACGGTGCTTCGATTAACGGTTGTTCCTTCCCGAAAGTAATGGCAACCTACGGGAATATTGTGCCTAGAAATTTCCAATGGATATAAACTGGAAGGTGGGGAAATTAGAGGCAAGAGATGTGGTTCTATAGAAGAATGCTGAGAATACCATGGACTGCCAGAAAAACTAATGTAGAGGTGTTGAAAGAGTCAAATGTGAAACTGACCTTAATCAACAATATAAGAAAAGGGCAATTTTCTTTTTTTTGGCCACTTCATGAGACAGGCAGGTTTAGAGAACATAGTCACAACAGGCAAAATTGAAGGCAACAGTGACAGAGGGGGCAACGTGAGAAAATATTAGACAGTTTGACAACCTGGCACGGCAAGGAAACAACAACGACTTTGATACATAATACTGTGGGCAGAGATCTGTGGAGAGGCATGATCGCCTACGCCAGCCGGCATGGCACCTGGTGATGATATATATATATATATATATATATATATATATATATATTATATATATATATATATATATATATATATATATATATATATATATATATATATATATATAGACTGTATATAAAAAACCACAACATTGTTTCAAATGTGTGTATTATACCAAAACTTTATCTTACAGAATTAATATTTCAACCTTTGCATGAAGAAACTTTTAACAAAACCTGTCTCCAGTCATACTCAACATTGACGGTGCTTATTCATGGTTTTGGCTATGCCAGTCTGTAAGAACAGGAATTTTATAGGGTCTTCAAAGACCAGCATCGTGCAGCCGGTTCCTGAGCATTTGATCGAAATTCTACGAGCTGCTGGCTGGCACTGACTGGACTGTGGAGGACACAGATGAAAATAGATTCCTGAAGTGACGCAGCCGTATGAAGCAGTCTTCAGCAGCAGTTGTGATCCTGGGTCTTTCATTATGTGGCCAGTTTGCCACTTAACCAGTTTGTTGAAATCGCCTCCAAAGGCGACTAACAGTGCTTCTAACTACATTAAATTGTCTGGCCACTACAATTTGTGATTTTCCAGTCTGTAAGCGTTCAATAATGATGTTATTGTTGTTCTGTAGTGAGATGAACCATATTTTGCGCATTGAATTTTCAAATGAATTTATTTGAATAACATCAATATTTTATAAGCATTCAATAAAATGTTCAGAGAGTTTTGTGTTCAGTAAGTTTCATGAACCTGTCAAGTTTTTGAGAAAAATGTTGATTTGACCGTAACCTCTTACATGACCTCATGAATCATGAGGCGAGTACAATTCAGGTAACCACAAGAAGTTAAAGAACAGGTGAACACAATCGATAGGTTGAATGATGTCCAACCAGCAAATATCTTTTATAAAAGTAACTTCAAAAACGTTTCTTTTTTTTAACAGTATATATACAAACCAAGTGTTTTGAACTGGTGCCTACAATTTTCCCAAAACTGTCCATTAGCAGAGTAGTTGTATTACGACCTCCAGTCGCAATATTAACATGGCTACTTTGCTAATATACAATTTTCACAATAAGATAAAAAAATTTTAAAAAGAAGAAATATTCTGAGAAATCACAATAGTTTTACAGTGAGATTTTGAGTTCCTTTTTTATTATGCTTTAGTTTTTCTCATGTTAATAATGAAGCTATACTCTTGAATTATGTAAAAATTTAATACAACAATCAATATAAGGTAATACTGCGTAAAATGCAACAATAATAGTACTTGGTAATACCAACACAGATTGTTGAACGTTTCACTTGAACAAGACAGACTATCGCTAAGGGTTTATGAGGTTTAAACATGAAACAGACAAATGACATTACATAAAACATTTTCAACATTTCAAACTGTTAGGACTTTCTCAATAATAATAAAACAAACAGTGAAAAACAATGAAAACAGTAAAAACAATGTTATCACCACAGACGCACCAGACACACTATTAACATGTAAACAATACCAAGTTCAAGATGACAATGATGTACATGGAAACAAAAAAACTATTTCCATGACTGCATGTTTCCATGGTGAATTATTAACAAATTAAATTCTACACAGGTTATATCTTGGCACTCTTCAGGAACAGGATATGTGTATTGTTGGGCCTATTCATTACAAACCTTACTGAATTTTGGTAAAATGCTTGTTACAGTGCTCTTTTTTTAATTCTCACCTCGAAATGCAGGGTATTCCTTCTAATATACATGTCATTGCAATAAAATGGTCATTTATATTCCTATACAGCAGGAACTCTTCAGTCTTTTGCTATGTGGTGTCTTTTAGTCGATCCACAGGTTACATCTGGGATTGTGTTGCCTCTTTTTAAAGTTCATAACATTTTTTTGGTAATTTAATCATTTTCTGTATTTATATCCACATAATAATTGTTCCAATTGAAAGTATAATATGTCCACATACGTCTTTACTGTGACAATATACAACTGTGAGGCTTGGACTCTAAATAAAACAGTGGCAAAGAAAATTGCCGCCTTCGAATTGAGATACTACAGACAAATTTTGCATATACCATGGACAGCACACAAAAAAGACAAACAAAGAAGTATTACAATCATTAAACGTTGAAGAGGGCTGGCTCCTAAATAACATAAAAAAGCTGAACTTTTTTTGGTCATCTAAAGAGACATGACAGTATGGAAAGATTAATAGCAGAAAGCAGAGTAAATGGCAGCAGAGGAAGAGGCAGCCAAAGATCATAATGGACAAATGATATATCTGACTTTAAATATGTCCCTGGAAGAGGCAGGTCAACTCGCCCAAGATCCTGAGGTGTCCAGAAGGTCCATAAAGAAGATTATGTTCTGGAAAGAATGTCACATGACAACAATATAAATTTTGTAAGTTATTGATAAGTTTTGGACATGTGGTATGTGACATTATTTTTCCTTATATTGTCTACATATATTTTTTAGCGCACTTATGTTTCGTGAAAGTATAACTATTTTATTTACTTTCTATATGAATATTAAAATGATGGAGCAAATTTCTATATCAACATTAAGATGATGGAACAAATATCAATATGAACATTTGGAACATATGTCCATAGGAACATTAAGCTGAAGGAACAATTCTGTATACAAACATTAAGATGATGGAACAAATGTCTATATGAACATTAAGATGATGGAACACATTTCTATATGAACATTACAATGATGGAATAAAAATCCACATGATCACTAGTTCGTCGAAATATTATCTTCACTGCACATCAGATCATTCGATGTCCTCAAGATATCACTTAGAATAATATTAATTAATGCATCCACTTTAGTACACCTATGGCAGTGATGGGTTAATAGATACCTGCATACTTTATTGTATGCAGTGTAAGCTTTGCATACTTTTTCTCCCAATAAGAATAATAAACAGAATAGTGGAATAGGCATTAGACACTAGGCAGTCAATAGTAGTCATGTCATACTATACTATATACAGTATACACTTACTCGAGTCATAACTCTATACATTATTTTTACTAACAATAACGAATGATATATTATAATTTCATATTTTTAATATATACTTGAATTAATACTGATTAGTTTCACTCGTGCAAGAACGCATACTAAATACTTACACACTAACGTAACACAGTTGTTTACTTAACACTTAAGTTATAGTAGTTAATCCACTTGACAACTCAAAAAAATTCAGTGATCTTTGAGACTTGACCGACATTTGTTGCCCTTTGCCTGACAACTTAGACTTACCGCTTGCTTGCAGTCTGGGCTGTAAAGTGCCAAAATTAACGTTGTGCTGACATTGATAATCAATCCGGTTATTGTTAGCGCGTTCGGAGACCACCAAACAGGAATCTGCTCCACAACCCACTTCCAAAACACTTGCATGGGAGGCTCCAAAAATGACTGCCCCTCTGCGCTGTATTTATGTTCCATCAATCGCTTCAGCTGCGCTTGTGTGAGAATATGGTAATTCTTGATGTACTTATCATAAAAGCCATCATTTCTAGGGTTGACAGATGCCATGTAAAGATGTGAATAGTTTATTTCAAATATGTTCCTAGCGTAAAGTCCACTTCAAATCATCGCTTGTCGAGTCAACCAGAGATCATTCCACATCACACAGTTTGCTTGGAGTTCTGGCCCGTTTAAGGAAGTGACGTTTATTTACTTCATTCTTCACCCTTACCACGGTCATTTAGATACAGGCCCTATAAATATTGGTTATGGTCAGTGCAGGGTTTACGTATAAGCTACACAAGCTATAGCTTAGGGCCCCGACTTTCTTGTCCCTCCCCTCCCCCAATTATCCGAGTGAGAAATTGTTATATATTACGTACAAAGGCCAGATATGATATCTCAAATAGCTTAGGGTCTTATCAAAGCTAAATCCGGCCCTGGTTATGGCGTCACAAAAACAGTCGATTGTTACTTAAAATAGTCTGTATTTTTCCTAGAGTAAATACAATCCCCCCCCCCCCCCCCCACAAAAAAATAGACCTGCTTTCTGATCAACGGACATCTATAGGTCTATACATTAGGCATTTCAATTATCTGTGACTGAACTTTTAAAGCGTTACTGATCTTGGCTGCTGCGACTGAACAGTGGTCGTATTTGTGCATGTACGGTGTGTCACAAGCTAATGAAGATTGCGGGAAAAGATTGAATAAGCCAAAATAAGTGACGTTGTGTGGATCAGTATGCATGATTATTATAGAGAAGAACTTGGCATTCACGAGATTTACACATTTTCTAACTTCAGACACACTCATGAAGGATTGTTCAAGGACGAAACGTCCGTCAACTCTTCTCGAAAAACGACTATTATTGTGATGGCTCTGAATGACTTTATATATCTAGATCAGTGGTTCTCAAGCATTTTTGTTCAACGACCCTCTTTTGGAACACATTTTCTTACTTGGCCACCCCTGGTAATTAAATGAAAAGGTCATTAGGTAGTTTGTTGATTCCTATCCTCCTTGCACACTGGACATGTCCATAAGAGCTCAAATCTCCACTTCAGTAAATATTTTAGGGTAAAACGACTGATGGTTCCGGTTCTATGTTGGTTCACTGCTCTTTTTGAAATTTGTGTTAGGTGTTCTGTACGGGCTACACCCATCCTAACTTTTAATTCGCGCATTCTTGATATTGACTTGGGCTCATTTATCTCAAAATTGTCTGATCGTGCTGACTCATGAAGAGGAATAAGTAGGCCTATGTTTCTTTGGTCTATAGGCTGACCATCTGCTATGGTGGTCAGGCTAGCTAATTGGTTGGCCCGTTCGTTTCCCTCTACACCCATGCATCCAGGGACAAAGATAAGTGTGATTTTTCAATGAGGCCCCCATTTTAACTCTCTCTAATTACTCCACCATCCCCTACGTACATCTCATGTTTTGACCCTTTGAATCATATACATTGAGTAACTTAGTATGCACGCATGGGTATAGGCTTGCGATCCTTTGGTCATGTATCATCTTTACAATTCACCAATACTTGTTAAGCTTCATATTTATACATATTGGTGTTCATTCAGGCCCGAATGTAAAACGGTGAGGTGGGAGGGGTAAACCATGTCTCCAACACAGACAGATAGTCTTAGGGCCTAGGCCCCATATGTCGGGTCATTGGTGCAAATATAATGGCGACATTCTCATGAATACATCCTGTTGGGAGTCTAGTACAACCATTGTTCTGCTACAGGAAAGAATCAGTGGGAGTTTTAGAATAAAAGCTGCAGAAGACTATGTCCATAAGGCCCTATGTATAGATAGTATGTCATAGGCCTATAGATATGTATAGGCCTTGTATATAATATTTGTAAATATTATTTTTTTCTCCTCAGTTTTATCACTAAAAAATGATAGGAGCCTATTGATTGTATTATCTGCTCAAATATGTAAGAACTGGTACTCCCACTGAATCATGGGGGCAGCAATGTAAGACAATGATTATGTCACCTGCAGTTCTGCCTTTTCTGCCATCATTCTCAAACTCATGCAGGTTAGCAGGGTATATTCTGGAGAACACAGTTATGTTGGGTCATGATTTATAGTGTGACTGAAATATATAAGCCAATCAGCTTGACACATCCAACTTCAGCTTGTTTTTTGGGTCACCGTGATCTATGGGGTTCACTGGGAAATACCACATCAAACATCCTTTGTTGCTTCTTACAACATTCATGGCAGGCTCAACATCTTGTTAAAAAAAGGAGAAAAGCAGCGTAACAGTAGAGAGTAGTTAGAAAATTACAGGTAGATCAAACACCATCTACAGTGGTCGTTCTTGAATTGTCCAATTCATCATCAAAAAGTGCCGTCTCCGCATCGATGGTTGACTGCAATGGATCTCCAACATCCCCTGTCTCTTGTTGTGGTGGTGCACTCTGCTAGACTGTAACCTATCCATCTTGTGATGTTACTCTCCCACTTGTATCTCTGCCTACCTCTTGTTAACTTTCCTTTACCCTCAAGTAAGCTCTTCAATAAGTTGTCATGCCTTTTAATATTTCCAAAATATTTTATTTGCCTAATCTTTATTTCTCTTAGTAATTCTTTCTTCATATCAAGTGTTTTTAGAACCTCTTTCTTTGGTATGGGTATCCCTAAAACATGCAGTCCATAAAAATACACAATGGATTCCATTCTTGGAACTAGATTCTGCTAACCAACTGAAGTTAGAGAAGAAATATTCAATATAAAACTGTATTTTAGCCCATACTTCTTGTACTTCTCTTTATTTATTGCACACCAAAGCTGTTGAACACCTCTGTATTGACTACCTTTCCATGTCAACTGCCAGGAAAACAATTTTTACAGACACCCTTAAACAATCCTACATTTTCAAAGCTTTCCTAACCAACAGTGGCCTGACCATGTCACCCTTAAGAAACACAGACTCACTGTAAGGATCAATAAGTTAACTTCAGAAGACCTAAACTTTTTTTAAAATGGTATCGAGCTGACAAGAGTAGAACTGGTCAGCAACAGTTGGACATCGACAACAATAGCATTTCTCACACAAAAAATGTGGCAGTAATCTATGGATTTCTGCAGCTGTCTGTGAGTAATTATATATAACTGCAAGGATTACCTGCTAATTGTTAAATATTGAAAATAAATGACATCTGACTTCTGTATGAACCATAGCCAGTGTATAGGAGACAGTGCACTGTCATCTGTGCTTCTAACAGATGCAGAAGGGAACTATGCATACATAATACCATTCATCATTTGATACAGCATTCCCTGCCGTGCCAGGTTGTCAAACTGTCTAATATTTTCTCACGTTGTCGCACTCTGTCTCTGTTGCCTTCAATTTTGCCTGTTGTGACTATGTTCTCCAAATCTCCCTGTCTCTTGAAGTGGCCAAAAAAAATGGAGATTGTCTTTTTCTTATAAGGTCCATTTCACATTTGACTCAACACCTCCACATTAGTTTTTCTGGCAGTCTATGGTATTCTCAACATTCTTCTGTAGAACCACATCTCTGTTGCCTCTAATTTCCCACTTTCCAGTTTGTTTATTATCCAAGACTCGCACCCATATGTTAGTATAGTAGTTATATAGCTCTGAAGAACTCTCTTTCTCACTTCTAATGACAAGGTCATATTACACAGTATATTTTTCATTTTTCTGAATGTTGTTTTTGCCTGCTCTATTCTGCTTCTTATTTTTAATGAACTTCTTCCATCTGCTGTAATTGTTGTACCTAAACCATAACCAAGGTCATTATCCAGAATTAGTCAGGAATTCAGAAAGATAAGGAAGATTGCATTCTGGGAAGATTACATAAGAATCTTGTTGTGGAATCCGGAATAAATATGTATCAATATAAAAAAAGGTAATTAACCAAAGCCCACGTAACTCTTTACAATATGCCTTGAGACCAATGGTAGACACTTTCAGCATCTGCTGTAGAAATAACTTCATTGTGCTACAAGCCTCTTCACCCAATATGCGACAGACATAAGGAGTAGTGTTTTTCATAAATGTAAATTGCAGCAAATTGTGTCAGTGGACACTAGGAGTGGACAACTACGAAGTAAGGGTGAAAGTTGGTACGTCACTGTGTATGCTTTCTTACACCTATTTTTCTGTTTAGTCTTACATTTTTAATAAAAATATATACAAATAATAAATAGCAATGATAGATAATTCATTCATTTTCCTTTTGCGCTGAAGTCAGCGCATAGGGCAGAGGTCAGATCTCTCCAATTATGTCTGTTCAGAGCTATTCTGTGAAGTTTTTGAATAGTATGGATATTGATTGTTTTATTTTCTCTAAGTATTGTTTTTCTAAGTGTTTATTTTGGTCTACCCCTGGCTCTTTTGCCTGTAGGTATCCATTCAAGAGATTAGTGGTGTATTCTGTTGCGCGTAGGGCATGCCAGATGTAGGACCAACGGCGTTTTCTGATAACATCTGTGATGAAATTTTGATGTGTCTCTTCTCTGATTTTATCCTTCAATTTGAATTCACTCCAATGGGTGTTAGTATTGAGTGAAAAAGAATTGGAATGAACTGACTTCTGTTACACAAATCGGTCTGGACTTTACGATGTTAGTTGATTAATTCAATGATCTACGGAATGACCCAGACTTGATTAGAGAAATACCCTCCAAAAACACTACTGGAAGTCAATGATGATAGATAATAACTAGAGCAAATTGTGTCATTGGACACTAGAGTGGACAACCACAGTAAATTGTGTCATTGGGCACTAGAGTGGACAACCACAGTAAATTGTGTCATTGGGGCACTAGAGTGGACAACCACAGCAAATTGTGTCATTGGTCACTAGAGTGGACAACCACAGTAAATTGTGGCATTGGGCAGGCACTAGGGTGGACAACTACAACAGAAGATGTATACAACTTGTTTGTTGACTCAACTAGCGTATACATTTATATCATTTAACTAGCAAGTAATAACATGTTTTACAAAGACATTTTTTAACAAGAGTCATGTTTACAGTTTTATTGTTAATTTTCTTTTCTGCATAAACAGTAAAATCTCAGATTGCGAGCATAATTCATTCCAGAAACATGCTCGTAATCAAAATCACTTGGATAATGAAGCAAATTTCTCCATAAGAAATAATTGAAACTCAGACAATTCATTTCACAACCCCAACAATGATAATGGCCTTGTGCATCTTTATAGACAGCCAGGAAGCAGGACAGTGTACATTTCTGATACACATAATCACTATATTTCACACATGGTTATTTGACACATGGCTATTTCACTCATGGTTATTTCACACATGGTTGTTTGACACATTGTTATTTCACAGCCAAGCTATAAATCATGCCACATTTTGCAATCTGTTCTCCGGACTACATTCTGCTAATCTGTAATAGGTTGGGAATGAATGAAGAAGAAAAAGGGAGGAGTAGACATACAATAAAGATATGGGGAAAATATAAATATGCATGCTTTCATATCTCTGGACTACATCTTGTTAATCTGCAGGAGTTTGAGAATGAAGACGGAAGAAAGAAAAGAAAGAATCTGTGTGTTCTGAGCCAGTTATAAGAAATAATAGCAGATAAGGGAACACAATAATCAGTGAAATTAATCTATTTACAAATATGAATAAAATATAAACATCCAAACATATGCATATGCTGATGTGATGAAACATACATATGCAGAGAAAATTCATCAACAACATGAGAGAAAAAAAAACCATCATTAATATGGAATTTTGTGTGTGATGAGATTGTGGCGTACGGCTGAGTGGTTAGAATGTTAGTATTGCACCTGTGAGGTACAGGGTTTGACTCCCAGTAAGGACTTGGTTGTTCTGTGGTCTAATATATTGAAAAACAGAGACTGAAATAGTTCAGCTACTTGAATGAAATCTTATTGGCCATTAGCAAGAGCATACAGCATGTGAATCGAAACAGTAAAGGGCAGAGGAAGATCAAGAAGAAGGTGGATTCAAGGAGTTACAGACATTCTGAGATGTCACAGTATTACTGCATATCAAGCGACCAAACTTTCCATAGCCTGAAAACCGATCTTCATTCAATCTTGCAATGTCTTACAGAAAAAACAAACAGAAAAAATAGAATAGAATAGATAGAAGTTCAGATTAAAACAACTTTAAAATTCTGAAAATATTATTGTAACATGCTGAGCAATGTACCATGCATCCATCACAAATATATTAATTTCTATTTTCATAAGAGTAAAAATATTGAGTTTCAAATATACATTTTCAATACACAAACACAATTATTTCTAAACAATACTATTTATATGGTAGCAGCTGTATTTTTGCATTGGTAATGATGCAGTCAAAGGTTCCCACATGATGGGGGCTAACTGATAATGGAAGACTTCAATGTGCTCAAATGAACTCAATCTCATTTGGTAATGATGCACAAGAATAATATTATCATATAAATAATGTTTATGCTGGTTCAGATGTTATTGCTTAGTACAGACCACAAGTGGGCGAAATACAGACCATAAGGTAAATTCTGCTCACCAAGCTATTTCTATTGGCCCACTGGGCATATTTAAAATTACTATATGCACTGGCCTCTGAGCTCAGAAATAATCAAATTACTTGATTATTTTAGAGCAAAGAGAGAGAACAGAAGAAGATGAAGAAGAAACCAACAAATAGAAAATTCATATCTATCCCATTCATATCTGTTAACACCTAGTGATACCCATGCAACCAATAACTTGTTTAGTACAGTGAAATCCCATTATAACAATGTGCTTGGGACCGATGAAATATGTATGTTATAACAGATATTTGTTTAGTACAGTGAAATTCCATTATAACAACGTGCTTGGGACCGATGAAATATGTATGTTATAACAGATATTTGTTTAGTACAGTGAAATCCCATTATAACAATGTGCTTGGGACCGATGAAATATGTATGTTATAACAGATATTTGTTTAGTACAGTGAAATCCCATTATAACAATGTGCTTGGGACCGATGAAATATGTATGTTATAACAGATATTTGTTTAGTACAGTGAAATTCCATTATAACAACGTGCTTGGGACCGATGAAATATGTATGTTATAACAGATATTTGTTTAGTACAGTGAAATCCCATTATAACAATGTGCTTGGGACCGATGAAATATGTATGTTATAACAGATATTTGTTTAGTACAGTGAAATCCCATTATAACAATGTGCTTGGGACCTATGAAATACGTATGTTATAACAGATATTTGTTTAGTACAGTGAAATCCCATTATAACAATGTGCTTGGGACCTATGAAATACGTATGTTATAACAGATATTTGTTTAGTACAGTGAAATCCCATTATAACAATGTGCTTGGGACCTATGAAATACGTATGTTATAACAGATATTTGTTATATAAAATTAGTAATGAATAAATATATTTGGAAATTTTGAAAAATTTCATTAAATAGGGTAGTTTGTTATAAAATGATGCGCTATAGAGGGATTCCACTGTACCACTGACACGTTCAAGAGTTATTAACTGAGTCTATGTCTAGTCTGTGCATTTTATGTAAAGCTAATCACTCTTGTGTTTTATGTAATATTGCAGTGTGAAGTCTGCTGATGAGACTATATCAGTGTTGCCATGTTAACAGGCTACTGATTGAGACTACATCCAGTGTTGCCATGTTAAAAGTCTGCTGGTTGAAACTACATTCAGTGTTACAAAACATTGCAAATTTACTTACTATTGCAAACAAAGGAACTAATCTAAAAACGAAGGGTGTAAAAAATAGAAATAGGTGCAGAAATAACTTATGGTTGGTTGCTGATCCAGCAGTCCATGGGTTCATTGCCTTTGACCCAGAAATAACTCTCCTGAAACAATGTATCATCATCTTTGTTTGTGTTTTGATCAACAGAAATTAAAGAGTAATATAGCTACTGTATCCTTATGAGCAATTTCATTTGAGGGGGGAGGGTGATGTATGACCATAACAGTACTTCATTATGGTAAATGGAAAAAATATATACATCATAATAAGTCATAATCAAAATATGAATGGAAAAAAAACACGCCACCCTTGAATCTGAGGAAAAAAACCACTTCATCATAATTCTGAATTTAAAAAAAATTAATGTTCAGAAATGAATGTAATATTTGAGAAACATGACAGAATCAGCACTTCTAAGTTTTAAAATCACCAAAATAAGATAATAAAATCTGAAATACAAATGACAATTTTAAAGGTAAATCACAGATTGATAATGGTTGAGATGATGCAGAGATTGGTAATGGTCAAGAAAATGAGAAGATTGACTATGTTGAACATGCATCGATGGAAAACCTAGGAGACTATTGGACGCTACTAAAAAATACAATACGAGAAGTAACACAGACCCTCGCCACAAACATGCAGAAACAACTATTATCTCAAAGACAAATATTACTGGACACTTTTCACATAACAAAAAGATTACACAAGACGGGCACAACATATACCTGAACTTCAAGACAAGATAGACAAAAAGGAAGAATACACCTTCCAGGGGGATTTGTTGTGGACAAAGCTAGACACCCTGGGGTACAAAATACCAAACAAATAATACCTTGCCATCGAACAAAAAAATTCCAGCGTTGTAGATGGCTGGTGCGTCATTTTGTCATTACAAGACTAGATGCGTGACCTTGAGACCATGCTTTTTCAAGGTTATCTTTATATTTTCTATCGTTTTCTTATTTTACCTTTGGCTCCATATCTGGATATTCTTTTGTTATATGCTCTTATTAGTATTTCGTTTAATTTCATTCTCATAAATTGATGGAACCATTTTACTTGCTGTCTTTCAATATGCTCAATACATGATATTATACCTACTCTTTTCCTGATTTATTAATTTCTTATTTGATCTAGTTTAGTAGTAACCACTGCAGCTTTTCTTAGACACTTCATTTCAAATGTGATGATTTTACTTCGTTGTGATGCTGTTAAAAATCCATGTTTGACATCGGTATACGAGTATTGGTAAAAATGCTGTATTTTTATACACAATTCAGACTAAGAAACTGTTAAACTCTGAATATTACACTCTTTGCAGGCTGTTCAGATTCTACTATGTCTGTATTTTTATTATCTGACAGGACTTGTATCATGTTTGAGCTAACAAACTGTTGAAATTAGCAGTCTGTCCAGATTGAAGAATGAAGGAATTTATTTGTTAGCTTGTGTTTGCTTTTGGGAGTACGTTTAACATGTGTCTTGTACATGGCTGTGTCTGATGTTGCATCTGGAGTTATTTTTTGTTTTATTGCAAGGGATTTTATGTTGCAATGGAATAATAAATGGTCTTCTTTTTTTGGTGTTTTGAGTCTACAGAGCTTGCATCTTCCATGTGGCATGTGTGTTATTCTATGTGATATTGAAAAGCAGTCTGTATGTTATTTCCTTCGCCTTGGGTGTTGTTTTAGGTACAGTGTAGGTTGGTAAAGATTTCTGAATAATCTGTTATAAAGTGGGCATAGTCTCGTTGGATTCTAGTCTCGTTGGATTCTAGTCTCGTTGGATTCTGTTGATAATTGATAGTCTTATGTTGCAATGAGATGTTTATACATCTTTTTTTTGTTGGTTCATAGATGTGCTGCTCATTTCCCTTGAGATAATAGATGCATTGTGAATAGAAAGGTGATAAAGTACCGATTGAGTGGGGCTGTGTGTTTCACATTGTGAATAGAAAGGTGATAAAGTACCGATTGAGTGGGGCTGTGTGTTTCACATTGTGAATAGAAAGGTGATAAAGTACCGATTGAGTGGGGCTGTGTGTTTCACATTGTGAATAGAAAGGTGATAAAGTACCGATTGAGTGGGGCTGTGTGTTTCACATTGTGAATAGAAAGGTGATAAAGTACCCATTGAGTGGGGCTGTGTGTTTCACATTGTGAATAGAAAGGTGATAAAGTACCCATTGAGTGGGGCTGTGTGTTTCACATTGTGAATAGAAAGGTGATAAAGTACCGAACGAGTGGGGCTGTGTGTTTCACATTGTGAATAGAAAGGTGATAAAGTGCCGATTGAGTGGGGCTGTGTGTTTCACATTGTGAATAGAAAGGTGATAAAGTACTGATTGAGTGGGGCTGTGTGTTTTACGTTGTGAATATAAAGGAATATTTTTAGTCTGATGTAATAACATGCCTGCATGTGTTCTTGTGGGTTTTGCATTATTTCTTCTATGAATTATTTTATTCTTTGTTCTTGTATTTTGATCTTTATGTAATGTAGGAGACTCCTCCTCTTTTCTTGTCCTGTATTAGTGTTTTATTTTGTATTGTGGTTACCGTATGTCGAAAAATAACCAGTCTTATGTGTTGATATATATATCCTTGAGGATTTTTGTTGGCAGTAAAAGATATTTAATGTGTTCAACAGTCTTGGTATAAGGTTTAAAAAATATAGGGGATCTCCCTGGCATAGTGGTTAAGCTGTTCGCCTTGTGTTCAAGAGGTCACGGGTTCGAATCCAGCTCGTGTCGTCTAGTTTATAAGGTGAACTTTTTTCGGAGATCCCTGTGGATTATCACTAGAAGCTACGGAGTTACGTGCTATGAGTGGTACTCTCGGCAGGCGACGTGCCACTTCGTTGAGAGGGACGGAGTACATATGGGAAACCAAGTACAGTGAAGTCAATCTTCTACGGCTTTTAAACCCTTTTTTAATCTGACAAAAATTGTTGTTTTGTATCTGTATTGTTCAAATTGATCTTTTGTTTCAGTTGTTATGTTTTCCATGTTTCTTTTTTTACATTTGTTGGTGTGCAGTGATAGAGAATGCAGTATATTTTGATCTTGTCTACTTGGATGAATTTGAAAAGAAAAATCTAAAATATCTCCACTTTCCTATACCCATTATGTATGACTTTTGTACATTTACTTTCGAACTACTCTATAGTTAATATGATTTTAAATCTTTAACCCTTTCAACCCCAGCTGATCAGGAGAAACTCTGGACTTCATGCCGGGGCAAGGGGAATAACTCAGCAAAAAAAGAGGTAATTGTACAAGAAAATTATTTAAAAATATAATTTGCAATCAATTTTTATGATTCAAAGTCCAGTTAACACATACACGGAACAATTACTGATCTGAACATATCTTTGTATATGTCATGTAAGACAAGTTTACTTGTCATGTAACGTGAGAGGAAAATAATTAGCACCAGTTTTATGACGACTTCATTTACTTGTGTCAAATTGTTTGCTGATAAATGTTCCAATAAGGGTTGCAAAGCGGTTTCCTTTATACAGCATGACAACATCATTCTGTAACTGTTAACTACTTCAAACATATAGGCCTAGCTCACATAAAGAAAGTCCTAGATATTTGGTAAAACAGGTTTCCAAAAATAAGGATCCGGTTTCTCAGAAACTTTGTATACCGGCATACACAACATTGGTTAACTCAATACCGGCATACACAACATTGGTTAACTCAATACCGGCATACACAACATTGGTTAACTCAATACCGGCATACACAACATTGGTTAACTCTGCACATGAACCACTCACATAGAAATAGTCAAAGATAGGCCTAGTTGTGATCAAAGCAGAGTAATCTGGATAAATGTCATTTGCAGGAGCAGATTTCTCATGAAAGTGATCAATATTGACATAGATCAGCTGTGTTGAAAGTTCTCAATCATTACTAGGGATATATATTGGGGAGGGGGGGGGAGAGGGAGGCGCCACATCATCAATTAGGCCTACACTACAGGTCACTATTAATTTCAACTAGGCCTACTAAATACTTAACTACTACCCCATCAATGTCTGATTAATTCATGTTCTCTAGAATTCCATTAACAAATTTATCTATCACCATCATCTGAATCATAAGTCCATTTTTACCAAGTTTTAATGAAAATTGAGGGTCATAATAAAACTTTCACAGTTCAGAAATTCCAGCTGTTAGAAATGATCAGAAAACAACACTGGAAGCCACCATTACCGGTAATCACATAAGGGCTAAATTGAGCATGTCTATTTGCATGGAACCAGTAACAGATATCAATCAAAATGACAGTGTGTCAAGCAGGTGCCAACGAGTTATTCAGGATTGAATATATAGCAGACGCCAACAAGTTATTCAGGATTGCGGGCTATCATGGATTGAATGAGTTATGAATGTTTTATATGGATGCTGTGTTTGAGGGGGAAAAAAACAGTGTCATCTACATACGCTGCTAGTTTTTTTGTAATGAAGCAGACTGCTTAATGGCAAGAGTGGACACGATCAACCATCATTCACCTGGGGAAAGACAATAGGAGCCAACAACAGGACTGCATGAGCAAGGCACATCTACAGTCCACAGACAAATACAGTCTTTAACATGTGTACATAATCACTTGGTTGTGTCCCTTTGTGAATATCGGAACTTCTGCCCGTCACAGCATGTAGTTTTACAATCTGTACAACCACCAAAATACAAGACAATGACAATCTGAGTACAATCAATGTAATATAATTCTTAGTCTGCTACCACATATCTCTAGGGTGTCTATAAAGTTACTATGCACTGAATTTTACATAAAATATATGTTCTCAATATGACATCATTGAAAGTTGTGTATTTCCATGGTCTAGCGTACTGTGTGACTCTGCTGATTACTTTTAGCTGAAGTGTTAATCGTTATTCCTTGACCACGAAATAACCTTGCTGTGCTATGAATCACTTTAACGAATATGTGATTGACATGAGCAGTAATGTTTTTTCTAAATATTGTTGTGTCAAGGACATCACATAGATCTGCACTCAAATGTTCACAAAACATATGATGTACTGTCACCAGAAATGTAAATTAGTGCATAGTCACTGTATAGACACCTTGTACTATTACTACTCCCATTAGATATTGCTGACTTGTGTGTTGGTGGGTACAAATGTAGAACAAAGAATAGCAACACAAGCTATGCTGAAGTCGGATATGTCAGGTGCAGATATCATAAAATACATGTAAACCATGACACAGTTCATTCCATTCTCTGAACCACATCCTGCTAATCTGCAGGAGTTTGAGAACGAACACAGAGGATATCTCTAACACTTGTATTAATCACAAATATCCCCAGACATTACACATCTATTTGGCAGCACACAAAAATATCAAAAGAAATATTGGGTTCACTGATTCAGCTGTGAACAAATAATGCAACCATAATTATGTATATACAACAGGAAATAAACAATGTCACATACTATGGTGAAGTATGATATACAAGAATAATCCACGACAATCCATCCATTATAAGTCTTGGTTCACAGACGGTGGAGGTGAAGAAATATCTTGGTTCACAGACGGCGGAGATGAAGAAATATCTGGTTCAAGAATATCTGGAGTAATGAGGACATAAACTATCAAATTAAAGTCTTAGAATAATTGTGGTTAACAACCTCAAAAAATAACAAGTTTGAATGAAAGTTTAACAATGAAACACATTAGTAAAGGTTCAACGCTGGTAACCTCCGAATGTTTCCTGTGATGCGTAGACAATGTAAAGGAATCCATCTTCATCCTTATCATTGTGATAAACATCTGCTAGGGAGGAAGTGTTGCTGACCATGCTTCTGTTGTTTACTAGCAAGTAGAATGATTGAGTTGGTGCAAGCTGGAGTCGTCGCCTAGAGGGGGAAAAATCAATAAATTAATCAACATTGAGTGTGAAATTATGTATTGTAGATAATCTGTTGCGGCCAGGCATGGCCTACACATTTCAAACTTATATACTAATTATTATTATGCAAACAAACGTCAACCTTGCAGATTCTCTATATTTTGTAAAGAATATTGCTTGCTTGGGAGTGCAAGAGTGTAATATTTCGTGCTTAAGAGTGCGAGAGTGTAATATTGCTTGCTTGGGAGTGCAATATTGCTTGCTTGGAAGTGCGAAAGTGTAACATTGCTTGCTTGGGAGTGCGAGTGTAATATTGCCTGCTTGGGAGTGCAAGAGTGTAATATTAAGTCATTTCCCCACTGACCAGCACATCAGGATTTTAGTCTGTTCGTTATTTGCAGTTTGAAATAAAATTACTTCCATGATTCACCCAAGTCACCAGGAAGTAGGATACCACGGTTCAAGCTATGGGAGGGTTGAGGAATGAAGCTATTGCTACTGAGTAAGTGCTGTAGGAAATGTTAGGTGGTTTCTGGTCAACCACTGACTAGGCAGCTGTGCATTTATAGGAAGCTGTGCTATGATGCTGGTACATAACTCAGTATAAATTTATCCTTTAAAGTCATTCTAGTTTTCAATATTTTTATGTTTCTTGAGAAAGGTCCCTGTTGGACTGTGACATGGAAAATTGTCCTTGTTCTTTGTTTTATTGTTAGTTAATTATTTTTAACATTGATAGTTAGGATTTTATAGTAACCTTTTTACTTTATTTAGTATTTATTACCAATTTTTCGTTTGGTTACTGCGGCACTCTCCATTTTATTGGAATTCTCTGATATTTATATTAGTTTCTGTAAACAGACAAGTAAGATTTAGTCTCTGTAAACAGACAAGAAAGATATAGTCTCTGTAAACAGAGAATAAAACTGTAGTCTGTGTAAACAGACAAGAATAATACGTGCCTGTTAGTTTATTATGTGAACATTAATACTGATAACTTTGTGTTTTCCTCCATGAATTGGTAAAATGTTTTACTGTAGTTCCTCCTATTATCAATTGTCGTACATTATGCGTAGTTTTGAATTTATTACGCCAGCCGATCAAGTCAATTTCCAATTTATGCTAAGTTGATTAAAGCAGTGTTTCTAATCCACCTTTCTTTATCCATAAACCCTCCTTTGGCCAAAAAAATGTGCAATTTCCTTCAAGACTTAACAACAGAAATCAAATGTCTGCTGAGAATACTGGGAGTAATACGAAATGACAACAGGAGATAAGAGATTTAGTATTGAATTTCATCAAAAAAATTACAGATTTAATGATTGAACCATATTCCTAAATTACCATCAGAGAGGAATCCACATGAATCCATGTTATTCTTCTACTAGAAAACAAACAAGGAATGACCAAAAAAAAGTTTGCAATAAATATCAATAACTACACTAATGCATACAAGCATATAGTGTAGCTATTATTCTGTGTTCATTCTCAAACTCCCACTGGTTAGTAGGATGTAGTTTGGAGAATGAAATGTTTTGTATCATTATATAGTTTTGATATCTGTAGCTTTTGGCTTGACACATCCCATCTCAGGGAAAAGGAAACAGCCAACTTGAGCTATGGAAAGTAAACAGCCAACTTGAGCTATGGAAAGGAAACAGCAAATTTGAGCTATGGAAAAGAAACAGGAAACAGTGAACTTGAGCTATGGAAAAGAAACAGCCAACGAGCTATGGAAAAGAAACAGCCAACTTCACCTCCAAATTCCTGAATTGGCTCTTACAAAATGCATCACAGGTCAGCACTGCTAATCTTTGATCCACATTAGGGTCATAGAAACGGGTGAACCATATAAAAAAAGAGACCTCTTTACAACCTGACATGGCAAGGCAAAATAGGATTTTGAAACGGACAGACAGACAGATAGATAATTACTATAAAGTTTACTGCCAGTACGGAATCATCCTGGTACGAACCTGATAATTTTAACCACATCACTTATGTTTAAATTATCTGGAATCAGAAATTTGCATTTATCCATTGATGGAAGACTCTTCTCCTTTCCGTAACGCTCAATGATTACCTGTAAAGAAAAATTATTGGTCAGAATTATTGTATAAATAAGTATGATTAATCTTCATAAATAACAGACCAGGAAAGAGCTTAAAAATGTCTGTCTCCTATAACCCATCAGTCATAGGGTGCCATATTGGATGAATCAACAATCAAGAGTCCTTAATTATCAATTTCTATCCTCAGAGATGTGGATGAGTGAGGAAACATTTTGACCTGTCCAGTCTTCGATGATGTCTGACCAAAATGTTTTTGGTCCTCCTCTGCTTCTTCCACCTTTGGCTGTTCCTTGCAGTGTAATATAATTTATGACACGTGAACATAATTTATGAACTAGACTGAGGTTCCAAATTGACTATGACCAATAAATGTTATGAACTTGAAGTAATTTATAATACCTGGTAATATCTAATTTTTACAGGGAAGGTACCAATTTCAGATGCTTTGTTCCAGCATCACAAAAACTTTATGGAGATGCAAAAATGTTGGAGTTTTAAATAATTAGTAAATTTCTCATAAGAGCTAGTTCAATTTGTTTCATTTTTGCTGAAATTAACTCAACGACTTCTGAAACTAATCTCATGGTTTGAAGTTTATAATTAGTTATTATTTGTTATTAGGCCCTTTCACATAATTCCTAAGTAAAATAAATTAACAAATATAAATATTTCACTGGTTTATTTTTAAGGAAATTTGGTCTAATGGCTTTTCAAGGAAACTATGTTGTTGTTGATGATATAAAAATGCTGCTCTCGCTGATGTAGCAACCTGGGCCTGGAATTCTAGTTCAGGGTGCAAAGAATAGGGTCACTGTATTCTTTCCAGTAATGTCACATGACTATACTTCCAAGTATCATTTGCAACTTGTTACTATTATGTTCTAAATGTGTTCTTGATAAAGGTCTTTATGTCGAGGCGAACATCGATTTGCATATGTTTTGCCTGTGTGTTTCTAATGATTAGCAAAACTTCATTACCCTGTTTTCAAGTTTCACCTGCCGGATTATAGTTTTACTGCTCTTATTACATATTATTAGTGTGGTGCATTGCCATGAGGTTAAAGCTTTGGTGTCATACCTGTGAGGTCCTTAGTTTTATCCCCGGTTAGGACTGGTTTTTTTTCTGTCCGAGTGTAAATTAAAAAACTCACTCTGAGCATGATGTGGAGACAGGAAAGGCATGCTGCTTTATCGCACATGCTAGACCAGAGTATCATCTTCTGACTGCGCACACAACATGTACAGCTTAACAATCACTTGAACAGAATAAACCACAACACACTCCAGGGTGCCGGCTGTGCACTCATCCCTATAAAACTGTTGACTACCACCTTTTTGAATGCCCAGCGCTGAATGACATCAGGAAAATGCTTCTCCCTCCAGGGCCAGATAAATGGAACACATTATATGGAACAAAACAACATCTCACAAACACATACCAAGAAGCTAACAGAGTGGTAGTGAGGACAATGTTCTATAGAGGTCATGTCACATAAATAGATAAGATTAAAAAAGTTTAAACAGTGCCACTTGTTCCCTTCATTTACTTGTACAGGCAAAGCATGGACGAGTGCGTAGAGCTTTGGTCACTTGTGAGGTCCAGAGCTGGATTCCTGGAACACTCACTGGAATTTTAAGTATCCCTTTCTGGTATTTTAGTATCCCTTATTGGTATTTTAGTATAACTTACTGGTATTTTAGTATCACTTACTGTTATTTTAGTATCACTTACTGGTATTGTTAGTATCACTTACTGGTATTTTAGTATCCCTTACTGGTACTGGTATTTTAGTATCCCTTACTGGTACTGGTATTTTAGTATCACTTACTGGTATTTTAGTATCCCTTACTGGTACTGGTATTTTAGTATCACTTACTGGTATTTTAGTATCACTTACTGGTATTTTAGTATCACTTACTGGTATTGTTAGCATCACTTACTGGTACTAGTATCACTTACTGGTATTTTTAGCATCCCTTACTTGTATTTTAGTATCACTGGTATTTTAGTATCACTTAATAAGCTATAAGTTATATCCTACTTAGTAACTACTTACTGGTATTTTATTGGGGTGTACAGCTTGGACTGCCTCCACATCTTTTTTTCTCTCAGCTGAAAAAAACAACACGAATACACATGTATGGTGATTGCATGGGTAAAATACATTTAATTTGCTTACAACTTGTAATTAATACAGTAACATGAGTAATACAAGTTCAAGCATTATCCGATATAATTATTGTGTTATTTTAAGTTTAGATTTTACAAACTTAATTTACTAAACTATTTTATTTACTAACTAAAGAAAGACTACTTACTTACTACTTACTGGCAACAAATTTTCCCGCAAAACTAAATCTTAAACACTAAAACGATGTAGGCCACTTACAAAATGTTCGCCTTTCCTTGAACGATAGGTTAGTGTCAGAACTTTTTTCGTTGTTGGTAGGCATCCCAGTCAAATGTTTTGCGTTTATTCGACCGATGTTGTTGTCTGAATGTAAGTAATGGCTTCTATGTTGGAACGGAAGTGTCTCTATTTTGATACTATTTATAGACATTAATTTTTTCGCGCTTATTGACCAATCAGTGTGTTCCTGATTTCTGTCCGGGAAGTCCCTCAAAATTCAGCTTCAAGATTACGTCACATGGAAGATCATCATTGAGTGCCGTCTTCGCAACGAAGGTTGGCTGCAACGGATCTCCAACATCCACTCTCTTGTTTTGGTGGTGCACTCTGCTAGACTGTAACCTGTCCATCTTGTGATATTACTCTCCCACTTGTATCTATGTCTACCTCTTGCTCGCTTCCCTTTGACTTTACCCTCAAGTAAGGTCTTCAATAAGGTGTCATGTCT
This sequence comes from Meghimatium bilineatum, assembly GCA_034231615.1. Classification (NCBI taxonomy): domain Eukaryota; kingdom Metazoa; phylum Mollusca; class Gastropoda; order Stylommatophora; family Philomycidae; genus Meghimatium; species Meghimatium bilineatum. The sequence continues at coordinate 4,622,439 of CM067305.1, read as the reverse complement.
TTTAATGCGTCCAAAATATTTTATTTGCATGATCTTTATTTCTCTTATTAATTATTTCTTCATATTAATTGTTTTTAGCACCTCTTTATTTGTTTTCTTCTCTTTCCATGATGTTCTCCCTATTCTCATATACACCCACATATCAAAGGCATCGATTCTGTCTCCTAATTATTTATTTAGTGTAGGCCTACATGTTTCTGATCAGTTTCATTATCACCCCTCTATTGACAGTCCCCATAACAACATAGTTTACATTTCCGCGAGGAAACTAAGGTTACGGGATGGATCTAGCTTTCCCATCTTTGTATGTATAGTGCAGTCGGATGTCTTTTTTTCCTTTTTGTTTTATACCCCTTTATTGGAAATTTCTAGGCATAATATTTCCAAAGAGGATCAACGCCTTCGAGCTGAAATGCTACAGGAAGATACTTAGAATATCATGGAAGGATAAAATCAGAAACTCAGATATTATAAACACACTGAATATTCCAGAGTGTTGGTTACTAAACACAATAACAAAAAGAAAACTACGCCTGTTTGGTCATATAAAGAGACATAACTGTTTAGAAAGACAAATAATGGAGGGAAGAGTACCTGGACAGAGGAGAAAGGGCAGACCAAGAAGACGATGGACTGACGACATTAAAGATAACATGAATACATCGCTAGAAAATGCAAGCCACATCGCCCAAGACAGAGAGAGGTTCAGAGAGTTCATTGGGAAGACAACGTTCTGGAAAGAATACGTCACATGACACACCCCTTTATGACAAATATCATGGAAGGAAAAAAAAGAGAAACTAAGATATTATAAACGCATTGATGATTCCAGAGTGTTGGTTACTAAACACAATAACAAAAAGTAAGCTACACCTGTTTGGTCATATAAAGAGATACAACTGTTTAGAAAGACATATAATGGAGGGCAGAGCACCCGGGTGGAAAAGGAAAGGCAGACCAAGAAGACGATGGACTGACGACATTAAAGATAACATGAAAATGCAAGCCGCATGGCACAAGACAGAGAATAGTTCACTGGGAAGACAACGTTCTGGAGAGAATACGTTACATGAACGACCCCGTTATAGCTTGCATGGTCAGGGTTAGAAGAGTTCGTTGGAAACAACCTGTTTGTGTGCTTCACATATGCTTGTTTTCGTAGACTCTTATCTTCGTAATCCATCTTAGACCCCTGTATCCATCCTGTTTGTATAGCAATGCTTCTATAAAGTTGCATATTGTGGACATTGAACCTTTATCCTAAGAAGTTGGATATGTCATGGCGAAAGGCTTCGATACAGGCATATAGCCCAGCTGTAAACCATGACACAACGAATTCCGTTCTCCAGACTACATCCTGCAGGAGTTTGAGAACGCATAGAGAAGGAGCTACAAAAATTCATTGTGGAAAGTTCATAATATTTGAATTAAATTTATTTCAACCTATATTAATTTACCATACGGTGCACAATGTTACTTCAGTCTTCCTTTCGTCCAATCAATTTGTGTCTACTTTACAGCACTACTATTTTGTTTTGTTATTTTCGTGTTATTTGCCTTACTTCTGCCTATTAAATTATTCTATCTAGTCTTCTACTTTCTTGATCCCTTTCGTCTTTGCTTGTGATTATCTTGATATAGATATTCAAGTCGAAACGTCGATTCAGTGTAAGCCATATCTGTTTATTTGTTCAATGCAAACCCTGAATTCAGAAAACATCGTTTAGTCTCATGTGTTTATCCCAAGGTGCACATTTGTGTTGCAGTCTACCGTCTATTATAGATGACATTTTCCCACAAAATAGTTAGGAGTGATGGGGTATTAACCACCTTTTGGCTAAGCTTCTAGTAGGACCTATTAAAAATCATTTTCTTATTTACTAGGGTGGGGTGGTCAATCTCCTCCTTACCATCGGCCTATATCTACCGACGGTCACGCTTGGATACACAGATAAGTTAGAGGATTTCCCACGTCACTGTGACAGTTTCTTTTACGCGCAAACATTGCTTGGGGCAGAGCATTTATCGTTATTTTTTTGCTAGATCATGTGGGAGTTCAAGGGACTGGACTTATAGATAGACTGGCGTGCACTGCTACTGTGTCAGGTGGTAGAGCAGCAATGGATCGAGCTGACATTAAATTCCTTAAGGCAGAGAAGAGGTAGAAGTAAGAACGAGTCACGCTAATTTTCGCATAAATAACCAACCTAACAGAATACTCTCCATCTAGTACCAATATCGTATTACAAAACTTAAAACTTTCACGACTGAGTGTTTTCCTGTTAATGAGCGCAGGGAGGTTTATTGATACATTAATATCACATTAATATAGTATTTATCGTTAATTTTTGTGCTAGATCATGTGGGAATTCAAGGGGCTGGAAGAATAGATAGATTGGCGTGCACTGCTACTGTGTCAGATGGTAGAGCAGCAATGGATCGAGCTTACATTAAATTCCTTATAAGAAACCGGATTGGTTTCATCCGGACCGTTCAGAAAGCAATGGCAAACTACTAAACGTATTTATATCGCCTAGAAAATCACTACAGCCGCAAATGCTAGGATGATGGTTACATCCTGAATAGGATATGCTACAAATTTTGTAAAAAACAACACGGAAAAACTGAATTGATGAGGGTGATGATTCCCTTTCCATGTTAGATAAATGAAACTGGGCATGAAATCGACCTTTAATTTAATATATGATATGACAGGCCGAAATGTGGAGATAAAGCAGTCAAGCTGTAAACCGCGACAAAACACATTTCGCAATCCGGAAGACAGTCTGGTAATCTGCAAGAGTTGAAGTAGGAATGTTTACGTTGAAAGTCTATAGAGCAGTGGTGCTTCCAGTGTCGTTATACGTCGGTGAAACATTGACCGTGTATATACGGCATATGAGAAAGCGGAATAATGTTCACGTAACATGTCTCAGAAAAGTTATAAACATCAGATGACAATACAAAATTTCGAATACCTCTGTCCTTGATAGATCTGGTATCCTTAGCAGTGACACTATTCTGATGCAGACACAAATGTGTAGGCAGGTCGTGTGGTGCGTATGCCAAATCATAGCCTGCCAAAGAAAACTACTTTCCATAGTGAGTTGCGGAAGGGTATACGTTCCTAAGAGTGTCAAAAGACGCACTACAAGACCTCACCGACATCATTTGAAATATATCGTTACAAGGGAATAACGCATAAAATAGAGCTAAATGTCGCACTACTGTCAAAAAGGCGTACGTTCTTGTAAAAATAGGAGAAATATGGTAACTAAATAGCGGAGAGTAGCTAGAAAGTCACGGGTAGACCAAAAACCACCTACAGTAGTCATACCTTGTCCAAACTGTCCAAGGAGATTTGCGGTCAGAGTATAGAGTTTATTTAACCATCTACGAACTCATAGTTCGCCCGTGTGTTGCCGGGGCCCGAAAGGGGAGCAAAGAATAGCAACACTGTTTACCTTCCATGCATGTCGTATGAGGCGACTACGGAGGTTATGGAATGGAGCTGGCTATCCCATCTCATATAGGGTAAGTGACTCAAAGCAATGCTGAAGTAGGATGTGTCAGACCGAAGGTGCAGATATCGCAGCAATGCTGTAAACCATGAAACAAATCATTCCGTTCTCCGGACTACATCCTGCTAATCTGCAGGAATTTGAGAACGAACACAGAAGAACAACTCATGGTCAAGGGACATAACTCTAACTGAATTTCAAAAGTCGGTGTAACAAACAATCATCATCATGTGATGGTCGAACAACAAAGTTTGAATGCAGAAGAAGAACGTTAACTTGAACCGATAATAACGAAAAACGAAGTATATTATGGAAGTGGGGAAAAGAAATGATAAAAACGAAAAACGTTATCTTTTAAAGAAGTACCGAAAAGGGACACAACCGGATGAGATACAGGTATTAGAAATCCAGTGCCGTCAGCATAATACCAAGTTTTGCGACCTTCGTCCCTCATCTCATCCACATAGTCATATTATGGGGCCCGATAACGTGCATTAGAATCAGATGCCCTGCCTGCAGTGAAGTCTGTTTAAATGATGTTACATCGGGAATCTACTAAATAGACAATTATGGTCTGTCCACAAATTACTTTTTATATTAGACCACAAAATATTTTTTGGGGTCAACTTTTGACAAAACATTCCCTCCATTCGTATCAACAATTATCAAGAAATAAGAGACACCCACTGCATATAATATGATAATTTTAACCCCCCTAAACACCCCCCCCCCCCAATTAGTTTTAGGATAAACGTACATAAAAATACACGAATCGTATTTTTCCTACTTGAATTTACTTGTATAAGCAATTATTTGAAGCAAAATTGTACTGTGTATATATGTTATCCATGTTTACAAGAAGACCTATTGGCCCTTGTATAACTAATACGGATGCTATACGTTTGTTGTTACTGAGGATAATTCAATACTCGTACGAGATGTTTGTTGTTGTTGTAATATTCCTTGTCTCGATTGGTCAGTTCTGAGGGACTTGATAACGCAGTTTGAATGTTTTGACAAAATCACATCTTTTTTTGGAGGTGCGGTTATTCAAGAACAGAAAAACCTGTTTACTCTTGCTACCAGGCGTTTTGGTGCTGTCAGAACGGACTAGTTAATTCCCGTTGGTCTCAAGAATTTTAAATTTATCCTCTTGCTTCCTACTTGAGTTTACGTGGAAAAATACACGACTTGATTCGCATTTTTAGATAATTGTTTCAAATTCAAACAATTTAATTACTGTACAGAAGAATTATTGTTGACATCAACTTATGTCACCACCCCACCCTTCCTCTCGTATCAACAAATGTCAAACTTATTTAGCCCTCCCTAAGAGTTGATGTAACGTATGGACAACCTCATATAAAATAGGATTACAGGCTATGTCTAACTCGCTTTCTAACGTCTGTAGATGGCAGGAAGCTGGATAAAAAAAAATAAATGACACTAGCCAAAATATAGAGAAACCTCATATTTGTTTGCCATTTCCAGAGAAAGATTAATTACTCTCAACATTTGTCGAGATTAGGGGAAATTAATTTAATATTTGCATGAGTGTATTCTCTCAAAAGCAAATCAGTGTGTGTGGAAATGTATTTGTATGTGTTTTTGTGGTTATACGTGCGTGTGTGGGTGTGCTTGTGTGTGCGCGTACGAGTATTTTCGGTATTATTTAATTTATTTCTCCAAGATTCATTATTGAAATCTTACTTGAGCACATATCGTAATTACCTTATAAAGATTCCTTGTACATACGGCGTAAGACATTTTGTAGTTGAGATTATTCTCGCTTGCTACAACTTCCACCGGAAATAGATTGTAGCTTAAACATTCTTCTTCTTATATGGTGTGTCATGTGACGTATTCCTTCCAGATCGTTGTCTTCCCAATGAACTCTCTGAACCTCTCTCTGTCTTGGGCGTTGTGGCTTGCATTTTCTAGCGATGTATTCATATTATCTTTAATGTCGTCAGTCCGTCGTCTTCTTGGTCTGCCCCTTCTCCTCTTCCCAGGTACTCTTCCCTCCATTATTTGTCTTTCTAAACAGTTATGTCTCTTTATATGACCAAACAGGCGTAGTTTTCTTTTTGTTGTTGTGTTTAGTAACCAACACTCTGGAATATTCAGTGTGTTTATAATATCTGAGTATGATATATGATCTGTTATATATGTTATATCAACTTCTTATATGATCAACTGTTAAACATCCAGTCCAGTATTTGTCATGTATAGAACGGTCTGTTTGAAAATATTTTGGGCTCAGGATAATGTGTGTGTGTGTGTGTGTGTGTGTGTGTGCGTGTGTGTGTGTGTGTGTGTGTGTGTGTGTGTTCGTCCATCACAAGTTATGATAACCATTTTTACACCCACTTTTGAAAATTCAGTTATAATTATGGCTATGCGTAATAGTTCGTAGATGGTTGGTTAATGAGCCCCTATTCGAGCTGTAAATGTTATTGGACAGTTCGGACACGGAATGACGACTGTAGGCAGATTTTGGCCTATCTGTGACGTTCTAGCTACTTTCCGCTGTTGAGCTGTTGCATTTATCCTCTTCTCTCAAGATGATGCGCTCTTTTTTTATATTGTAGAACACCATGTAGATCTATTTTGTGCAAGTTCTTCTCATATATCTTGGTCGATTTCAAACGCTTTAATTGAGTGAGGTCTTTGACGAGTCCTTGTAGTGCTTCTTTTGGTCACCTGGAGATCGTTTACCCTTCTCCAGCTCACCATAGAGAAATATCTTTGGCAGGTGATAGTCTGGCATACGTACCAAATGACCTGCCCAACGAATCTGTGTCTGCATTAGGGTAGTGTCAATGCTGGGGATACCAGATCTGCCAAGGACAGTGGTATCTAGAATCTTGTCTTGCCATCTGATATTCATGACTTTTCTGAGACAAGTTGTGTGAAGAATTTTCGTGGATGTGAAAATAACTTGCACTGGGAATTTTGATTAAAGTGAGAAGGAGTTGTGCAAAGCGTAGACCTCACTCTCTTGTTGGAGTTCGTTTTACTACACAACAACTGATGACGCTTCTGTGCCAGTACACAACTTCTGCGATTAATTATTAAACACCCAGTCCAATATTTGTCATGTATCAAGCAGTTTGTTTTAGATAATCTTGGGTTCCCCACAACCTTGTTTCGCAGAGTAGCTCCTGTGGACCAGTTTTGTCATTCTGTGAACAGCGAAGCTGTGACAATTCTATCGTGCGTGCTCTGGTGTCTGTGCTGCTGCTCCGCATATGCATGCCGCAGTCCTTGATACTGATTCCGTGTAAATGTGATTTTAAACCGCAGTGATATGTTGTTAGTTTACATTTCAAGATTTTTATAATCAATCTTATTCCAAAGCACAGTAAAATACAAGAATCACTTGATTTATTTTCGTATAATATTCACACAAGTCAACTATTCCGATTTTTGTGTGCATTTAATGTATATCTGTAAAATGTTCATACAAGTCGTCTTTTCCAATTCACCAGTCAAATTTGTATCACTAAAAGATCACATAAAAGTTGAATAAGCAGATTCCGCCGAAGACGGATGTGTCGGGCCATTGGCGCAAATAAAAGGGCTACACAACACATTTCCATTCTCTGGACTACATCCTACTGGAAATCTAGTAAAATAATGGTCCTGCTGCAAGAGAATTCAGCAGGAGTTTGAGAATGAACGCTGAAGAAGAAGAATAAAAATAAGCAGATAAAATAACCTGTCTATTTTGTTGGATCATTCTGTTTGAATGAAAACACATTTCATTCAGACAAATTTTCTTTTATTTAATAATGTACTTAAATTTATAATTGGCAGCTATTTTAAGATTTCAATCTGCCATAAGGCGGAAAGTTTTTAACAATCTGCCATAAGGCGGTAATTTTTTAACAATCTACCATAAGGCGGTAAGTTTTTAAGATTTCAATCTACCATAAGGCGGTATGTTTTAAACAATCTTCCATAAGGCGGTGAGTTTTTAAGATTTTAATCTAGCATAAGGCGGTAATTTTTAACAATCTACCATAAGGCGGTAACTTTTTAAGTATTTAATCTACCATAAGGCGGTACGTTTTTAACAATCTACCATAAGGCGGTAAGTTTTTAAGATTTAAATCTACCCTAAGGCGGTAAGTTTTTAAGATTTAAATCTACCATAAGGCGGTACGTTTTTAACACCTTATGTTTCCGTTTTTATTCTGTTAATGTTTTATAATTCTTGACTATCGGTTATGACGTAAATCGGATTATAAAACGTTACATCATTGGAAATTCTATAATGGAGCTTCCAAATATCGCACAGATCACGCAATGAACCTATATATAAGCAGACGCGTCATGCGATCTCTTTGTGGACATACTGTTTTATGAATATTCAAAGAGAGTTCACTAAAGCTGTCATGTTTAGGGAATGTTGCGGAGACTTTCCGAGACATATATGCAGTTACAGATTGTTACGTGTGTCGAGAAAATGAATCCGGTGAGTGATGTGTTGCCTTTTACCGCCACTGAAAGCAATGCTCAATGATAGATTGCTTGGAGAGTATAATACAGTATGAATGATGTATTACTTTTGGAATAAGTAATGTGTCTAACAGCCTGCTGAAACAGATCGATTGGCATAATAGATGGAAAATTAAATAATCTCTGTTATTGGGCATATTTTTGTTCATGACTTTCAGTTTATCCGGAATATAGTTAACTTTTCTGCAATTGTTACTAAACTAGATAAAATGAGAAATAAAGAAATTAGGAAAAGAGTTGGTGTAGTATCATGTATTGAGAATATCGAAAGAAAACAAGTAAAATTGTTTGGTCACCTTATGAGAATGAACCCAAACCAAATATTAATACGAGCATATAACAAGCACACAAAAATCAGGACATTAAGCCAAAGGTAGATCAAGAAAGCGATGGATAGAAAATGTCAAGATAACCTTGAACAAAAATGGACTTGATGCAACACTGTGGCACATCTGGCCTTGGAACGACAGCTAAAGGTTCCATCCCTACACTTAACGGCAATTGTGGATACTATCAACCATCATTTCTCTGGGGATAGAGAATACTTAATTTTTCTATATATTTTATGACGCAAAAAAATCACATTAACCCGCGACAGAGTCGCAGCTGTGTCACTCTGAAAACATCAAAACACTAATCCTGTCATACCTCTCTATTTTCAGTTTCTGTTTAAGTGTGGATAATCTTAATCCTGTTCAATTATTAATATTATCAATCCATACTTTCTTTAGGCCTCACCTCTCTTTTTCTTTCCAATCCCCCTTCAACTATCCCCTGTATGATCAAATGTGAAAGGAATCATGCCCCGTTACATGGCCACACCGCCACATATTTCATGAGATGTTCTTGCTGACCGGAAATATCATTTATTATGTTTCTCAAGTATGTGTTTGTTTTATGTTCTGTATTATACGCATCTACATAGTTGCTGGTTGACCATTCCTTAATGTTATAAATCCGTAATTTTCTGTTACCGTCTCTTCTCCTTCCACCCTCGACTGTTCCTTGAAAAATAATCTTACAGGAATCGTTGACAACGAGTCGTGTCTCGCTAAATATCCAAACCAAATACGTTTACTCTGTTTTACCACTGTAAAATCAAACTAGTTTACTGTTTCATCACTGTAACACCAAATACGTTTAATCTGCTTCACCACTGTAAAACCAAACAAGTTTACTTTGTTTACAAATTTACACCCCTACACAAGATTAATACAGAGAGAAGAAAGTATGGCTTCTTTGTAATGTTCCAAGAAAACACAATAGTAGGAAGAAAGGTATGAACATCTGACTCTGCTGTTACGGACAATCTCTAAGGTCTTGCCGTGGGACTGGTTACCGCAATACAATTCATTGGAGAAGTATATATATCAATGTCTGACACCGGCTGGAGAACAAGGAAGGAAAGGTAAGACAACATGCAACAGAGTAGGACACCGAGACTGTATATTTATTTCTCAACTCTTGAATTGGTGATCTAAGCACTAATGGAGATGCTCCATCTGCCTTGATACTGGTTTACTAATACAATCTCGTGTACAACACACTGTTCGTTGTCAAATTGTACATTTCTCCATCAAATTATCGAATGAAAAAAAAATATGTAACGTAAATTGGTAAACATGCTCTGGGACCACTGAATCTGTTATTCCTAATTATGTTTTTATACACTTTTCTATCCAGGGTAGAATACTCTCTGACTTGAATGGAAGCCCCGAAGTACAACCACCGACTCAGATAGACCACTACTTACTGCACAATGGCGGTTACTAAAAAAATGTGAATAGGGTCTAAAAATAGCGATTTTAAATTAAGATATTGATAATTCAACGCAACTTATTACGGATTACAGTGTATACAGTAGGACGACAAGAAATTAAGCGGTAATGTAAATTAAATTCCAAGAACATTGACTTATATGTTTTTATATACAATCACATAAACACAATTTATTTCTGCATATGTTCTATTCCTGGTGTCCATATGCAATACAACTGTACCTCCTCTCGGACAAATGTTAATTCATTTGCAGCTGAAGATATTGGAGCTTGAAGGGGATGAAGATATAACAAAAATAACATAAAATGGCTGCTACGATAATGAGTTTTAGAACCATATTCTTGATTACATTCTTTTTTATCCAAATAGAAAAGTGTAGAGTGTGGAAAACTGATATATTTACAACAAGACGAATTCTCTTGAAGGATTGTATTCAGCCTAAAAATGAAGAATTCTGAAATCGATAAAATTGCGATTATTACTTTCCAGGAACTTTGAGATTCAAACGAAGTTTGGACGTGGTACGAGAGAGGAGATGTGTAAATTGTGTCCAATAACCGCAAAACAGGAAGCGAGACAGCGTGCACATTTCGGAATTTCTATAAGAAAAGAATTACTTGTGTTTCTGTCTGCAGCAGTTTCCCAACTTTCTTGGTTCATACCTAGGGGCCCCTTATTTTTCTTATAAAACCGGGACACCTTGACTTTCTGCTTATCCACACAATTTTCCTAACAGCCAGACGGATATATTAATAATCAGGAAACATTATTCGAAAAGTTTGAGAAGATGCACATTATAATCATTTAATATCATTTAACATTTCGTAAATTATCATTTATTATTTTTTTCCCTCTAATGTTGATGGTTACGGCAAGAGAATGAAACATGAAAATAGAAACATCAATATACACGAAAACTCGCGCTTATCTTTTTTCCCGGACACGCGTGCGTCGAGGAAAATGAACGGACCGACCAATTAGCTAGCCTCGCCACCACAACAGATGGTCAGCTTTTTGACCCAGCAGACATACTCATTGCTCTTCGTGAGTCATCACGACCAGAAGATTTTGAGACGAATGAGCATGAGTCAATATCGAGGAGAATTCGCGAATTGGGAGTGAGGATGGGCGTGGCTCGTAGAGAACCCCTGACAAAGATTTCAAAAAGAGCAGTGAACCAACATAGAACTTGAACCATCATCCGTTATACTCTGAGAGATTGAATCTAGCGGAGATCTGAGCACCTATGGACGTGTCCGGTGTGCGAAGAGGATAATCAACATACCTAATACATAATACTTAAACCTAAGACGAATTTACTTGAAGAAATTACCAACATTCTGCGACATCACAATATTACTGCAGATCAAGAGATAAAATTTGCCCCCCCCCCACAAAAAAAACAAACAACAAAAAAACAAAACAAACCCAACCATCAATCAATACAGCGAGACAATAAATCATAAAAACAGAAAAAAGTAAATACATAGATACATGGTCACGGGCCAAAAAAATGTCAATAGATAGCTAATATGGTCACGGGCCAAAAAAAGTCAATAGATCGATACATGGTCACGGGCCCAAAAAAGTCAATAGATTGATACATGGTCACGGGCCCAAAAAAAGTCAATAGATCGATACACGGTAACGGGCCCAAAAAAGTCAATAGATTGATACATGGTCACGGGCCCAAAAAGTCAATAGATTGATACATGGTCACGGGCCCCAAAAAAGTCAATAGATTGATACATGGTCACGGGCCAAGAAACGTCAATAGATAGATTCATGGTCACGGACCTAATATGTAGATATTTAGTGTGACCTGAAAATATTAGAGTGTTGAAAAACCAGGATTTTTCTGTAACACTTTGGTGTCTGGGACCATTAATCACATCATTTCTAGTAAGTTATATTCCCCACTTTGAGAACCACTGACTTACTACGATATCTGTTGAAAGATGCCAGGTTACTTTATTTATATCCGGTACACTGGGACATTTCTTAGGATAACTATCCACCAAATATGGACATTATCCTGAAAGTTATCTCACGTATGATTACATTGATAGTAATCTACTTTATCTTCATTTCTTAGTCTAAGAAAATCTACCCTTTCCTCATTGTTTAGTCAGAAAAGTTCTACTATCTTCATTATTTCGTATAGGAAACTATAAGTTCATTGTTTCGTCTGACAAAATATTGCATGTTGTTTTTCTTAAAGTTTACCATCCTTGTTCACACAGAAGTTGAATAGTTGTTCTATTCCGAAGAAGAAGTTGTACTATTCCGAAGAAGAAGTTGTACTATTCCGAAGAACTGTGAGGTATTCTTCAGAAATGAGATAAGCACAGCTGCTTGCATACCTTCATCATTATCTTAAGGATGTCCATCGATATATTTCTTCGGCTCATAAACAAGGCAGAAGTCACAAAACGTCAGATTGGGGGTAGTGTAACTAGTTGAGTGAAATGCCATAAAAATTCACACTCAAATGTAGTCACTGTTTGTTGTGCTTACTGGATTGTTTCCTTTGACAGTCCTTGCCTACCTCATGACAGAGTTGACACCCACAATATAACCCCCAGTCATTCTTTGGTAAATTTCGATTACCGCAGAACTTTCTGCCGTTAGCAATTCGGTCACCAAACTTTCCCTGAGATATTTTCGCAATTTTTGCTATTCTCATTCGTCCTATCCCAGGTGGATGCCATTACATTTCCCGCAGGTTACACAAGTAGAGATGATGAAATCGGTTCCATTAATGCCAGGGACACTGGTGTCCTAATTACAACGCTGGAAGCAAACATCTCAAATGGCACTTCCACATTTCGCCAATAGATGACTTGTCACGTTCTCTGATGATATGACGGATACAGAAGAAGAAATACCAATTCTTTCGTAAGTTGTTCAGTACCGTGGACTAATCAGTTTCATCCTGTAAAAGTGATGCTATCTGACTATTCCCGTAATTTTCTTTTTATGTCGACATAAAAGTGTACACAGAGTGACCAATGAAAATCCTAGAAGTAAAATACCATTTTTTGGGGTATTCCCGATGAGTCGTCAGTACTGTATAGTTTTCAAGAAAGATTTAACTTAGTTCTGCAATCCAATGATAAACAAAATAGCATGATCATTGAAACGCACTTTAAATGTTCTCCATGACGTCCAGGTAACCAATGCAGTAAAGGTACAGGAAATGTTCCCTCTAATTTTCCTCTTACACGAGCAAATCTAAAGATGTCTGAGCAGTGACTAATTGCACGTGAATCTTTAAAAAATGTCTTAATGTGCATGGGCCGTACATTTCGTGAGCGGTAACTTTCAATTACATGCGTCGCCTATCACCCATTAGGTACAGATAGGTTCAGTTATGAATTATTATTATATCAAGTTGTTCTACACATAAGAGCGGAGCTGACCAGTCGATGGTCGATTAGAAAACCACACGAGTATATGTCTATTAAAACTGTGCGCAGTCACACTTCATTTAATATACCAATAACCAGTCCGTGCAATAACACGATTCAGCTAGTAGGCGCTCTTACATTTTACATGTTCATATAATTCATTGAAGTACACTCTACCGTGCTAAAAAAAGAGGGATGCTGGTATGTTTTTCGTAAAAAAATTAAAGATAAATATGAATAACAATTGTTATAATAAAACAATATTATCAGTGGTTTTACCATAGAAGACAAAGAACTTTAGAAACATTTAAATTTTATTTACAGTTCTAGCTATGACGCTATATTTCCTAAATAAAGACTAGAGGTGATTAAGTCTGTCAAAACGTCTTCCTGGTATCTATGGAGGACTTGCAATGATTATATAATTGAAAATCTTTAGGTGTTTCTTTTCTTACATCTGCAACTTACTTTGATCACTGTAGATGCATATATATATATATATATAAGAAATATGCTGCAATGGAGTGGTATCAATGCAAATGCGAATTCTAATGCCAAAATGTTATATTGAGCCAATTTCTCTTTATAGATATGAAGTATTGGCGGTAAAGAAAAGAGCTTCATGTGACCTGGAGGCAACTACGATGTGATTTTTGAGAAAGCCTATGAAAATTGCATGGATAAACAAGGAAACTAATGTACTTTCCAAAGATTCTGGAATAAAAAGATAAATTATAGCAAAAATTAGATGCACACAGAATATGTTTAGTGCATGTGAAGAGAAAAACACAAAATTTAGTAACAGCCGGAAAGATCAAGGGGTGTAGAGGCAGAGGAAGACAAAGACAAAAGTTTTTGGATGGTTTGTCACTGTAGGACGAGAGAATGTCACCAAATGAATTAATTCGCACAAGAGACAGATTTGTAGAGCGACATGGCTTAGCCTACGCCTCTCGGTATGGCAAATGATTTATATCTGTTCCTTTGGGCGTAACATATCCAAGTTTAGCATGGCTTCTGGCTCACTTAGACCCTATTACGATATAGATGTTACAGTTTCTATTATTTGCTTCCCCCTTCTGACCCAGGAACAGAAGAGTGAGATAATTTTTGAATATCTCAGAAAAACATTTTATGATGACACGACTGTGTTAGGTCTAGCATCCTCCAGTGTTGTCACAACAACAGGCCAAAATGAAGACTGAAGACTTTCGAGAAGTCATTAACAGGACCAGACACACTTTTCGCTAGAAACAAAATATACTGACTGTCTGTAGCTTCAAACAGCAAATATCGATCAGGTTCCGACAGAGCCCATGACTAAAACATGGCTTCTCATTACGTGCATTCCAGTGTTACTACTAACGTTTGGAAAATAACATAGATAGCCCTATAAAAAGCCAAGATAACCCCAGATTATAAAGATTATTAGACAGAAAGCCAGAGCAAAAGTTAATTTACCTTAAAAAAAATATATCATTCGACAAATTATATGTCAAATTCCTTCGCCTTCTTGAGACTTCTGGTGACATTTTTCTTAAATTGGGAGAATTTACTCATTTGTATTCTAAATTGCTAGCATTTCATAAGAACACCCAAGATTAAGGTAGATGTAGTCAAAATACCCCGACAACAGTAAAAAAACCCAGATGTAGTGAAAAAAACCACACATGTGGTAACGCTAGTGCTAACAAGCACTCGGACAAACGAAAATCACCGAAGTTACTTGACTAGGAGATACCTGGTCCCCCCCCCCCCACACACACACAACATATTGATAGTGGGGAATTCTTGTTCTATTATTCTATTCATTTATTTCTATTTTGTGTATGTGTATATATTAGTGGGAGAACGGGAGAACATAACAACAATATTTAAGATTTGCGATTGACACTATTCTGATTACTAAAAGTGAGGAAGACCTTCAAGAATTAATTAATGTAGTAGTGACAACAAGTAAAAAAGAAAGGCATTTTCCTAAATACCAAGAAAGTAAGAAAGTAGAAGTAATGGTTATTTCAAGGAAACAAAACAGCACGTCTTGCAAGATACCAAGAAAGTAAGAAAGTAGAAGTAATGGTTATTTCAAGGAAACAAAACAGCACGTCTTGCAAGATACCAAGAAAGTAAGAAAGTAGAAGTAATGGTTATTTCAAGGAAACAAAACAGCACGTCTTGCAAGATACCAAGAAAGTAAGAAAGTAGAAGTAATGGTTATTTCAAGGAAACAAAACAGCACGTCTTGCAAGATACCAAGAAAGTAAGAAAGTAGAAGTAATGGTTATTTCAAGGAAACAAAACAGCACGTCTTGCAAGATCAAAGTGAATGATATAGTAGTAAAACAAGTTCACCAACTCAAGTATTTAGGTAGAACAATTACAGCAGAGTTGGCCTACCATTCACATGGTTTGCACACATCAGCAGACTACCATCAGACTGCATACCACAGCAAGCTATGCTACACAGATACAGTGAAGGTAGACCTAGAGGTCTACCTCGAAAACGTGGACTACCGAAATAAAAGAGACGACAAATTCCAACAATATACTCAGCACACACGAGGGCCACCTCCAGAAAACTCTTCTACCTCTGACGCTGAAAGGCAGCAAAGGGTTTAGATAATGGATAGATAGATAGATTACATCAGATGGAAGAACTTCAACAGAAGTAAGAAGCAGATTAGAGCAGGTAAAAAACACAACATTCAGAAAAATGAAAAATATATTGTGTAATATGACCTTGTCATTAGAGGTGAGGAAGAAAGTTCTGCCGTGCTATATAACTCCTATACTAACATATGGATGCGAGTCTTGGACAATAAACAAACATGAAATTGGGAAATTAGAAGCAGTAGAAATGTGGTTCTACAGAAGAATGCTAAGAATGACTTGGAGTGCCAGAAAAACTAATGTAGAGCTTCATTTTACAAACATTTGAAAGTCAAATGCGAGATGAAGCTTAATCAATAATATAAGAAAAAGACAATCTTCATTTTTTGACTACGTTATGAGACAAGGAGGTTTGGAGAAAATAGTCACAACAGGCAAGATTGAAGGCAACAAAGACAGAGGGCGACAAAGTGAGAAAATATAACACAGTTTGACAACCTGGCACGGCAGGGAAACAAAAACGATTCTGATACATACTACTGGAGACAGCTGTGGAGTGCCGTGATCACCCACGCCAGCGGGAATGGCACCTGACGATAAAGATGATATGTATATGTTGTGTATTGTGTCTTCCCAAAGAAGTATATTATTAAAACAATGCACACAAGTACATTATTCATTTATCGCAGTGTACATACATAATACATACAAACAATGCGCTGTAAGCACGCACATCGTGTGCAGATTTAGATGTTTGTTTGTTAGGTTACTATTTTTCATCGCCCAGTGGTATACACAAATAATCTTATTCGTCTTGACAGACGGTCTGAAGCAAACCTGTAAGAGATGAAATTAATCTGGCACAAGTAGAACACGTCTTTTCATGGCTAAATCTGCCGACTAATTAGCGTTTTGGTAAATTGCAAAATAAGCGTACGAAAATGTCATCGCTGGACTTTTGCAGAATAAGCATAGGAAAATATAATCACTGGGCTGTTACAGAATAAGCGTGGGAAAATATCATCGTTGGACTGTTGCAAATTATGAATGAAACTCCTTTTTTCGGCTGTGCTAAGTATTGAATTCTGACCTGTCTTAGAAACCCTATACATGATTGTTAACCACGTGAAGCGAGCGATCTTGTGCCAGCTTTTTCAAGTTGTCAGACACAAGGACAAAAGCATTCATTGGTGATTGACATACATCAGCACTAGACATACGGAAACTGTGAAGGACTGAATACTTGTTTATCAGACCAACCATTATATATACACTATAACCTCAGTAGATGATATGTCAATAAAGTGAGTTTTTCCCTGTTGTGCAAGTTCCATAGGATTTCATTTGTATAATTATGTTTCCCTTTGTGATGCAACATTCAGATAACCCTGCATTAACCCTGCATTACAAACATTTTTTTAGACACATCACGATAAGAGGAAAGATGGAACACATTGTAACAACAGGCAAGCTGAAGATCGACGGAAGGGTAAAGGAAGACCAAGAAAGAAGATGCTTAACAACCTAGTATTGTGGCATGGAAGAACATTGGTATCAGAAATGATTGACATAACACCAAACATAAGTCTGGGGAAATACATGATAACCAACGCCACAGGGCATGGACAATATGAAGAAATGACAGCACACGAAATAGAAAACTGGGGAAAAACATGGTCCGTGCCGTGTCAAGGTGGCTACCATAAGAAGAAATGATTCATAATCATGAGACATTCTTTCCAGAACGTAGTCTTCCTTATGGAATCTTTGATCACTTCGAGATTCTGAGCTAGTTGACCTGCCACAGATAGAGACATACTTAAACAATCTGTTATATCACTGCAACATCGTCGTCTTGGACGCCCTCTTCCCTCTTGCCGTTTACTCTGCCTTAAGTTATTAATCTTTCTATACTGTTATGTTTATTTATATGACCAACCAAAAAAAATCAGCTTTCTTGTTAGGATCTTGTTACGGAGCCAGCCCTCTCCGATGTTTATTAATCTTAACACTTCTTGATTTGTATTTTTAGCTGTCCGTCGTATATGTAAAATTCTTCTGTAGTATCTCATTTCGAAAGCAGTCATTCTCTTTGCTACTGTTTTATTTAATGTCCATGCCTCACAACTGTATATTGCAACTGGGAATACGCATGTTCTGATCACACAACATGTGTTCAGAATATCCATAATAGAATTACTAGGCAATTGCGCACGTAGTTGCCATTGCTTTCAGGAGAAAATCCGCTTATCGAATAGCACATTGATATAACACCAGACAGACGACTGTGAAAAGAGATAAGAGAGGACCATAAGAAGAAGAGTAGGAATTACTCTCAAAACATTGCGTAATATACATCAAATAAAGCTATGCAGAAACTAGTATCGTGCATATAGAAAATAAAAACTAGTCGCTTGTAATTCAATCATTTCTGATACCAATGTTCTTCCATGCCACAATGCTAATTCTTGCAGATAGAAACAATCTCACAGTTACATTGAAGGGTGGCGCACGCCAATAGAAGGCATTTAAATTGGTAGCATATCCTATCCAGGACATACACTAGCATAGCTATCAACCCAGCATTTGTTGGCTGTGGTGATTTTCTAGGCAATATAAATACGTTCAGTAGGTTGCCATTGCTTTCTGAACGGTCCGGATGCACAATTGCCTGTGGTGAGGGCATACAAGTGAGGGCATATAAGGCATACAAGTAGTATTAAAAGCAAGCCTTTTTACGTCGTTTTTTTTGGAGAGAGATGAGGTGTGGTCAAATTAAAAAAAACTGTGTTAAATCAAATAGCGAGGCGAATAGGTGCATATGAGCAGACCTGGCTCAAAGGCCGTGTACTGCCGCATGCTGTAAAAAAAATATATATAATAACATCATCAGTAACTGTTTATATGCTAGAAATATTGTGTCATAAGTAATGTATATAGGCGGAGATACGAATACAATCAGCATAAAGATTAATTACTGAAACAAGTACAGAAGTTTAAATATATTGAGAGCATTTTTTACAGATTTTGGAAGTATAGACAGAGACATCGAGATAAGATAAGATAAGATAAGAATAGGGTCTTAATTAATTCTGTTGGACGGTCTTTAATGAAGACGATCATAGTACTATTCCTCCATGGTAGAGTTTTCCCAGTGGCAACATAGGGATGTGAAACTTGGACTTTAAACAAGACAATATCCAAAAGAATAAATTCATTTGAAATGAAATGCTACAGAAAGATCCTACGAATATCATGAACAAAGAAAAAGAACATTGAAGTTTTGAAATTACTGAAACTAAATGAAGGACAGTTTCTAAATACCATCATAAGAAGGAAGATACAGTATTTTGGACACTTAAAGCGACATGATGGTATCGAGAGGCTGATTCTGGAGGGCAGAGTGCCAGGTGAGAGAAGAAGAGGAAGCCCAAGAAGACAATGGGTCAGCGACATCGAAGAATGTATGCACGTCTTTGGTCAATGCAGGCTGCTTGCCCGGAACAGAGAGGCGTTCAGAGTATCCACGACGAAGACAACGTTCTGGAAAGAATATGTCACTTGATATATCCCTACATTTCTCCACCTCGCCTCTTCCCGAAGACTCAAACCCCACTCCAACCCCTCTGTTTGAGAGCCACTGTTTAGTAGATTTCCTGAGTGATGGCCATTGGTCGGGAACTCAGGCAGTGAGCAGACAGATTCCATCTATTAGATTGATTCAACTACGAAAACAAGGTTACGATACTTCAAACACATTAAGATCTTGACTGAAAGGTTGGTTTATTTTTGGAAAGGATTGACACGCAGGCGTTGAGAAGAGAAACTGGAAAAGATAGCCCTTAGGGATAGAGATTACTTACGATAAGCTAAGGCAGGAAGATGCTATAACGATTTTAAGATTTACCCCTGAGTGCTACAGATTATTACAATGGATGAGTTTTGAGTAAATCTTTACATAAGTGGGGGATTTTAGGGTTCAAACCCCCCCCCCCTCCCTCTTACTGCAGGAAAATAAAACATGACATATAATTCTAAGAAAAATGTCTTATAGCGGGTGGGTCTTTTCCGTCCCAACCTTCTACATTTGCTGTTCCCCCACACCCAATCCGAATACAGTGGAGCCCCGTTATAACAACGTGGTCGGGACCGACAAATTATGTATGCAATAACATAAATTCGCTATATAAAAAAAAAGACTAAAAATTAAGAATAAATATACTGTAGATTTTGAAAAGTGTTGTTGGTTGGTTGGTTGCTGAACCAGCGGTCCATGGGCTCATGCCCTTTGACCCAATGCCATTAAATGGCTTTATATTGCTGGGAAGTCTTTGGATTTTCGGCCCACCCCGGAACAGAGCCAGAGAATAACTATCACACCTCCAGGAAGGTAGGTTTCAACCTATGCACTGCTCCGAGCCACTGTAGCCAAGATAGGGTTCACTGTGCTCATTTCCCGCCACCAATTGACTACTGGTTATGCCGAACTTCTCTATTGCTCCAGGCATGCAACTAAATGTTCAAGTCAAAAGGATTGTCACGTCCTGAGTTACTGTGCCTCTATGATGGGTCTCAGCCATAGGAAAAAACAGTGCTGTCAATTTCCTCCTCCCCAGTGCTCCACAGTACATCACTGGCTCCTCCCAACCACAGAGGGTGCATACACATATTCAAGCAAATATGAAACACATTTTAGCAAAACATTTTTTATTAAAATGTTCTCAGCCATTCAAACACTCCCTGTTCCGAGCCATTCAAACATTGCCTGCTCCCAGCCATTCAAACACTCCCGGTTCCAAGTCATTCAAACATTCCCTGTTCCCAACCATTCAAACACTCCCTTTTCCTAGCCATTCAAACACTCCCTGTTCCGAGCCATTCAAACATTCCCTGTTCCCAACCATTCAAACACTCCCTTTTCCTAGCCATTCAAACATTCTCTGTCCCCAGACATCCAAACACCCCATGTTCCCAGCCATTCAAACACCTCCCGTCCTCAACCATTCCAACGAGTGTGGAAAAATTGTGCACTGACAACTCCTTGATGTTGTCAATCCAAAACTGTATTTGATTATCAGTGATGGTGGTATTACAGATATCATCAAACAGCATGCCATTGATTCTCAATCACAATCTGTGCCAGAAATGGCGTGATAAACATCACATAACAAAGCGTATAACAACACTCTCTAATTATGTAGGATCACCTCTATTAATATGCCTGTTCCTTCAAGCAATTATTGTAACTATCACGTGCTCCAGCTAACTCAGCCATCAGTTCACATCTCATCTATTTATCACTGTTGGGTAGCAATTATGGCTTGATGTGTGCTTCTCTCTCTCTAACTAGCTTAATGATGAAGGAAGAATGTCTTTTCTCTCTAGCTTCTCTCTGTCAGTCTCTCACTAGCCCATTGATGAGAAAAGAAAGTCTCTCCTCTCTAGCTTCTCTTTATCTCTCTCTCTCTCTCTCTCACACACACAGCGCATTGACGAGGGAAGAAAGTCTGTTATCTCTGGCTTCTTTCTCTCTCACTAGCACAGTTACGAGGGTAGAAAATCTGTTCTCTCTGGAATTATCCGAAAATTACGTGATATAACTTTGACTGGGACTTTTGTGATTGAACACTCGTTTGTGGAATAGAGAAGATAGAAACTTATGCAAAAAATTATTATGGGCAACTATTGAAAATAATAGCTAAAAATGTCTATCTCAAGAGATACCTAGAACAGAGAGAAACACCAGTGAAATGTTTGTACTGACAACCTGTAAATAAAGATTCGACGACAATTCAAATTTCCCCATTCTCCGTTAGAACGTAGAAAGTCAGAACATTTGTTTAGCAATAGGAATCAAGCCCAAAAGAGGACATCACCTAGCTACCACAGACATATCTACTACCCTATGTATCGAACACTGTCATTGTGTAAACACTGGTAATACAGCGATAATTGGAATTGTTGAACAGAATAAAATAATAGCGCAGGATAGAATCACAAGAGAAAAATACAACTAAATGTCTAGTAGATAGAAGTGAATGTGTAATACAGTAGTTAGAAGTAAAAGTAATATTTTAGATGGAAGTAAAAGTAATATTTTAGATGGAAGTAAAAGTAATATTTTAGATGGAAGTGAAAGTGTAGTCCAGTAAATAGAAGTAAAAGTAGTATTTTAGATGGAAGGTAAAGTGAAGTACAGTAGTTAGAAGTAAAAGTAGTATTTTAGATAGAAGTGAAAGTAGTATTTTAGATATAAGTAAAAGTAGTATTTTAGATAGAAGTTAAAGTGTAGTCCAGTAAATAGAAGTAAAATTAGTATTTTAGATTAAAGTGAAAGTAGTATTTTAGATATAAGTAAAAGTAGTATTTTAGATATAAGTAAAAGTAGTATTTTAGATATAAGTAAAAGTGTAGTCCAGTAAATAGAAGTAAAAGTAGTATTTTAGATAGAAGTGAAAGTAGTATTTTAGATATAAGTAAAAGTAGTATTTTAGATAGAAGTAAAAGTAGTATTTTAGATAGAAGTAAAAGTAGTATTTTAGATAGAAGTGAAAGTATAGTCCAGTAAATAGAAGTAAAAGTAGTATTTTAGATAGAAGTAAAAGTAGTATTTTAGATAGAAGTAAAAGTAGTATTTTAGATGGAAGTGAAAGTAGTATTTTAGATAGAAGTGAAAGTATAGTCCAGTAAATAGAAGTGAAAGTAGTATTTTAGATAGAAGTAAAAGTAGTATTTTAGATAGAAGTAAAAGTAGTATTTTAGATAGAAGTAAAAGTAGTATTTTAGATAGAAGTGAAAGTAGTATTTTAGATAGAAGTAAAAGTAGTATTTTAGATAGAAGTAAAAGTAGTATTTTAGATAGAAGTAAAAGTAGTATTTTAGATAGAAGTGAAAGTAGTATTTTAGATAGAAGTAGAAGTAGTATTTTAGATAGAAGTAAAAGTAGTATTTTAGATAGAAGTAAAAGTATAGTCCAGTAAATAGAAGTGAAAGTAGTATTTTAGATAGAAGTAAAAGTAGTATTTTAGATAGAAGTGAAAGTAGTATTTTAGATAGAAGTAAAAGTAGTATTTTAGATGGAAGTGAAAGTAGTATTTTAGATAGAAGTGAAAGTATAGTCCAGTAAATAGAAGTGAAAGTAGTATTTTAGATAGAAGTAAAAGTAGTATTTTAGATAGAAGTAAAAGTAGTATTTTAGATAGAAATAAAAGTAGTATTTTAGATAGAAGTGAAAGTATAGTCCAGTAAATAGAAGTAAAAGTAGTATTTTAGATAGAAGTAAAAGTAGTATTTTAGATAGAAGTAAAAGTAGTATTTTAGATATAAGTAAAAGTAGTATTTTAGATAGAAGTGAAAGTGTAGTCCAGTAGTTATAACAAGGGCATGATTTAGAAGATGGCGTTATTCAACAGATATAGAAGCTGGTAAAAATGAAATAAAGCACAGACAAACCGATATTTGAGAGAAATGTAATAAATCGTTGTACATCACACAGAAATATAGACATGGACAGAAATATAGACATGGACAGAAATGGAAGGACGTATTGATACTCATCTCCGCAAGACGAGGGATTTAGGTAAACTCGCGGGGAGACAGCAACCGGCCAAATGGATAAAAGAAATTGATTTCCTTTGAGTCAATGAACGGCCGTCAGTGAGTTCCCATTGAATGTCTTGTTCATCTCTTCGATGATTGCATCAGGTGTAATCAAGTCCCTTATCACAAAGCAAACCTGGATATTTTTCCCCCCAAATGAACGTTCCTGATGTGGGATACGATTTGGACAGAAAACAAAGAAGAGGAAAGTACATTATGAAATATGTGTTCTGCATATACAATAATGTAGAACATTTTCTGTAGAACATTTTATGTAGAACATTCTATGTGTTTGAAAATGGAAGTGAGTGGTGCCTGCGTCATCGTTGGTTGGTGACTGAAATATCAACTTGTAGGGTGATACCGTTGGTTGGTGACTGAAATATCAACTTGTAGGGTGATACCGTTGGTTGGTGACTGAAATATCAACTTGTAGGGTGATACCGTTGGTTGGTGACTGAAATATCAACTTGTAGGGTGATACCGTTTGTTGGTGACTGAAATATCAACTTGTAGGGTGATACCGTTTGTTGGTGACTGAAATATCAACTCGTAGGGTGATACCGTTGATCTCGACAGAAAAGGCTTCTAGCTGAATTAATGAGGCTTTCATTGGGTACGTTTTTGATTATTGTCACGCTTTCTATTGGTTACTATTTATATACTATGAGTAGCCTTGGTTATTTTTGGCATGCGATTCCAAGTATATAAATACTGGTCAAAGGAAAACACGAGAATAATCAAGAAAAGGAACGAATGAAGGCTTCATTAATTCAGCTAAGAAGTCTTGTATAGTCGCGAGCCACGGTGATACTCTCTGACTCCATGCGAATGTTGTGGAAGATAGAAAGATGCATAAGTAGCAAGGATTTAGTCACGTAACTGAATAACTCGGTTGTACAAAGTATTACATTGATATGCTACTCTGGTCATGCGGGGGTTAGAGGCAACGAAAGAGCAGACTCAGTGGCGAGAAAGCTGCCGGCTGATAAAACATCACTGAAGAGATATAGGGCTTACCTAAAAAAGCGCAGTCATTGTTTTCACTTTGGAGTGGAGAAGATGATGCTATCGGGGATAATGTGCGCATACAAAGAATGATAGATATCGGGATATCACGGATGAGCGGAGAAAGTGAGTTCTCTCGGGAAAGTTTCGAAGATTAAATAATCAAAATCTGACTAGAGTGAGTCTATATACTTTTTGATGAATACTGGAACAGAGAGAGAAACACTTATGGGAATTGCTCGCGCACCACGGTTGTGGTTTCTTATCAATAATTAAGAATATCTGTGTTTGGAAATGTGTTCAAGAAGCTAGTGTGATTTGGAAACATTAATCATATTCGTAAAATATCGTAACTTCAGCAACATTTAAAGTAGAAATGCTGTCACGGAAGCATCATTTTAAGTAGAAATATTGTCACTTTATCATCATTTTAAAGAAATCGACTGGATATCATAGAACGAGGAGATTTGAGAATGTAGCTCACTAAATTGGAGCCGAATGCAAAATCTCTCTACTGCAAACATGAAGTCCAAGGGTCTCACTAAATTGGAGCTGAATACAAAATCTCTCTGCTGCAAACATGAAGTCCAAGGGTCTCACTAAATTGGAGCTGAATACAAAATCTCTCTGCTGCAAACATCAAGCCCAAGGGTCTCACTAAATTGGAGCTGAATACAAAATCTCTCTGCTGCAAACATCAAGCCCAAGGGTCTCACTAAATTTAGTACACTTATTTAGAAGTGACATCACATTAAATGTTCAATAATCTTTCATGTACCCCAAAAAGACCCTTATACTGGAGTTTTAGTTGTCTATTATATGTTTTGAAAATTTACTGCTGTATTGTTTCTGAATGACGTTTTCCTAAAACCCAAGTCTCGTGTTCTGAACAAGTTGTAATTATGCTTCATTGAGGGAATAATTCCAGGGGTGGAGGGCAATCAAACTTTTAGAGAGGCTTTGGTGGGGCGTGGTACAAAAAAGATTGGCAAACACTGCTCTAAACAATCTGAGAGAATTTTAGATTTGAATACGAGAGTGGTTCGCCATGAATGGTCCGACATCAGAGCCAGAACCAAACTCTGGTCGTGTTTGTGTGTTGGACGACTCACGCTATTCCACACCGTTTGTTTTTCGTGTCTCCCCTGCTAGATTATTCTCAAACCGTATGTATTTTATCTATAGTTAGAACATATTTCCGGTTGTAAGTAAATGTTCTATGAGATAATAACGTGTATAAGTAAATATTCTATGAGACAATGATCTGCAAAAGTAAATTTTCCATGAGATAATTAGCTGTAAGAATTATTTTCATTTATCCTCATGTTTTCAATTTGAATTTACTTGTATAAGCTATTATTTGAAGCAACATTGTTCTGTCTCTATGTTTTTTATGTTTACAAGAAGACATTTAGATCCTTGTACTACGAATATGGCTGTTCTATGTTTGTGTTCCTGAGGATACTTCAATACTTTTACGGGATGTTCGTTGTTGCAATAGTCGTTGTCTCGATTGGTCCGTTCTCAGCTATTTGAGTAAACAGGTTGAATGTCTTGACGAAATCACATATTTTTTGGTGGATGTGGTTGATCAAGTACGGAAAACCCGATTACTTGAGTTGCAAGGCGATTTGGTGCCGCTAGAACAGAGCTGGTTCATTTCCCGTCAGCTGTAAGAATTATTTTTTGTTATCCCCATGCTTCCTATTTGAGTATACTGTTATGAGTTAATAACTCGCATACGTAAATGTTCTAGGACATAAAGTGCACAAATTATATGAGACAATAATTGTTCTAGGACATAAAGTGCACAAATTATATGAGACAATAATTGTTCTAGGACATAAAGTGCACAAATTATATGAGACAATAATTGTTCTAGGACATAAAGTGCACAAATTATATGAGACAATAATTGTTCTAGGACATAAAGTGCACAAATTATATGAGACCTTAATTGTTCTAGGACATAAAGTGCACAAGTTATATGAGACAATAATTGTTCTAGGACATAAAGTGCACAAGTTATATGAGACAATAATTTTCACAAGTAAAAGCTCTATTTGATAAAAAATGTGCATAAGGAAATGTTCTATGATTTAATTTTCTGGTATAAGTATATATTCTATGAGAGATTTCCTGGTATAAGTAAATGTTCTATGAGAGATTTCCTGGTATAAATAAATGTTCTATGAGAGATTTCCTGGTATAAGTAAATGTTCTATGAGATAATTACCTGATATAAATACATGTTCTATTATACAATTTCCTGACATACATAAATGTTCTAAGAGATAATTTCTTAGTATAATTAATAGTTCTATACGATTTTCCCCTAGTATAAATAAATGTTCTATGAGATAATTTCTCTATTAAGTTAACTTTATGTACAATCATTTCCCCAATCAAATGATATCAAAGATAATGTGCTTATTCATTCATTCATTCATTTTCCTTTTGCGCTGAAGTTAGCGCATAGGGCAGAGGTCAGATTACTCCAATTCTGTCTGTTCAAAGCTATTCTGTGCAGTTCTTGAATAGTATGAATATTGGTTGTTTTACTTTCTCTAAGTATTGTTCTTCTGAGTGTTTCTTTTGGTCTATCCCTTGCTCTTTTGCCTGTAGGTATCCATTCAAGAGATTGGTGGTGTATCCTATTTGCTTATACTAACTTAAAATGAACTATGCTTCTGTCAGTCAAGAGATTGGTGGTGTATTCTATTTTCTTATACTAACTTAAAATGAACTATGCTTCTGTCAGTCAAGAGATTGGTGGTGTATTCTATTTGCTTATACTAACTTAAAATGAACTATGCTTCTGTCAGTCAAGAGATTGGTGACGTATCCTATTTGCTTATACTAACTTAAAATGAACTATGCTTCTGTCAGTCAAGAGATTGGTGGTGTATTCTATTTGCTTATACTAACTTAAAATGAACTATGCTTCTGTCAGTCAAGAGATTGGTGACGTATCCTATTTGCTTATACTAACTTAAAATGAACTATGCTTCTGTCAGTCAAGAGATTGGTGACGTATCCTATTTGCTTATACTAACTTAAAATGAACTATGCTTCTGTCAGTCAAGAGATTGGTGACGTATCCTATTTGCTTATACTAACTTAAAATGAACTATGCTTCTGTCAGTCAAGAGATTGGTGGTGTATTCTATTTGCTTATACTAACTTAAAATGAACTATGCTTCTGTCAGTCAAGAGATTGGTGGTGTATTCTATTTGCTTATACTAACTTAAAATGAACTATGCTTCTGTCAGTCAAGAGATTGGTGACGTATCCTATTTGCTTATACTAACTTAAAATGAACTATGCTTCTGTCAGTCAAGAGATTGGTGGTGTATTCTATTTGCTTATACTAACTTAAAATGAACTATGCTTCTGTCAGTCAAGAGATTGGTGACGTATCCTATTTGCTTATACTAACTTAAAATGAACTATGCTTCTG